>VZRE01008121.1:0-10045 GCA_013396775.1 Cephalopterus ornatus
CTGAGTCGCAGAAGCAGGAATCTGATGCAAATTTTGAAATATAACTGAAAGGCTGTAGAATTGTACCTTCCTGTAATCATAATGCTTCATGAAATTTTGATGGAAAATATTATGATTAAAGAAAAAGAGGGAGAAAGCATGTTCTACAACATTGCAGTGATGGTATTTCTTTAGCTTCAGTTAAAATGAGTAAAACAAGGAACAGTGTTTTGGAAATGTCTCAGTTCAGGCATGTACTGCAATATGACATTTTGAATTACCAACGTGAAACATAATTCTGATTGACCACACTGATCCTCTTACAAAGTCAGTGATCAATGCTGCAAACATAATCACAATCAGCAGCAGAGTAATGATGTCTATTCTACAGATTATGAAGGGAAAAAAATTGGGAAAAAAATTTCTTCTACCATGGAACTTCCCTTCACGTTCAGCAAAGAACTTTTACCTGCATTGAAATTAAATTACATCCTCATGTTTGATCACTTACAGGATAGGACATTCAGCTGCCTTTGAAATCTATGGGCATTTAATCACAGGCATCACAGGGGGACAGCCAGAACAACTAAGAGACCTTCTGAAAACCCATCCACATGGCACTGAGTACCCATCCACATGGCACTGAGTGATGAAGGCATGATCTTCTCTCTCACTAGAGAAAGGCAAATTTAGGATTAGTTCATTAGGTGCAAAAACGAAAGAGGGAAAACAACTCTTCTCGAGAAAAGTAAGACAAGAGTGACAGTCTTTCTAATGTAAGGTTGCATCCCTCTTTGCTTTCAGACTTCAGCACAAGCTGAGTGTCATTCAGATGTGGCAACATCCACTCCCATACCTTCTCCCTTATCCTCTCCTCGTCCTGCCTTTGCCACTGTGCTGTGCTCTGTCATCTTCCTTGTGCTCTGAGACAAAATTGTTTCACGTGTGGCCACATCTAGTTAATCCTTAAACTCATCAGGAAATACGCTTAGACTGGTCCCATGCATTTTCTTCTCTTTTTTGTTTTCTATAGTTAAAGGACAGAGGCCTTATTTCTGCCAAATCTAGCTTTAGTCAAGACTGATTGTCTCTTCATTTTGACTTAAAATTATTGCTGATTCCTTTCAATTTCTCTTTAACCTTTGCTTTCCCTGCATTTCCCTCTGAAGGGATGATCTATCCAATCAGATCTCAATCCTTTCCCTGCAAGCACTTACCCTTTGCCAGGGACTGGGAGCTCAACACTTGGCAGCAGCTTTGCTTTAAAGCTCCACAATTTCCTCTGTTTAAGTTCTCCACCTCATCCACTCACCTTTGAGGGCCTTACAGGTGCCAGTGCTTGAAACCGCAAACCCTCCTTGGATACCTGATATTTGACAGAAGGAAGGTCACAGCCATTTCCAGGCATGTGAAAAGTTTCTCCACCTCCCATGGGACCTGAATTACACCCCCAAACAATTATTTGGGCAACCTCATCTGTATACACTGGCCCCTGCAGCTGTCAACTGCCCGGGTGCTCTGCTTGTCCTGGTTAGATGCAGGTATTCCTCCTCCATCACAGCACTTTAACCCAAAAAGTCTCTTCAGTCCTTATTTATCACCCCAGATCCACCAGTTAGGTGGATGGCATGGCTTCCACCAGCAGTGACAAAAGCCCACATGCACAATATGTTACATTTAGGAGACACCGAATAGCTCCATCTTAGAACACCAAAGAACTGCCACAACGGAATTGCACATTCCACAGTAAGGATTTCAATAAAACTGTGCAGTCTGAGTGGTGATGCCTGGCTGGAGCAAAGCAAACACCAGATGGAGGTCACTTGCTCAGGCATCTGTTGCATTGATTAGTACATCAGACATTAGTACATTAGACCTTCTTTGCCATCAAAGTCATGTGGAGAAGGGAAATGCAGTCCTCTGGCACATCAGGCGAGGGATCCAGGAGGCAGGTAAGCCATTAATGCTCTTTTATTAAACAGGGATGAGCCCTCATCTGGAACAGCCTTTGCAGCTGAGCCATCTGTGTTCGAAAAGGAGCTGAAATTGAGACAGGAAACTGGCTGGATTGCTGGGACAACTGGGGAGGAGACAGTGCCCTCACAGAAGATATGGGAAAGGCTTGCTTAGCATATCAAAGTCAGCATCAGAGCAAGCAGGATTGATCTCTAAAAATATACCAGTGGATAAACCCTGGGGAGGAAGGATGACTATCAAGCAAAAATAGCATCACTGGCACAGTAACAACAGTGTATAAACCTCGTAGTATTCTACAACTTCCTCCTGAGGGACAGTAGAGGGGAAGGTACCGAACTCTGCTCTGATTTGACAGGATCCAGGGAATGGCTGAAGCTGTGTCAGGGGAGGTTTAGTTTGGATATCAGGAAAAGGCTCTTCCCGCAGAGGGTGGCTGGGCACTGAACAGGCTCTCCGGTGGCCAAGGTCCCAAGGCTGCCAGAGCTCAAGGAGTGTTTGGACAACACTCTCAGGGACAGGGTGGGATTTGTTAGGGTGTCCTGGGCAAGGCCAGGGGTTAGACTGGATGATCCTGGTGGGCCCCTTCCCACTCAGTCTATTCTATTCTATTCTATTCTATTCTATTCTATTCTATTCTATTCTATTCTACTAATGCTATTGTACTTAAAATCTGATGGCTTACGTATCCAGAGACAACAAGGGGCAGAAATTAGGGAATTTTAAGCAGGCATTTGACAAATGATTCATAATCAGACTGTGATCATGGTCGGAGCTTTATAACCTCTGTCTTTCTTTACTCCTTTTTTACCTTGACCTCTATTGACTATGTTGTATTATTTTTAAATATTTTCTTTATTCAGGACTTGTTCAGATTAAATCTGGATGGTTTTGCCTGGGTGCACAAGAAAGGTCTGTGCACTCACTTCCTTGAAAGAGCTTCTGTGCACCTAATTTTCCATAATCCTGTGTGGAATTGCTGCACTCCGCATTTTTTCATAATAATAAAAAAATAAAAATTACATTTTCACAAGGGATGTGGCAATTAATGCTCCTGTTTAATTCAGGGTCTCTCTTCACTCTGCAAAACTGGGTGGTGGGGCAGCAGGGTCAGGGAAACCTAACTAACCCTCCTCTCCTAAATCTACCAAGGAGTCCTGGGAAAATCACAGGGGAATATAATAAAGACACAGGAGAGGGAAATTTATGCAAGGTATGGCAGATCACAATGATGCAGTACATCTTAATTTCCAGCTCCCTGTGACAGCAAGAGCCAGGTTGTCCACAGCTGTAAAATAAAATGATACTAATGAGGCAAGGGATAATCCATCTCCTGCTAAACACACTGCCTGTCTACCACTGACATCAGTAGGAGTGAAATCACGTCCTAGTTACAGGAGCCCGTTTATCACTATGTGGGTATAACCAAAACTGTGTATTCTACACCCTCTGTGTCATTTCTGATGGACTGTTAATAATGGATCATTTGCAGCAGCTGCCCAGGGCACACCTGACACCTCAGGTTACAAGTTGGGTGTTAAAGAAATCTTGGGAGGGGTGTTTCTTTGTCTTCACACTAATAACTGTGACACCAGCTGTGATAACTCCCGGGGGGAAGGGAGGGGCTGGGCAGGGCGGGGCGGGGCAGGGCAGGGCATTAGCACCTTCACATCCAGCCTGAGGGGTCATCTCTGCTAATGGGCCATACTGGACTGGCATAATAGGCAGCTGCCAGGACCTAGACCATCAAAGACTCCAAAAATATCCCATGACTCACAGAGTTAAATCACCCATTGTGAAACTCCCTGTCCTGGGGGAGGTACTGGGCATTCCCACCTGAACCTGACCATATACAATCTTGGGGTTTGGGGACTTCTGGCACCACTAATCAGAGCCAGAGGAGGACCAGAACTCCAACAGGAGTTCTGCCAGTCTCGACAAGACTGCGACCATCACCCAGCACAACAGGTTTGCCTTTCCTCTTACTTTGCACCAGGGGGTCCATGTGCTGCTCTTGTTCTGTTCTTGTCACAGGATGCTGGGTTATATATCTGTTTGTTGGGGATGAAAAACAGTTTTTCTCTGTATCATTGCGTTTATTTTAATCTTTTGTTAGTAAATTGTAACTCTGACTTGTAATCTCTCTTGAGTTGTGTTCATTTTTCCCATGGGTTTACTTCTAAACCAGCACAAATCAGATCTGCAATTTGTGGGAATATCCAGAAGACACTACTGCAAAGCAGGTTCAGTGTTACGTACAGACACGAAGGAGAAGAATCATCTCCAAACTGCTCTGAGATGGAAAATGCAGCAACATTTCCTGGGATCTTTCTAATCACTCTGCGAAAGTATTATTTGGATTTGCTGCCCTCAGGCTCTGTTCTCCTATGGCCTCTCCTGCTTCCCACATCTGTGTAAGACAGCTGGCTTCCTGCCTTCCACCACTTAGTACTGTGTAAGAGGCACAGAATAATCCATCCCAGCTGAGGACTTCTGAACTGCTCAGCAGCTCTGGAACTCAAAGAACAGTGTCAAGAGCTGTAAGTCATTTTCTAAGGTTACACATGCTGCCTTTGATATGTCATAAAACTGCTGGTAATCGAATCCCAAAAGGCATTGTTTTCAGAGCAGTTTGTGAATAAAACTCTCCTAACAAATAGTGATTTTCTCATGTTTCCCCTTGAAGGAACATGATTCTGTAGGTCTGAAGGATTCTGGCTATTCCCTAAGCTGCAGATGTGGCTCCTCTGACAGCACAGGCACTTCAGTGGCATGTGTTTCCAAGTGGATGCACAGGACTTAACAGCAGGGAAAAGGTGCAGGAGTGCAGGTTTACAAGGATAAACTGTAAGTTGTCTGTAAGACAACTGCTCAAGCTGTTTTGCCCCAGCCAAACCTGTCTGGAAAGAAGGAATCAGCCTCACAGGGTTACCAGGTCTTCACTCCCTTTGCATTCTCACCTGCAAATGTTTTCTCTACTGTTTCTCTCTCTGGCTGACACTCACCTCTGCAGCCAGACCTGGTCTCTGCTGGGCTTGGCTTTCACAGCCCAGTCCTTCAGACAGTCTTTTGGACAGTTTCAACCCAAGCTTCAAACTCTTTGTGGCCAGTTATTTCCCAGACATCTGCCTGTATGGATCATCATTTTTGAGTCCAGGGAAGGGAACAAAGTGGGAAGAGTCTAGAGGATAAGTCCTGTGAGAAACAGCTGAGGGAGCTGGGGGGGCTCAGCCTGGAGAAAAGGAGGCTCAGGGGGGACCTTCTCACTCTTTGCAACTCCCTGACAGGAGAGTGGAGCCAGGAGGGGACACTGGGCTCTGCTCCGAGGCAACAAGGGACAGGATGAGAAGAAACGGCATCAAGCTGTGCCAATGGAGGGTCAGATTTGACATCAGGGGGAATTCTTTCCTGGAAAGGGTGGTCAGGCATTTGAAGGGGCTGTCCAAGGAGGTGGTGAAGTCCACCCTGGAGGTGTCCAAGGAATAACTGGACGAGGCACTCAGTGCTCTGGGCTGGGTGACAAGATTGGGCTTGGCCACAGGTTGGACTCAAGGATCCTGAATGTCTTTTCCAACCTCAATGATCCTGCGATTCTGTGATTTGGGTAGCTGCCACCTGCCAGGGAAAGCTTTCACCACAGAAATCCTTGTTTTCCAGGCCCTGGAAAACCTCTTGGAATCTGACAGAGGACCCAATTCAGACTTTTGCAGATGTAGAACAAAAACTCACAAGCAGAAACTCCTTTCTCTTTAACCTACTGTAAATGAATTTTGTGATGCAACACCAGAGCCAGGAATATTAATTTCACTTTCTGCAGTCACATCCTTTTACACCCCTGCACTACCTTATGCCTTTGTGAACCACACACATGAATTTATTATACAAATAAATTCAGCTAACTTGTCTTGAGAGATGTTGCCCTGATATGCTGCCAAGGGTCCCCATGTCAGTAGATCAAGAGGTTTATTTAAGAAAACATCATTTGTTTGGTGTCTTTTCATCTTTGAATAAAATTTGTCATGCCTTCATATTTCCTCCTCCTGTTTGGATTTCCATGTTAATAGTTTTGGTGCTTTTAAAGTTCTTCTTCTGTGTTTCCTCCTCCCCAGGCACTGGGTAGTTTCCATTGCCATACTCCAGACCCCTTCTGCCATACAACAGCCTCCTTTAATCTCTCCTCCGGTGAGACACAGTCATCTGCCACAAGGCTTTCAGAAAATGAGGAGAAAAAAGATTTCCCACATCTTTAACTGGGATCAAGTCAGGATTGCAGAGGAGCTGCCTTCTCCCCAAACATCTGCATCCCCTTATTAAATAGATTGCCTTCACCAGGCTGGCAGTGCTCACCACAGCCAGCCCTGCCCTGCCCCTCTCCTGGAAGAGGACGAACCGCCTGAGGCTTGTGATTCGCATCATCTCTGTGTAGGACCGTGGGAAATCACATCTGACAGCCACAAGGAACCAAGAGAGGAAGTGCAGACCCCAAGGAATAAATCTACGGGAGGGCAGGCAGTAGCAGTGCTCAGGCTTGTCAAGTATAAAACCTCTCAGAGTTCAAAAAAGGTTGGGAGGAGAAGAAGGAGGGGGAGAAGAAGATTTGGGGGGGAGGGGGAGGAATTCCATGCTGTCCTGTGAGGTGGTCCACCAAAGAGTGGGCTTTGGGGTACTCAACTGTCTCTAGTGAGCAATCATGGAAAGGGTCAGGCAGGAATTGTATGACAAGGGCACAAGCACAAATCAACAGAAGAAAGGGTCTCACCAGCTGCCTGTGTGGCAGAAGAGAAACAGGAGCAAGATGCTAATTAAAGGAGCTCTCTGCACAAGGCAGGTGCCAATCTTCCTGACTGACATCCAGGAGAGGAAGAACATATGGCAAGAAACCAAGCTGAACGAGGGAAGAGAAGGAGTGAGATGGGCAGAGAGAAAAAAATGCAGCTTCTCAGCAAACAAGGAGTGAGAGGCACAGGACCCCTCACAGGTACCACAGGGCACAGACTGCTGGGGCCACCACAGGTGTTACCTAATCCCAGACCTCCTTTTATCCACCACTGGGACACAGACCACTGCTCTGGCCACTCATGCCAACTCCAAAACCCACTGGAGAGGTCCCCACTGGCTTTTCCAGTGTTTCAGTCAGATTCCTCTATTTTAAATGAGTACCTGGGCAGAATTGGTAAGAATTAGTAAGGCAAATCAGCACATGCAGCACTTAAAATTGTTTACATGCCAGCTGAGAGTCTGACTCAACAGACCAGAGTGTTAAGCACAGCCAAGCAAAGCTTCTTTATAAGGCACTATAGATTTTGTTGTTTGGAGTTTTTTCTAAAAATAGATGCAACAAAGGCAATCACACAGTTGCTGTGACAGAGGAAAAGTCTGGGATTGATGAAAAAAGGCAGGAATGGGTAGGCAGCAGGTTTTACCTGGGCAGGGAATAAGGGGGTCTTTAGCCTCACCACCAGACAAGGGTGATATGTGAAAACAAACATTTTAAAATAAAATCCTGTTAACCACAAGTAAGTATGCATGAACACTGCACCAACAAGATAGTCTGAAAACACCTAACTGCTCAGATTCCTTCATGGATAAGTTCATCTCCTGATGAAATACTTGAAAGCTGCCTATTTTTTTCCAGGGGTGTTGCTTCAGGTAATCAGGAGAGGCTGACAGAGGATGTTTTCAAGCATTTTGTTTTGTCTGTTTCTTCTCTGTCTCTGATTTGATCCATCAGAAGAGAGAAGTTGTTTTGCTTCTGTGGCAAGTCTCGTTTGCCTCTTTAAAAGTGTCTATGCTCAGAGTTAAGGAAAAAAAGCAAAATGAAAATGTCCTGAAAATTTTAAATAAATTTCCTTAGAATAAAAATTATAAATAAATCATTTATTTAGAAACGAGAAAGTGGTGGTGTGTCTGAATTTCCAGTGCTAATTTCAGCAGCAATTTCATTAGCTTGTAAATAAACTTTAGAGCAGTGTTACAGTGAGAACACAACAGCAGTCAGAGAATACGATATTTTACCACATGCAGCTCCACTCAAGGAATAGATATTTTTTGGAAATCTTGAAGAACACCCTAGAAAATATATTTTGTATATCAGCAAGTGGTTTTAAAGAAATTATTAACCGTTTATTTGGTTCTAGGATCTTCTGAAGAGCAGCTCATACTAAAAAACCTACTGCTTATTTCTGATCAAGACTTCACACTCTTCAAATTGACCAGTCCTGTTGTCTTGGGATGAAAGCAGAACAGCTGAGCAGGTTTTCACAAGACATGTTAAAGTGTTGTGGGTTTGCACGTTGTTAGTGATTCGCATCATCTCTTATTAGACTGTTTACTCTCTGTAAGCTTAAAATAATAAGTCTTAATTTCTACCAGTAATTCTACTATGAAACTGCGAGTATTAGGTTGGAGCTAAGAGCCAGCAGCAGCACATGAGGGTTTTCGTTCTCCATAACTCTTCTCAGAGTTACTACCTGCATTTCCTTTGAAATTCCCAGTGTGTTCTGGAAGAAATGAAACTTTACTAATTCAGAACAATTCAGACATTAGGCCTCTTAATTGACCACCAATAAAAAAACAAAACACAACAAACCAAAACAACAAAAAACCCACAAAACAACCACAACATTACAAACATTTACTCACTTCTGTGTCTGAAAGGATAAAAGAAAAATTAATGAGATCCCAGCTTCAAGACCAGACCCTGCGCATCTTGCATGCAAAATGAGAGTTCCCACTGAAAAATCTTTCTAGCAGTTAGCCGAAAGAAAACAGACCCAAATATGTATTCAGGCACTACTGCAGTACAATGCCACAGCTACTTCCACACCAGTTCTTACCAGGGATTTATATAACTCACTAAGCAGATTTTCAGGAGAACTGAAGATTTCCTGATCACTTCAATTACATGAAGAATCTGCCTACATGAAGGATTTCCCCTCGGTGGTGACCCATTAATCTCTCCCATAATATAAAATGTGTAATTCTGCACCTTTTTATTTTTCACTGTAGAGTTTTCCAGAACTTAGGAGCCTTCATGGCACAACCTGGGGACAACAGTCTCAAGGGACTTTGATGGAGCATCAGTTTTCTGTGAGTGTGTTTATACAAATCATTTCAAACCCTTCAAAATTCCCAGCTGGCACTGCAGGCAACAGCCCCAATACGAAAGGGATCCAGAAGATGAACTGCAGGATTTAAGATCCTTCCTTGTGTTAAGACTCTTCCATTTCACACATATTGGAAGAACATCAATAGTGAAGACGTGCTTATTTGGAAATAGGTTTAAGGATTTCCACCAAATTCTTTTCACTGATGAGGGGCAGGACCTGTCATGACTCCACACTCCATTTCACAGGCCGTGATTTCAATGGTTGAATGTGGGATTTTTCAAGGAGTGAAGACAAAACTGTCCCTTTCCCTTTGGCTTCACATTTCTAAGTCAGGGGTGTAACTGGGACAGAGCTTTTCAGTCACTTGAAGAGCCTTGATTAATATTTTGTGACAGAAAACTACAGCTGGGAGTGAAAAACCTGCTCTTTGTTGATAAAACACTGAAAATCCAAGTTCTGTGCCCTTTTCACTGAAAAGACCGGCTTTAGCTGGAACAATGAGAAATCATGTCCAGGGCTGAAAATAATTTTTGTTTGTTTGGTTTTGTCGGGGGAGGTTGTGGGTTTGGGTTTTTTTTTTGGGGGAGGGTGGTATTATTTTTTGTTTTTTTTCCTGGTGAGGGAACACTGTTAATAAATTTCTTCCATTGCAGATACATACAAATGGCAGAAAAGCTGTAGACTGGCTCCTGGACACCTGAAAGGCAACTCAATAGCCTAAAAGGCATCATGAGGCCAAATAAAATCTTGCAGCTCTCTCTGCAGCCCTGGTCCATCCACCTAAGCTTCAAGCCAAAGGCAGGAGAGAGGAAGGTAAAGGTCTGCAATGACCAAGTAGCTTGTGTTAATATGCAAAAGCTCAGTAGGATGCATTGAAGAAAAAAAAACATCATTTATTTGGAAAACTTCCTTTTTGAGTTTCCAAAAATCAGTATTCCCTTACATTCCCAGGCAGCAGCACTTACCTGCAAACAGGTAAAGCG
>VZRE01008121.1:10080-34455 GCA_013396775.1 Cephalopterus ornatus
ATTATTTCCAATAACCAATTCAAATTTTTAGGCAGCCAGCACAGGGCAGGCTGACGTACCAAAATCATAAAACTTACCCAGAAAAGGCATTCAGAACTAGGCAGATGCAAAATGTTCAGGAGGGCTGTTCCAAAATTTGCAGGGATTGAAACTCTTTGTCAGGCTTCAAACACAGTGCGAGTCATAAGTAAATTTACACACCACTGACTCAGAAGAAACAAATTACATTTCCTGACATATGATGTCAGCTTGAAGGAATAAAAGTGCAAAAATGCATGTACAATGTTTAGCAGTTTCTTCTGATTTCTCTCAGGTTGTGTTCTGTAACATCAAATAAGGCCTGCATTGTTACATCAAACAAAGGTGTGATCTAGGAACCAATAAATCAGATTTAAGATCTACCATACACCAGTTAAATGCAACATCACAAGGGTTACTGGAAGTGGAGAACAATTCAAGGGATATTCAGTAATGCTGAAGAACAGACCCACCCCGGTAAATGCTTTCTGAGCTTCTGGGGACAGTTTCTGAAATGGAATGTTGCAACCAGCCTTCCAGAAATCAACGATTACAAAGAGAATCAACAACAGAACTACCAGTGTTGCTACAGCAAGAATCAGTATTTCAAGAAGGGAAATGCCACCATTTATAAAACCTGAAGGAAAGAAATAAACCTATTTCTCTGGGCTCCCTGGAATTCAGTGTTACTTACCAGCGAGTGGACTCATGGTTTTTGTCCCTGCATTCACAGTGGCCTTGGCTCTGATCATTCCTTATGCATTTTTAATCAATACTATGCCAAAAGTCCACCACTTCAATTCAAACAGCAGTCCTTAATGTACTGCCTGAAAATCCAATTTGCTGCTGATGTAAAGTTGCCAATACTGGGGTGAGGGGCAATTATACAAAATTTTAATAATAGCAGCTTAAATGTATGAGAAATAAATGTATTCGTTTAATTCATTGTTATCACAGTGAGAGCTGCATAATAGTCTGTGAAATTTTTCCTGTTTCAGTTAAACTGAAACAGGGGTTTAACTCCCTTTCAGTTCAAGTGGGAGTGGATGGGGCCCTGAATTTGAAACACTGAATTTGTTTTGAAGAGATGTTATAAGGATTTCATTTGAATGAACTCATATATGTTGAAAAGATTGCTGTGGTGTCGTGCAGAAATTAAATACTGCAGCATGTGGACTATGTAAAAAAAGCTTATCTTTTATTAATGAGTCTCTTAGTGCCAATCTAGCTTATTTCTGTAGCACACAAATAATTTTAATTTGAAGTTTCTTCTTTCAGGACCAGGGCAATGGAATGTCCCTGTTGCTCCAAAGTGTGCATTTGATAAGGATTGCTTGGCTCACAGGAAACACAGCTTACTGGGAATGCACACATTTTTTGTCTTTTTCAACCATGGGTGCTTGCCTTTATACATGGCACAAGGAGATAGAACTGCAATTATGATTTCTTTTCTTCTGGTGCTTTTTCCACTAATGCACCATTAACTCTTTACAAACATAGGGCTCATCATTCCAGTCCTTTGACAAGCACTGTATTTCCTGTCTAATTCAATTAGTGTGTTTATCCTTTCTGTCTCTTGCTGACACCTGAGTAGAACTGTGATGATACAGGGGATACCTAGAGGAGTACAGTCACCTTCCACTGCCATGCAGGACTACAACACTAAAAGTCACAGCAGAGATAGGATAACTACTATCTGTGCACCTTCCCCCAGTAGATCCTGGGGAATAATAGAAGTTGTGTCATGGTTTAGGAGAAGCTGACAAAAGGAAACAAATTTTATTTTTGTTAGCAATTTTTTTTATTTTTACCTCTCCTTTTCATTTTTTGCATTCTATTTTATTCTGAAGTTTGCCTTGAAAATCAGCAGGTATAAATTCCTGTCTCTTGCTCAGGTGCATTCCTGCTCAAAGGGCCACACATCATTCAATGCTGCACAAAAACACCCTGAATTGTTACACACTGGCGGTTTGCAGTGATGAGTCTCTCAAGCACAAAGCCAGCAGATATTCACCCTCAAAGCCAAGGGAACACAGTTGGGTTGGAAAAGGACATGAGGATTGAGGGATATGACTGGAGGGAATCTCTCTTATTCCCATTCTCAGAGTTGTAAGAACCTCTCACAGCGACAGGGCTAATTTTGCCCATTTAAAACATGCAAGAAAATGACAGGTAAGAATTACCCTGACAGCACCATCAGACAGTAACCAGAAGGATAAATGACCTCTGTGGGAGGAGGAAGTGCCTTTGTGTCCCAGAGAACATGATGTTCAGCAAGCGCTGCCATGCCTGGCTCAGCAGGGTGAGCATTTCACACCAGTGACTGACAGTCATTTTGACAGTCAGGCTGCCACTGACTGGTGTCAGGTTTTAATTTCCCAACCCCCAGGCATGACAGCACTGCTCTCCAGACCACGGGGAGCATCACCTATTTAGCACTGGCATCCTGAACTCTAACATCTGCCAACATCTGTCCCCGCCGGGTGCAAGAGGAGGGCACAAAGCTGGAGTGTTTTGCTGCTCGGCAGGGAATACCCTGGTTTTGACTTGCACCTTCTCAAGTTAACCTCTCTCAGGTTTCCAGGCATTCGTGGTTTCACTTGTTTCCTTCATGAAACAGATGATAGTTTGGCAGCAGCTGGCCACAGGCAGCTGTAGCAAGTCCTCGAAAGGTTCTCTCTTACTTCTGGTTATGTGTCAAAGATGCGGAGTTTTTTTTCCATCTGAAGTACTTTCCTAAATCAACCAACTGCTTTGGGTTCCACCTGTGTGTCACTGCTGACGGCCCAACAATATTTAACTGGTACCTTTCACCTTAATGATGCATCTCCAGCATCACTTGTTGAGAATCTCCAGAATCTGTGTTTCAAACTGCATAAACTTCAACATAACAAACCAGGAAATATTCACAAATGCCTACCTAATAACTAGGAGATCTTTGGACACCTCTCAAGGTGTTTAAAGACCACTGCAGTACAGTTTACAAAGACTACAAACAACTAATTAGTTCTATTATCTAAAACAAAACAGGCATAAAACCTGCCTGCTAAATCTGTATTTGTAAAAGATTTTCTAACATGCTGGCGTTTGTATTACTTATAACCTAAAAGCACTACAGTTGGTATGTTACTGTGCTCTTCCTTGCTAGAAATCAGCGCCAAATTGTGGCTAATTTGGAGTTCACAAACTTTGCCTCTAACGGAAGAAAGGACAAGTTTGAGGACCACAGTGTCCTAAATGCTCAGAAGGAGCACTGAAAATCATATCACAGTATCTTTTTCACTGCTAAGGAGCTTCCACCAATTTGCTCATATAGAGTTTGAATTATAGCACTGGCTTTGCCCATTCAGGTAAAATTCCCAAGGGAGATTGATGGGATTTGATAGAAAAGAAATTAACCTTGAATTACAGGGTATAATGCTCACAATCCCTCTTCTGGCGTGCAATTCAGCCAGGAAGTTAAGCATAAACCTTTGACCAGATGTCTGGTGCTCTCCCACTAGATCCTCAAGAGTAAGCCTCCAGCTTAGACACAGGGAAGTATCAGGATGCTGCTGTACTGGAGCCATCACTGTGGATAAAAACAGAGCTTATGTGGCTCTGAAGACTCCAAAGTAGGAAAAGGAGTTTATGAGGACAAAGAGGAGGGGATGTAACTTGGAAAATAAAAGGAAAGCACATCCTGAGAATGAAATTTATGATATTTTGTCAAGACACAGAGGAATTATCTTGCCTTCTGAAAGAACAAGTAAAGATATTTATATCTGTATCTATCTATCTATATAGATATACATTTAGCATCTTTATTTGATTTCAAAGTCTTCATTACTGATTCTCTCTTCAAGACCTTTTAAGCAGGATGAAAAGCTATGCATTTTGGCTTTTTGCTACAGGAATGAAGTCCCATAACATGAAATCTCTTATTCACAGTGGATTTTTTTTTTATCTCAACTTGTTTCCCAAGGTGTCTTTGAGATGATGATCAGTAAATAACTAGTTAAACAGTCTATTACCTGCTTTTCCTTTTATCAGCTGGTGAAAGACCTGCACCAACTACACACGACAGTGCCACCAGAAGAAAGTACCTCGTTTCACTGAGGTGCACGTTGCTAAATATAGATTTTACCAAACGGCTTGTTTCTAAGTTCATAGGACTCATTCCCACTGTTTCTCAGCGGCTCCTTCTCATCTCCCATGTCATTGTCTTTCATCTGTGCAAAATAGGCAGGAGAAGCTTTGCACTCATAGTGCCTGTCGAGGGATTTGAGGTGGATCAGCATGTGAAGGGCATAGGCAAGGACCAACAGCAGGATCAGGGACATCACCAGCCCCATCAGAATTGCTGGAGAGAAGAAGGATGCACAGTCCTTTGCGTAGGCAAAATGTCCTTCCTGAACGTTAAAACCTTGGATCTACAAGGAGAACAAGAGAGCTCATGTTAAATGAGGTACCTGTGTTCCATTACTTTGCTCCTGACGGCAGTAAGAATTTCTAATTTAATACCTGCACGTTGCAAATTTGTACCTCCCTGTGCTGGCTGGAGTTAATGCTCAGAGTTTATCCAGGTCACGCTTCTAGAAACCACCAGCTATTCTAATCTCCTCCACTTTGCTGCCCAAAGGATTTGCAGTTGTGTTTGAAACAAAATCTTCTCTTGATGGTCCACAATATTTAATTGGTACCTTTCACCTTAACGGTGAAAGCATCACTTGTTGAGGGTCTCCAGAGTCTCTGTTTCAAACTGCATAAACTTTAATGCAACAAACCAGGAAATATTTTCAAATGCCTACCCTCGAATTAGGTTTTTCTCACCAGATCCATGTGTGTGGTATTTGGCAGCAAAACAGCTACACTATAGGAAGCTGCATCCAACTATGGAAAACACCACAGGTTTTACTTGTGACTTCAGCTTTAACACGAAGTTTACCACATTGGCATTCAGGGAATTGTGCCTGCTCCACTACATCAGCCCATGGGCATTTATCACATGGTGAGAAAAGGGGACCAGCTTTCCTCCTCAATTCCCTTTTTCAGCTCTTCATGCCCTATGACTTAGGTATGTAAAAGCAAGATGCTCTAGTCCAGCCATCTGAGGTTCCCTCATTGCCAAACACAGAAAACTTGGCACTTCCAGAAGATTATTAATCTCATCCTAAAATAAGGACTTAAGACGAGTCAGAGGAATTATCCACTAGCTTTAGAGGCAGGCTAGGGTGACTGTAATCAGGCCACAGGGTTAAAATTCCTAGGCATCAAAAGTTAAGTGAGATGAATCCCATACCTGGTGTCTGATGCTGTTATTGATGCCATGTTTAACAGCTCTGCTCAGAAAGATGTAACACTGGAAGTTAAATTCACCCCCCCCACTAAAAGGAACACAAGCAGAAGACTATAGAAAATCTACACAGCCCTTAATCTCCTTTGACAGGGAGGTAAAGAGAATAATTTAAGTCCTCATTTCAATTTTGTGTTCCATGGAAATCCTACAGACTGCACACAGAAGGTCATTATATTTCTTTGGCAGCGAAGGGCCAAAACTTCCCATCAAACTACTGCAGGATCCCTTGGGCCTAATTCCGTGACGTTACCTGGAAATCAATAAAAGTGACTTCCCAGAGTTGTGAGAGGTCGTTTGCAGAGCTGGGAATGAGGAGAGCATCGTATCTCTGCAGGCTGCTCACATGGTCGCAGTGGTAGGAGTAAGTTGCCGGTGCATGGATTCGGGTCGCATTGAATGTTGCCTGCACCGAGTGGTTGTAGAGGAGCTGTAGCCTGTGCAGGCTGAACCAGTTCTGAACAGACAGCTGGTAATAGCTGGTGGTCAGCAAGAACCTGGAAACATTGTGTGGGGAGAGAGGTGAGTAGGAAAACAAGTCAAAGGGTTGCACCTGTTGAATTCGCACATCGAACAACCTTACGAGACTCCCTGGCATCGCCAGTTTATATCAGTGTGAACTCTAGATCCTTCCACTGAGTCTGGAAAGTGAGGAAGAGCTTACCATGGAGGTGGCAGAGCCCTGGAACAGCTGCCCAGGAAGGGTGTGGAGTGTCCCTCTCTGGAGACATCCCAGACCCACCTGGACATGTGCCTGTGTCGCCTGCTCCAGGTGACCCTGCCAGGGCAGGGGGTTGGACTGGGTGAGCTCCAGAGGTCCCTTCCAACCCTACAAATTCTGTGTTTTGAGGTCGTTCGTTGTTGTAGCTGAAGGAGTTTGCTCCTTGTTACTTGTTCTCCCACACAGTAATTTAATAAAATAAAAAAAAATTAAAAAAAAAAAAAATAAAAAATGAGGGATTTTTCCTAAATGGATGAGCAAAATATATCCAACACTGGTATTGTACTTCCACCCAAGATATGGGAAGTTAATTATCAAGAAAGGCTGTTTTCTTCTGTCACCAAGAAGTAAACATAAAGCAGGTCACACTATCAGTTCTTGACATAAAATTCCCAAGAAAAATGTAGTAAATCAGCAAAGTTTAGCTAAAATCTCTGACACAGGAAGATTCTATACAAAAGAGATAACCCAGACTTTTCTCATTAATGGAAAAGTCAACAAAGGAGAAAAAATGCCTTTAAACAAGGCAGGCAAATGCTAGACATACTGAATGCAGGTGTCTCAATTATACAATCAACAGTTTCTACCACATTATCTTTGCTTAAACAAGCAACTGCATAACAATGTATACTAGCTTGTTTTCTATTATCTAGTTGGGAGGTTTTGCCATATAAACTTACCTGATAACTAGTCCCTTTAGATTGCCGATGTCCCCAAACTTCAGAGAAAGCCTAGGTCAAAAAGCAAGTTACATCAGGCTAGAAAAAAATTCAGAAATCTTCACAGATAAAAGGAGCTTAATTAATGCACTGTAGCAATACATAACTAAGTGGAATATATTGTTTTATCACTTAACGCTAATATTGTTCATCTTAAAACCTGCACAGAGATTCTCATTGTTCACGTAAGATAAAAACAAAACACAGTGAAAATGTGCAGCATCTGAAAGACTTCCAAAATTAAAGCTGATGAATATTTTTAAAAACAAACAAACAAAACCACAAAAAACCACACAAAATAAGACAAAAAACCCTCCAAACAAACAGACAAAAAAAAATCCCAAACAGCTAGTCCTATGATTTCATAGGAGATCTAGACTTCAAGACTTCTAGTACCTTTGACTAACACTGGTCCAATAAGCCAGAACACTGAATTCAGACTATCCCTTCGACTAAGAAAAAAATAAATACAGGTTGGATTATTATATTCCTATAACAAATGAATATGTGTTTGGTATTTAATCTGGTTCCAGCTACTTTGCACTGATTACACAGCATAAACCAGCTTGAAAGACAAGAGTTGTCTTAACAATGAAGGCTGGAGAAGGGAGAATTCTGAGGGATTTTTTCTGATGTGAGAAAAACTGGCCAATCCACCATGTGAGGGCTCAGCCATCAACTGGCTTAATTTAGGTCAGTCCTTAAAACTGAGATTACAGAGCAACATTCAAGACAGTTTTTCCCTTTCTTCTCTGTCACCAACACTGTTTTAGCCACAGATCCAAGACACGAGAGAATCATACATTATCTCTCTACCAGACAGAGTCAGGGCAAGTCCTAATTTCTTAAAAATCTGTATTTACAAAATGAAGCCTCCACAGTAGTAAAACTACAGAGGTACCTGTGACAGACAGGTAGACAGAGTAACCTGTTTGTCTAACAGTCTCCAAATAGCAGCTCCAGAAAGAGTTTGCAGACCACAAAAAAACTTATGATTTTCCAGGTCTTATGAACAACTATAAAACTACTCTTTGTGTTTTGAAACTCTTAATTTTGCATTCTATTACACTGCAATAATTACTAATCAGAGCAAGATTATTTCCAAACTGTAGACCAGAAGAGAGGATGGAATGTTTGTTATTACTTTTTATTTCTAAAATAACTTTGTTCCATTCTCTACCTCTGCCTGTTTTGACAGGCAGAGGGTAGGGAGAACTAATGGATTAATTCACATGCTGATGGAACTGTTGCATTAGTTCACATGCTGATGACATAATATTCAGACTGCCCTAGTTGAATATTATGATACTACAGGCAAAGTCCTGGTTTCTTTTTCAATTTTACTTTTAGTTTTCTGACATTTCTCAGCAAAACATCTGTGTACCTTGGGTTATCCTTTGCAGCAGATCAGAAAGAGGTAATACTTTCTGTGGAATCATATTTAGGTGTACAGGCGAAATGCTGTATAGGACTAAATGCAGACCTACATCCTGTACAGTACTGCTGGCACACCTCCTGTGAATGGGTGAGTGGTCATGCACAGCCCAAAGCCCCCATATTCAGCATACAACCCACTCTTCAGCCTCCCAAGCAATTGTCTAAAACAGCTGGAAACTAAAAAGATCAACAGCTGGAGCCTCATAGGCCCTAAGAGCAAAGCTGGATGGCCCCAAGGAGTGACCACACCACTGCAACAGCTGATTACACCCATGTGCCCCATAAATGGCTGGCTTTAAAGGATACAACCCCTGCTGCTGCAATGGCAGGACATTTAGGAAAGAGCCCTGGGCTCTACAAGGTCAGTTTTCCTTCAGTATGTACTTCCTAAACTTGTTATCGGGCACCAGTTCCACTGGTGTAGCGGAATTCCACCTCACATTGCACTGTCTTCACTGCAGTTCGAGTCTCCAACATCCACTGTTGCATGGACACCAAATGTCTTCTCTGTCAAGTCCAGCTGAGTGTGGTTTTCAAGCCTGATCATGATCCTCTTGGCCCAGAAGAGGATGCAGGGGATGCCATTGACCGTGACATTGAGGGGGCTGTGGTGGCTGTGGGAGAACCGCCTCCAGAATGCTCCTTCCCACTGCCCTTCCCTGCTGAAGTTGTGGCTGACAACCTGAGGAACCACACAAAAGATGGCTATCAGAAGGTGTGCATTTCAGGATTTGCTCTCCATCCTACCAGAATAAATAAGGTTGTCTATCTGGGACACCTCTAAGAATTCAACACACTGAGGGGACTCAGCTGGGGCCAAGGACACAGCCTACCGTGCTGAAAGCACATTAGGCAGCTGTCCAGGTGAAAGTAATGTCCAAGTTTACAACTGCCTGTAGGTAGTTTGGCACCTAACAGCTTTAAAATCAGGAAAATACCTGCTGCAGAACAGGATGGCTCAAGTGTGGATCCCTGCCTTTACAAAATCAGTTGCAGGGTTATAAGCCGGGGACTGCAGCTTTCATGTCATCTGGAAACACTAGAAAAATGCTACTCCTTCTAAGCCAAATTTCATAGCAAAAAGACAATCTGGCTGTCAGGCAATATAATTTGAGACTTGCCCTGTGATTTAGAGCTCTGAAAGAACTTAAAAATTTAACTGCCATTTCCAGATTTCAAACTCAAATTTCCAGACATCAGCTCTGCCCCACTTATGCACATCCTTATCTGAATAGGGTAACACACACAATGTCTGCATGGCTGGTTTTTCCATGTCATATGATTTAGTAAGTTCAAATCATGTACAAAAACAAGAGAGATTTTCTGAGTCCCAGTCATAAACAGCATCTTACCAGCCTCCAGAAGGGACACAAAGCCCCAAAGCTTTGTCTTGGTTTAAAGAGAATTTTTTTTTTCCTTTGGTGCTGTTCAGATTAGCAAATCATGTCTCTCAGCTCAGACCCTGAAAGATCCCTTTTGATACTGGACCTTACACATTGCACAAGGGTGCTTTAGGATTAAAATTACTAAGTACTGACAGCAACAAGCCGAAAGCAAGGTAAGATCACGGTCAGAGGATGTGATAAGTGACTATGAATGTGTTCATATAAATGATAAGGCTGTCTTCTCAGAAGTACAGATGAGGAAGATTTAATCAACACGTTACTCATGTCAGAGTGCATCACTGCTTCTTTTGGTGAGCTTCTTTTGGTAAGGAAGCCTTTTATGGTCAGTTTTTGACAAGACCTACAGTCTGGTCTCAGGAAAAACTCCCACCAAAAATATGAAGTTTTGCTACAGCAGTTTATTTAGTACCAAATGATATAACCACAAGACTGGCCACAGCAGTCAAATGTCACTGCATGGAATATGGATATAAGGATTTGGTGCCCAAAGCCATGACCAGTCAGCACCAGCAACAGCACCTGAAGTCTCACCTCACTCCTCAGAAAAGCAGAGGACACCATGTACAGCAGGCAGTGAATCAGTACCATATCACAATGACTTAGACAGTTTTGTTGGCTGTTTCTTGTAAACAATGTAAAAAGAGTTTAATTCAGCAATGTAAATTAAAAGATCTAAATGTGCTATGAAAAGACTCTACAGATCCATTACCTGTGCAACTGCCACTTGACTGACATTCAATTTTGGCTTCACACCACCTTGGTAACGTTGAACTGCAGAAGAAGGAGTGTCATCAGCATTATTAGTATATTATAAACACCCAGTCATTTATAAAGGCATAATTTTTTCACATTCTTATGCAAATAATAATTATCCCTGCACAAAATGTGTATGTGAGAAGAGCTGATTCTGTCTTGGAGAATACTTGACTTCTTCCAAATATTGCCTTCAATACACGTATTTTCTAATTTACCTTACTCGTTCAAAATTGGTTCCTCTTCTTTTCACTGAACATCTGGGAGGATCTCCAGTGCCCCAAAATTACAAGATTCAGTCTATATCTGTATTTATTCATCCCAAACACAGCAAAAGCTGCTTGTTTTCTTTGTACAGCAAACTCTGTCATCAAAGGGTGTGTGTTGAATTGCACGACAAAAGAGTCTTCAGTGTGAGTGGGAAGTTCTTTCCCTGCACCACCAGAGATAGGAAGATGTGACAAACAATCTGATGGCCCAATTGCTTGCCAGGAGGGCAAGGTTTCACAAGGACAGGTAATTTCATGAACATTCTCAAAGCTCTATCCTTCAACCATTAAATTCTGTTTTCATTTAGTTAAAAATGTGAATGCTTTTGTCTTCCCCATTCTCACTGCATCGGAGTTAGACAGCAAATTATTATTTTAAAACAGGCAAATCCTTTAAAGGATGTTTTTTAAAGAGGGATATGCTTTAACAAAACATGTCACTAACGCCAGCAGAAGCAACATCTGGCAATAAAACCATTTACAGCCACACTAACAGAACCAGTATCCTGGGGTTCAGCCCACTGAAAGCCTTACCATTTCTCTGCAGAGAATCTTGATCTGAGAATTCACGTGAACTAGAAGAGAGGAGAAAAATGCTTATTTTACAGCATCTGGATTTAAAGTCTGCAGCAAGTTTAATGGGGACAACACCTGTTACTACTTTGTTCCATAAAACACTCAAAACGTAATTCAGGTCCTTGACTTGGTACTATTGCAAAAAGGCAAATTAATCCAAAGCTGCTGAGCGCAGCCTAAAAATGCCTAATTTTCAGAGATCCCTTGGGTGGATCAGCCCTGACAGGTTTTCCCATACTCTTATCACGTTGACCAAAGGCTTCTCTCTTGTCCTGTTCTCTTGTCTTGTTCCATGGGACATCATTTCTGGGTTAGAGTCAGAATCAGTTCCAGCCCACAGCAGAGGAACACAAGGACCCTGCACCACCCTTGTTCCACAGTGAGGGTCAGAAGCAACACATTTAACTACCTCAGGATAGATCAAATGCAGTGGGCCAACATGTCTTAAGCCCAGAATTGCAGCCATTTGAAGTCAGCTCCTGAACGGTTCCAAGCAATACCAAATCCCACAGAAGTCAGCTGCAAGGCAGGGTGTGGGCAAAGCACATCTCAAATGCCAACTACCAGGCTCATGAAATTTTCAGCATTTGATGTTCTTCTTAGTGCAAATCTCCAGCTGGTGGGGCCAAATGTGCCCCACAGCCACTAAACATGGGAATTCATTTCCATCTTCTTCCCTTGCCTTGTTTCTTACTGCTTTTCCAACCCACCACAGGAGCAAAATTCTTGAAAATATGTACACCAAGACCAGCATAGAAGGACTAGGAATAAGACCAGTTTTCAGTATTTATGAGCAAATTGTACTGTAAAGTACTGGAACTGCAAAGTCAAGACTTAGCATTCCAGTGAGACCTTCGACAGCTGGGTGAACCCACTCCCCGCCAGACTCTGGGTAGGGGGATCTGTGTTACCCACCAGGAGGAGTGATCCCAACCTACTTCCATCACGCCATCCTTAACAGCAGATAAATACGAGTCCAAACAACATGGGATGGCACAGAGTCCACGCTGCTTTCTGTCAAGCTTATAAAGACCTTATGTTAAAAAAAGTCTCTGTGGGTGACACTGTTTAAAATTAATCTGGCAGGTTTATTTACAGTTTTATTCATTCAGCTTTCAGAGTGGGTCCCACTTTTTCCCACTGCTCTCTGGGTGCCAGGGTTAGTGCTGGAATCAGTTCTTCAAGATGCTGGAAGCTGCTCACATCAACAGCTTTGAGAGATGGGTGGAAATACCAGACTTTGACACTCAGGTAACAAAAGACGTGGCCACAATGGACCAAACGCTGTTTTCTGGCTCAGACAAAACTCTCTTAGGTTGTTTTATGATTAGGAACATTTCTGTAATTTGATGCATCCCTTTTGTCTTTTCTAGTCTTTCTTCATGACAGATTGAGCCTTCAGGCTGGAAAAGGCAGATGTGGGGGAATTTTTTGCACAGTAAGAGCTACAAAAATGAGGCACACTAGAAGGAAACTAATGTAAATTATTTAGTTATACTAACTTTAGTTACATTTATTTGTACCTATGTATATCTAGTTATGCTTAGTTATACTTTTAACTCCTCCCTATATCCATAGTTAAACTCCCATAGCCCACTACTCCAGTTTGGAAATCACAGACTAAAACACAGTACTGGGAGAAGATTGGTGTAAAATTGTGCAATTCATTTCATTCCTGAACAAGACTAAAAAGGTTTTCATGCTGCTCTGGGAAGAGGAAGGGTTAATTTGGGGGTTGTGACTAAAAAAGCCTGAATAACTTCTGGCTGCTCCACATCCCACAGCCACTACGTCGAGTCTCTGTTTTCAGCATGAAGATACTGAGACACAGATGAATGTGCACAGCTGATGAAATATTCATATTTTCATGAGGAAATGCAGCACAGAAAGTGACCTGGGAACCACCACAAAGTGCCATGGCACAGCAGATACCATCAGGCTGCAAGGGAAGCACCTCCAGCTTGGTCCTCATGTTAATTAGCAATCGTTTCCTCCTGCACAGTGCATGGAGCTCTGTTAGGGGAAGGAAATCCATCATGCCACATCACTGGGGCACAGCCATTCTGTGGTTGGCAGAGCCAAGGATCACGTCCGGGTGTCTGGGCAAGCCCAGGCTGCTGTTGATGTTATGGAGTCTGTCAGCTGCCTCTGACACCCACAGCCCCGAGGTGTCATGGGTTTGCGATCCGTGACAGGGATGGGTGGCTGCCCATGTCCATCATGATGTCACATCAGCAGCTTTCCCAAGCAAAAGGCAAGCTGGCGAATCCACAGGCAATCCCTGGCACCCAAAGCCCTTTCATCCGCAGCTAAAGCGTGTTTCACAGAAGAGAAGTATTGAAAGCAAAAAATGTGAAAATTTTTTAAAAATATGTATTCCCTTTTAATTATAAAAATGTTCATTACATGTACAAGAGACAGGAAACTAGCTAGTGCTTACTCTCCATTGCAAAACTGACACCAAATCACTTTTATCACACTGAATTAAAGAACAGCCTTTCAAATTTATCGTTTGTTTTTAATCAGACGCTCTTACCCTGACACTTCAAATTCAGTTGCTCACAGGGTATATGTTTCAATATTTTTCCTTAGCAATTCATAAATAACTGGCCCAGATTACACCTAGGCATGTATGTTGTATGTTGAATTTACCATACCAAGTATGTTAGGAACCCACATGAAATTGGATTAGCCTTAATACAAAGCACTGGAATGACTAATCACTATGTAAAACCCAATTAAATAAGATTATAAGCATAAAGAAGTGTAAATTCCCTCTTATCAGATGACTTTATCCATCTACATAAGATAACCAAGTCTGGCTTGTTTGTCCGAAAAAGTTTATAAAGACCCTAACTCTTGAGGACTTCCATGTGAACAGTGTTTTCTCTGCTCAGATGAGCCATGGGAATAATCCTGGCACTCAACAGGGATTGAGTGTGGAAGCCACAGGAAGTTTTCATGTCATATTCACTATTTTACTCTTCATATTACTGCTCTGATAAACTGCACCAGATGGGAAAAATGTACTCCACCTCTACAGAAACAGTATTTCTATTACTTCAGAGTCATCTCTCTAATACTAACATTGCCCAGCTGCAGAATCCCTTACTGGCTGCTGAACTAGTTTCAGCTAATTTACGAGGCATTTAATTGGAAAATAACATGTGAACATTCAAACGCACTAAAAACAAAGTCACGACAAAAGGTGACAAGCACCTGGTGGCAATGCACTGGTTGTAGTCCTAGGGACACTTGCCATAGGAAATTTCAACGAAGTTACTGACATTGTAAATGTGTAAACCTGGGACACCAGGTTTAGGGAAAGAGCTAGTCCCCTCTCTAAGAAACATCCTGGAAAAAAATGTTACTGAGTTTTAAATGCCTCTGTGTAAGTCCTATCAACCAGAAATATCTACAAAACCACACAACTCTTAGTTTTCAAATGTGTGTTTTGACACAGGGAGACAGATTTACGTAACTATTTTACAATGCACTGACTGCTGGGGTTTGATCTGCAGTTTAATAGATGTCCAACTAGGACTGGATCATAACAAGATACTTAAGCTTTCATTTTTGATACAAAAAAACCCAAAATCCTGAGGTCATAGAACCTAGCAAATTAACACTGTGCAGGCACAATTCCACCTCCAGTGAGGCAAAATCCCCATTTAATTCACTGGGATCCAGGTCACAACTTTTTCTGTTAATATTTATTGTAAAAAAGTTCAGGCAATGCTCCTCTGCTTGCTCTCTCTCTCAGATTCTGGTCTGATTGCAAAAAAAAAAGAAAGCAGAATTATGCTAAGAGGAACAGTGAGGGAGCTGAAAACCGGCAGAGGAGAGCAGCAAGTGAGCTATTTAGAAGAAAACATATTGTAGTATTTATCGGTAACTGACTACCAGATCTCTTAATACAAGCTTAAGCAAATCACCACATGTCCTTCTTGCCTTAAATGAACAGATTTTACTGCCAGCTGCAACCTCCATCAGCATATTTGTTCTGTGTGTTTCTGGTGACTCTGGGCATGATTCAACTCACACAGCTCAGGTTGTTTTCACTTTCATAATACTTGGCTCTATGAAGTCCCCTCTTTCCCCTGCTATGATTTGGGTTTACTATTTATATTTCATTAGAGAGTGAAACATCACTATTGACAATAAATCTACATCTCCAGTAATTTTGTAAGTTTAATACTCCTTTACAATATTGAATTCACGTTTCAAATATCCATTCTACACCAGTAGAATATTTTAGCACCTTAGTTTTCACACCCTTGCCATTATAACTTCATTTTGACACAGATCAGGGAAAGTCAGTGTGAGAGTCATTAAAACGTAATGAAATGTAAGACAGACGCACAGAAACCACTCATTTTAAAGCCACGTTTACAAAATTGCTTAAAAGTTACATCTTTAACTCACTGTGTGCTTCAAAATAATTAATTTCTGTATTACTCCCAGGTGCTTTCAAACCTGAAAAGAAAATTACAACCACGTCCTGACACTCCAAACTGCGACTGAATCCACGTCCATAGAGCACAAATGACAGCATTTAAAACCTGGGCTCATTCAAGTTTGTCACCATACACCCAGTCACTGACCTGTTCCCTGACGTCACAGTCGTTTGCTCCACGGACACCCCGGATCCCACACACAGGAACAGCAGCAGGAACCTCAGGGCAGCGTGTCGTTCCATTGGGAAGGGAGGCAGTGGCTCCAAACCCGGCACATCTGCGGCTCTGGTCCAGCTCTGCCGCGTGATGGGGGAGGATCCACCACCAGAAAATCCTCCGTGTGCTGGGATTTCTCCCCAAGGCAAAAACACCTGGCACGTTCCAGCTGCCCTGTGAATGAAGGAGCACACAATACGAGGAAACTGTGCCAGGATGTGAGCTGCTTGTTAAGGAAAAAAAAAAGAAATACAATCAGATGGGCTCTGAAATCACACCACAGAGCACTCCTCATCTGCACTTAAGCCTCTCTTCAGAGAAAGGGGAAGGTGCTGCCTACAAACAGCCCTGAAACTTCTCCTGCTGTATGATAATAAGAGGAAGAATTACATGAATTCTCAACACTTACAATACCTTATATTAGTAACCATAGAGATGTGAAGGCATATATTGCAAGCTTTGAAGTCAAACATTTGGAAGCAGTTTCCTTTCTTCAGCACTATTTCAGTTTGTGTGTGTGTTCAGCTTTCTGGCTCAACTGTTTCTATACTCAGAACCACAGAATGGTTTGGGTTGTCAGGTACCTTAAAGATCACTTAGTTCCAAAGCCCTTAAATATCAGGCAAGACACAGTCATATACCAATCTATGGGTACATACATACCCAGACAACCACTCCTTCCTTGTTACCTACTGATGTGATCACCAGTGAAGCCTCACTTTGCTAACTAGGAGTTCCTGTCTGTTGCATTCCAGATATTAGAAAAAGACTGAGGCTTTAGCATCATAGCTATTAGGAAGGATTTGCCATCTTAATTCATTTCTCCCTCTGGGATACAGAGGGTATATCCGCTAATCTTAAAAACCTCCCAGCAGCTTGTCCTCAGCAGTACTGCTTCTATCCAATTTAAGGAGGAATAAAGATACTTATGTGAGAATCCTAGATTGAAAAATGGGATGAAGGAACGTGGCATTAAGCAAGAACCACTTGAAAATAACCTCTAGATTTTCTGTGAAGCACCAGAAATGTATGATGCTAAACTTCGAACAGATACTCCAGTAACAAGACAGGGCTAAGAGGAAAATTTCAAGAGGCAGAAGTGTCACACATTCCTAAAAATTGTGAAGTCACTGATGTCACAGTCCTGCTCAACGCTTCAGTACTCCTGACTCCCAAACAAGTGGGGGGAAAAGGCACTCATCATCAACAAAATGAAAAATAATGTCAGTTTGCTCAGAAACAAAGGAGGGATTTGCAGACAACCAAGAAAATACCTAACACCAAACTGCTAACACAGGTTAAATCAGAAGAAATCAGTGAAAATATACTGATTTCCACACTATACATTAATGCAATGGGTGCTGATAGTAAATCATTAACCAGCAATCTTCTGAAATAATGGTAGAAGCAAAGAAAAGTCTTTGCTTGCCTCTTGATACTTGCTAATAATAATAATAGCAACGATAATATTAAATACTTGATACAGTTCTTAAAACTGCTCACCACCTTCTCACCCAGCCCAGAGGACTGAGTGCAACATCCTTGGATACCTCCAGGGATGAGGACTCTACCACCTCCCTGGGCAGCCCCTTCCAATACCTGACCACTCTTTCCAGAACAAAATTCCTCCTGATGTCCAACCTGACCTTCCCTTGGCACAGCTTGAGGCCATTTCTTCTTGTCCTGTCGCCACAGTTAAGTTTACAGCCCACAAGGTGGGCTATGGCAGGCTAAAAGTGGCCAGTATTCCACATAAGAGGATTAAACTGCTGTTTGTCACCTTTTTTCCCCCCCTCTCACTTTGCAGGGAGATTTTGCTTCTGATTACTCCTCATGCAAAACTGCTCCTTTGATGATTAGGCAGCAAGGTATCATTTCTTTCTTGTTCATTTAGCATTGAGGCAGCTCAGACATTTCCTCCAGCAAGGAAGAGGCACAGCAGACCTTACATTACTTTAAACACTGCTCTTTTTTTGGGGATCTACCTCTCAGAAAAGGTAATTATACTCACTTCAAAGTGATTATATTCAGTGTGGAGGCTCACAGCTTGATGAGGGTTGTGAGTGTTGACTCTCTGGGCACACAAACTCATTTCCAGTGGTTTGTAGTTACCTTCAGCTCACGTGTCAGGTCACCAGGAGCTGAGCAGCTTTCTATATTAACATGTCTCAAGCTAAGTGTGAGGTATGAGACACCTTACAGGTATCAGCACTGAATGTATCACTCACCTTTCCAGTCTGAGACATCGTCGTTCCTCTGGTTCAGGTGTATTCACAGAGCACTGACAATGCAACAGAACCATGGGCAGAAAATTCACCTTAAAACATAGACAAAGCTTTCCTCAGCTCCAACAAAATCGTCTCTCTCTGGGCAACTGATTGGGCAAAAAAAAATCTTTCAGCTTTCTTCTGGGATGGGATGCAGGAATTAATCCTGTTACAATTCTTTCCTGCTTCCCTGTGAGAGTGGAGAGGCCCTGACACAGGTTGCCCAGAGAAGCTGTAGCTGCCCTATCTCCAGAAGTGTCCAAGCCCAGGTTGGATGGGATTTGGAGCAACCTGGGACAATAGAAGGTGTCCCTGCCCATGGCACAGGGTGGGGCTGGATGGGCTTTAAGGTCCCTTCCAAACCAAACCATTCTGAGATTCTAATTCCCTTCTACTCCCTGTGCCCTTCACAACATCCCCAAAGGATTCCATCCTAGCCCGAGAAACCTCCATACAGAATCCAGGCCTAACTTCACCTTCAGGGAAGGGGCAGGGGAAAAAACGCACCAAAAAAAAACCCAAACAAAAAGCTCAGTCTGTTCACGACCCAGCTGCCTTTCGTCGTGCAGCACCACAGGACACCAGGCATCAGATCCCACAGGGAAGATCAGATTATACCGAGAGTTTTAAGATAAGTGGTGGGATTTTTGGTGGACTTATCTGCTTGGCCAACCGAAACATTTAATTTTAGAAGTGCTTACCCAGTAGTGCTGGTATTTTCAGAGACTCATTTAGGCTGGAAAAGCCCTCTCAGACCATCGACTCCAACCATTCCCCGGCACTGCCAAGGCCACCACTGACCCACGTTCCCAAGTGCCACATCCACAGGGCTTTTAAATCCCTCCCAAGGGACAGGGACTCTCCCCCTGCCCTGGGCAGCTGTGCCAGGGACAGACAACCCAGTACACCACCTAAACCTCCCCTGGCGCAACTTGAGGACATTTCCCCTTGTCCTATTGCTTGTTACCTGCAAGGAGACTCCGACTCCCATCTCACGGTGCTCTTTTCAGGCAGAAATCAATCACCAGCAGTCCCTCTGTGTGGGTAGGACACTCTGTTTCCACTGGTACAGGTAACAAGATAAAACCAGGCCCAACTTCGACTTGTCCTTGTCAGCAAACAAGGACAAAACAAGCTGTGGTACCACCCCAAAAGACCACCAGAGACCCCTCCCCGAACATGTGCAATAAGCCCCATGCGATTAAGTAATTAGCATATGGATAAGGCCTTTTGGAACAGGCGTGAACTCCTGGGACTGTAAACACATATTCACGGAACAAATTATATATAAGCTGCAGAAGTGCATCTCAGTATGGATGACAGGTAGGGGGTGCCCCGGGGATGAAGTAATGACGTTTTTTTTGCGCTAAGAGTGGTCTCAAAGTTTTCTCTCCCGGTTTTAGGCCAAAACGGGACTCGGAGGAGACGAGGTGGGGGCACAAGTCCTGCCCGTCCGCCCGACGGGGTCTCGAACCCGCGGCCTCCCCATCCCGCCGGGCTGCCCGCCGCGGTGCCGATCGGCGTGTTTCCGTCAGGCGCGGAGCGGGCAGCCCGAGCCGGGTCCTAGCGGGCGCGGCTATAGGCGGCGGTCGGGGGCNNNGGCGGCGGTCGGGGGCGCGCTTCTTTCTTTCTCGCTCGGCAGCCGCAGGGAGAGGATGGGTGAGCGCGGGCAGCGGAGCCGGGGCTGGGGCTGCGGGTGGGCTTGGGGCTAGGTTTGGGACTGCGGGATCCCGAGGAGGGTCCGCGGGGCTCTGGACTCGCCGCCCGCCCATCCGCAGCCGAGTGGTTGCTGCGTGGGCAGCGCTGAGGGTGGTGAGGCCGCGGCCGCCATTACCCGCCGCATGTCCGCCATGGCCTCGCACGGCCTGGCCCCTCTCACCCTCCTTCACCTCATCATCCTCCCTGCCCCTTACTCCCCGCAGGGAAGTGCCGAGGCCTCCGCACGGCTCGGAAGCTGCGCAGCCACCGCCGCGACCAGAAGTGGCACGACAAGCAGTACAAGAAGGCGCACCTCGGCACGGCACTGAAGGCCAACCCCTTCGGCGGCGCCTCCCATGCTAAGGGCATCGTCCTCGAGAAAGTGTGGGTGCACAAACGGGATCGGGGTACACAGCCCCTACGATGGGCGTACGGAGCCTGTGGGATAACGGTCCAGCATCCCGGAATGGGGCGCTCAGACCCCCGAGATGGGGCTCCAAAACCCCCCGGATGCGGCTCCTGTTCTGGGATGGGGGAAACCAGAATTTATTTATTTTTTTAATTTTAAAAATTGAAGAAAAAACAGGAATTTCTTACAAAAATTGCTAAAAAATACGTATATTAAGCAAAAATTAAGGGGAAAATGGGTGTTTATTGGAAAGAATTACAGAAAAAAATTTTATTTTCTTCCTAAAGTGGGGGGAATTAGGGAACTTAGTCAAAGCTTACACGAAAAGCGCCTTTTTTTTTTTTATGCATAAATTGGGGAAAATCGGGATTTTGGAACAGCATTAAGGAAAACTGCATGTCTTGTCAATAATTAGACCTACTTCTGGGTTTTTTTTTTTCACCCTTTAATAATTTAGAAGCCTAATGGCAATGCTGTAAGGGCTCTCCTTTTTGACCAGTGTTTTGTAATTTTGGGGAGGTTTTCCCCTCTTTTTTATGCTTTTTCAGGATTTTACTAAATTAGTATTACTCTGTAGGTGATCGAAGTTGTACTCTGCGTAGGAAGTGGTGGTCTATATATTAAAGTATGTTAAATATATTTGTTTATTATAGATAATACATTATATAATTATACATGGAGTTATTATATAGTCAGTAAATATATTACATTCATATATTGAGTGGCTCTAACCAGCTCAGAGTTTCTGAGGTACAGAATCAGCTTACACTGAACACAAAGGAAAACAGTAACTTGTGGGTGTGTAACAAACCTCCTGGTCCATCAAACAGATGGCTTTTTTCTGACTTATTTCCATTGCAGTGGAGTAGAAGCCAAGCAGCCCAACTCTGCCATCAGGAAATGTGTCAGGGTCCAACTGATTAAGAATGGCAAGAAAATTACAGCCTTTGTCCCCAACGATGGCTGCCTGAACTTCATTGAGGTAATTCGTGTAGAAGTTGTATTTTGCAGTGGAAAGTAAAGACATTTACTCTCAATTCTCATTTAAAGCTTGCAGGTTTGATCTGGGGTGGTTAGACATAGGCAGTGTGGAGTGTAGCCCAAATGGAGGGTGGTTAATCACAGATTTGTGCACCAATCTGATATTTGTGCCCCCCCCACCCCGATTTTGGTTTTTGCAGGAGAACGATGAGGTGCTGGTGGCTGGGTTTGGGCGCAAGGGCCACGCCGTGGGGGACATCCCAGGGGTCCGCTTCAAGGTGGTCAAGGTGGCCAACGTGTCCCTGCTGGCATTGTACAAGGGCAAGAAGGAGAGACCCAGATCATAAACCCACATCCTGACAAGATGGTCAATAAAATCCTTGTTCTGAATGAGTTCTGTGCTTCTTACTGAGGGGGAGCTGGAGTCAGTCATAAAACTCTGCCCAAAGAAACCAAAATTACATTTATTTCTACATCTGGCCCGAAAAAACACCCCAAACCCTAATGTTTCTCTGGGACTACTGAATTCATTAGGAATCAAACCATCCACTGGAGCAAGCTGCTAGGGAGGAGAAACTCCATGAATTTTAATGCATAATTGTGAAAAATGTGACCCTTCCCCACATTGAAAATGGTCACTGGCAGTGCTGGAAATCGTGTGTGTGGCAGCAGTTCTGGTCCCTCGTGTGTACACAGAACTTGCTAGGTTTAACTCCTGCAGGGATTGTTGAACCATGTATCCAACCTCAGCCCACGGAATTTCACCCAGTCTTAAGCACAAATTAACTTGCGTTTTTTGGGGCAAATCTGCCTGATTGAAGACACCCATTCAGTGCACTCCCAACATTTCACTGCTGTACAGTCAGCTGCGTGTCTCTTAAGCTGGGCTTTCTGCCTTCTTACATAGATAAAAAACTCTTGGGTTTTTTTTTTTCAGTGCAGTAAAGCCTCAAAATATGTGACTGAAGTCAAGAATGTGAACAGTTTCCTTGTTGCCATTGCAGTTCATCTGTGTGTTGACAAAAGGCTCAATTGCTTCAATTGTTCATTTATATAGAAATTTATATGAAAATTCAGTAACTTCCATGAAAATGGAGTACCAATCTAAGAACAGGTTTAGGGTCTTTGCTGCCATATGTGTAGCAAAAGGGCTGCCTTTAAGATTCCTTTGTGGGGGTGGGAAAAGGATGGTGACTGTCAACCCTTCAGGTTCTAAAATCTTAAGAGTCTAAAGAGGAAGATCCAAAGGGAGCTGGAGCAGCTTCCCAAAGTCGGGCACTGTTGTGATGTCATGTCACCACTAGATGTCGCGACTGGTACAAGGAGGGGAAAAGCCAAAACGGAAAAGGTTTGAGCTAAAAAAGTTGCAGACTTGGAACAAAGGAAATCTTCAAATTCGGAAGTTCACCATGTGCACACCCAAAATGCAGCTCCACAGAGGAAAGAGAGCTTTTGGGGTGAACTGACCTGGAATATTGGGGCACGAACAGGGAAGAGAAGAGCACAGGTTTGGTTGAATTTGGGTCTTTTTGTCTGTTTTAACAAAATTCAACCAAAACCAGCTCTCATGCCCTGTGGAGCCATAGCCATACAGGTGAGTTTCCCAGTTGGAACTTTTCCTGGGTGCTGGTGGGGGAGAGGCTGGACATGCCTCAGCCTAGAAACCCCCCGGTGCCCTGGGCTGATGCTGCAGTAGGGCAGGGGGGGATTCTGCCCCTCTGCCCCCTCAAGTGAGACCCCACCTGCAGAGCTGCCTCCAGCGCTGGAGGCCCAGCACAGCAAGGACAGGGAGCTGCTGGAGCAAGTCCAGAGGAGATACCAAGGGGATCAGAGGGATGGAGCAGCTCTGCTGTGAGGAAAGGCTGGGGGAGTTGGGAGTGTTCAGCCTGGAGAAGCTGTGAGGTGACCTAACTTGTGGCCTTCCAGGACCTGAAAGGGCTACAAGGAACATGGAGAGAGACTATTTACAAGGGCCTGGAGTGACAGGACAAGGAGGAATGGCTTCCAACTGACACAGGGCAGGGTTAGAAGGGATATTGGAAGGAATTCTTCCCTGTGAGGGTGGTGAGGCCCTCAGGTTGCCCAGAGAAGCTGTGGCTCCCTGCAAGTATCCAAGCCCAGGCTGGATGGGCCTTGGAGCAACCTGAGATAGTGGAAGCTGTCCCTGCCCATGACAGGGGGTGAGACTGGATGAGCTTTAAGGTCCCTTCCAACCCAAACTGGTCTGAGATTCTGTGATTGTTTCAGTGCCCAGGAATAACTTGTGTTGCCTGGACACTGCAGAAAGAAGTCAGATGAAGACAAGCTGAGCAAAACTTCATCACCACGTCACTATCAGAGAGGTTTTAAGCCTAATAAATATGTGTTACATAACACATATCCTCCAAAACTGAGGGGAATCCATCCAGAAAGATCAGAGAAGACAACCAACTCATGCAATAAACACAGCTGTCCACACTCCTACCTCATCAGCAAAGCTAATTAATATCTTCTAATAATAAAGCAGTTGGATAATCATTTGACACTAGCAATACCTGACTGAAAAACAACATTACTGCAGGAAAAGATGCTGTTTTCCAACAGGCTTGAGGAAAAAGAAGGTGTCCTGTAAATCCATTCTCTGTTCAAACACAGCAGTAAAATCCTATCTCGCCTTAAGCTGAATTCATCTTCAGTAGGTGACAGCTACAACAAGCTCTTAAGGGGTGGAGAGAAAGGTTTCTCATGGTTCAGGGTTTTTTAAGATTTTAATGAAATCCAGAACACAAAGATAACAGGTATGACACATTCCTGAGCACTTAATATAGGGTTAGTTTTGCAGCTGTGAGCTTCAGGTAGGTTTTTTTTTTAGTCTAGGTGGTAAGAATTTATTGCTAAGAAATGCTTTAAATTCACTGGAACACTTTTAAAAGCCCACATTTCTAAAAATAGGCACAGATACCCATACACAAACTGTTCTCTAGAAGAGAGAATTTCTGAGGAAACAATTGTAAGTTCACCGTTCAGAGGGAAGACGAAACATCCTTCCTTTGTGCTGGAACTGAATTTATATGTATGTAATATAAACACAGATGTCCAAACAAACTCATGAAAACATCACCACAGCAAACGGG
>VZRE01008123.1:0-13053 GCA_013396775.1 Cephalopterus ornatus
AACTGTAAGGTTTGAGCATTCAGCAAAAAGCTTGGATCCAAACCGTTACAAATTATTAAAAGACATGTGCTAGAATAAAGAGCTGATAAAAACACAGGAAAGCTTTCACACTCACTTGCCTTGCTAGTGAGGAGGAAAAGTGTATAAAATTCTGCCAAACTAAGTAATATTTAGAATTTTTAACAATTTTTCTCTTACAAAAACCAGATTAATCTAGATATATTTCTAATGAACTCATGAAGAAGTACGTTAATTTGCTTAATGTTTATATGGTATCCAGCCATTTAAAACCCAGATCTCATGGATATGTGTCATGAGTTCAGATCCTTGGCTGGCAAGTATCTGGCTCAGCCAAGGAATAATATGTTATCCGTGAAGGCCTCAATCTGTTCCTGACCTTTGAAAGAAGATTGTTATATGAGACTGATGAAGCCGAGAATGACTTTCTTCTGTAAACATCATCATTCCATACAACACCAAATTACTTGCTGGCTTTATGAATTTTACACATCCTTTGACACTTCCAATTTATCAGTTATTGCCCTTCAGGTGAATCATAGGAATTTGAAATAATGAAATATTTAAGGTAAAGCAGCACAGGAGTATCATTGTTTCTCACACAGTCACTACTCAGTAATATAATCTAATTTGTTCACAAAAGTTTATTCCCATAGCCCTGAGATGCACAAGTGCACAAACTCTTTGTTTCATGCACTTAATAGTGTTTAATAGCCACATTTTCTTTTTCCATTCAGTCAACCACCCCTATTTACAACTGACACTACAGTAAGAGTTACTGGAACTGATGAAAAAGAAGAGAAAAATAATCAATAAGAAGAAAAAAATAATTTTTTTCTAATTCTACTAGAGAAGTTCCAAAATATTTTGCAAGAATAGTGTCATTATCACCCAACCCAAATAGAAATGGTAGGTTGTTAAAGATGCTCTCTTTAAACTAAACCCTTCCATCATTAATTTATTGATCATAGTGCAATCTAACTTTTTTTCAAATTCTTATTTTTACATATTGATTCTTGTTCTTGAAAGTAAAGAAATGTCTCCATGTTGCCTATTATATACAAAATCATAAAATTCTAGTGTAACATGAACCTGGTTTTTTTTGTGCAATGCATATTTAATGAGATTTGAAAGTTGACAGTGTGTGTCAAGATTAAACTCTGGAGAAAAGAAAATAGCTGCATCTTTCTTTTGGCAAAATTCAGAGCCAGCTAAGAGCTCTAAGGCAGCAATTTAGAAGAGGTTGTAACTTAAAGAAAGCCTATTGACTTTGAGACACTAAGAAACATCCCATAAAGATTCAATTAAATCAAAGATACTTGGGCAAGATCATGAGTTGTGTTGATGCTGGAGTACTTCTGACATGTGATTAACTGATACAAGAGTAAATTAGGAGATAATCTTCTGTGTTTTTAATTGACCAAATTTAGATTTGTCAAGTTTAATATGTATTTTCTTTCTGGAAAGAAATCACTTAAAAAACCAAGTAAATTTGCTGCCACAGGTGACAGCTCTACCTTGGGTGAGAACAGATTTTTTCCATGAAAGATGAGCACTAAAAGCAATTGTTTTGTGCTATAGTGTCAATGACACAAGGCAGACTTTCAACAGAACTTACTCCATTTTGACATGGAAATCCTAAAATTCAAGTTCCCATTGGCCCAGCAGTCACACAGGATTTGTAAAGTAGAAATAAAACTGTGTAGGCAAAACAGGTACATCCACGCTTGACAGGTTTTTCCAGGTGAACACTGTGTAGTAAAATTTAATTGCAATTGTCCTATGGGTAGTCTAAGTTTTGACTAAAATTGTTGAATTTTTTGGGTTTTGTGGATTGATTTTTTTTTCAATATAAGCTTTTTGTTCCACTGAGTGACCAACTGCGATATGAATTTAACCTTTATTGGATTACAATTTATATATATATAAGTGTGTATATATGGAACCTCATCCACAAGTCACAGTTCTGTAAGATACAAAAATTTCTTGATTCCAAAGATTTCACAGAACTACTGTTCTCATGTTCCTTATTTCTCTGCAGGTCAGGTCTCTAACATTTTGACTCACTCTACCTGTAGAGTATCTATGAGATAGATTCTCAAAACCTGCTCAACTTACTGTGTCTTATACTCAAATAATAACATATATCAGTTTAAGAAATGAAAAAGCTTTTGAAATAAAAATTCCCTATTATTTGGACTCTCACACTGCTTTTAATAATCAGTTATATTTTGCAAAGGCATGACATTATTGCTTCAGGGAATGACTGTTTTGAGAGTTTTAATTTTTCTTCTTGTATTTGCTACGCATTGTACCTAGTTTTGTTGACTCTAATGGAACAATAAAATAATTCCTCTATTGTAAAATATTCTACTTGACTTTCTTTGACGTGTTTGGAACGCTACAAAATTCCAAGTCTCAAACACAAACTTCAAGCATTTTCAGTTTGCCTTTTTCTTTTTTTAACTGGAGTTCAATGAGTGAATACTGGAAGGCAATAAAAATTGAAAAATCACCTGTTCTAATAATGAAGCTCTAGCTTATTTCAGGGGAAAAAACCCTAACCAACCAAACAAAAAAAATCAGAATTTGAAAGGAGCCTTTTGTCCATTCTTCCTTTCACAGTGATTTTATGGCTATGTGTAAATAACAGAGCTGAATTTAACATCCTCCAAGTTTTCCAGAACGAAACATGAACCTGTTGACTTTCATGGTGTAAGGTGATTATTATGTAGCCTTTAAGATTTTATGCTGGATCAGCATCACATTTTTTACCATGTTTGTTTCCTGTTCCTTAGTTAATACCAGGGGGTAATCTCAGAACAGATAACTTAAATTATTCTTTCTGGAACATTTTTCCAGTCACTAATGGGTATTCAGTTCTCAGGAATAGGTGGAGCTGAAATAAACCTTTGCATTCCATGTGCAATGGGGTCAGCACCAACATTTGCTATCTACAGGTATTCTCCTATTGTGGAACTATTTGGTAATATAACTTCTTTTTGTTACTGAAGTTGTATTTCCTCCAAATATAGTAATGGATGTCCACAAGAGAAAGATTTCAGCTTTGAAGCCTCCACTTTTTGAAGGATATAAAACAAAACTGCCTTCTCCTAGCTGAATAATTTCAAACTTTTCAGGTTTAAAATGCATAGGTAGATTGTTGATCTATAAGTTAATAAAAACTTGAAACATGGATACATTATCTTTATTACTGATCTTCCTTTATTCCAAAAGGGTTTTCTGAAAAGAACTCCTTTTATGCTGCAATAATTCCTGTACAACAGGAAAAAAAATGAGCAAATTTTGTCAGACTGTGAAAAAATAAATCATAATAAATAGTATTTTTGTCTGAGATCTTTTTATTTCTTCTGTTTTTATGATGGCTTTTGAAATTCAAAAATTGAGATTGTAACAGAGCTAGACTTGCGTATTGGTGCTTTTACAGTGCTTTAACTATATATTTGATGCAGGTTAGTATTGCTTACTATTGACCTGAGGAAAAAAACACAAAAATATGTGTTAAATTTCTGAAAAATATATATGTATCTTAAGAATGAGCTACAAAGGAAAATAGGCTTTCCCTTGAAAATATTATGAACAACTTCTAAATCAGTTCACAAGGCACTTTAGAAAGGTACTGATAAAAGACCAGTTTACACATATAAATCATCATTATTGTCTTTCTTTTGTAGCATGACAACAAGTTGCTTTTGTGACACCTCATGCAAACTCAGGGTTCAAACATCCAGGTATCAAACAGATAAAATAACTGGAAGATAACATTCCTGTAATACTTATTTTCTGAGACACAAGTGAAAAAGCTTTTGATTTATTTTTCTCCGTCAGGGCTTACCGCCTTGGGTTCTGTCTCATGTGCTGGCACAGGAGCACATTAAGCCCAACACATTTGAGCAGAGAGAGAGGCACATGACAACGTTTTGTTGTCTACTTTCTGCACTGTTTCAGATGCGTTTTCTCATCCACATGTGTAAAAGCAGATGAAATATAATTACTGACTGTGTAGGTGACTGAGCCAGGGAAAGCTTTATTGCTCTGCTGTTACTTACATTTTGCTTTAAAATTCAGATGCATTGTTTTGTTCTAAGGCTTAAAAAAAAAAAAAAAATCTAAGAATTCGCAAAATATCTTGGAAAGTAAGATAGTCATTGAGTGTAGCATGTAGCTACACTTTTCAGCAGAGGGGGAAAATGAAGGTGATTCCCAATGCACAAATACTAACCTAGGAGGATGAGGTGTTCTTAAAAAAAATGAAAACAAATTTAGTTATTCTCTACAAAGTGGTAAAGGGCATGACTAATAAACCTTAAAATTACGTGTTATAAAGTAATATGGAATTTCATATTAATTGAAAATATGTAAATGTATACAGTTCCCACACAGAACCTCCATTTAAATCCTGGAGCAGTAGTAATTTCAGTTGAACACGTGGGGTCTCTGCCCTCTTAAATGATGAAGCAGAAATAAAGGTTCATCCCAAGGCCAAGTAAAATTTGAAAAACACACAGGAAATAATTCCTTCAAATCAAATCCTTGCTTTACTCATATCTTCTTTATATCCAAATCACTACACGTTATTTCTCCCTCTTTTTGAAAGTTCACTGAATATAATGAAATCAACTTTTTAAAATCTGTTGAGTTCAGTTTACTTCCCTTCTATTTGATATTGGGTCCTGGCCACCTTGTCCTAGGCACCAGAAGAAATATAATATGTCAGAAATACCATAGTAGACTACAGATTTATTACATTATATCAGAATAATCCAGTAATAGCACATCCAACATAGATCTTAATTTATTTTATGACCATTTCCACATGATAAAGGTCTGTTCTCAGTTACCATCTCCTCATCCCCTCTCCTACCTCCAATCTGTTAATGTGAGCAGTTTTTTAATGCCACAGATTTTCACTTCATAATGTGACAAATGAGACAAAAATGAGGCAAAAACTCTTTACTACAATAAATTCCACATGATTATCCCTGCAGTACTTTCTGAAATTTCCTGTTCTTATGTTGTTTGAAATTTCACTCTGGTGAGGAAACAGATTGCCAACTGAATAAATACAGAGACTAAGAACTTGCTGTCTTGAGAAAATATTAACTTAGCTAATTAATTTACTTAGTGTAGAAGACAAAAAAAAAAAGATTAATATAATCTGTTAGTACACTGCTAGCTTTGAAGCACCACATCATGTGAAGATCACAACAAAATTCCCAAAGCTAAAAATAATAAAAAATAATTTTAAAAATACTATCAAAAGTTTAGGAGAATTAACGTATTAGAAAACATCACAGAATTCTATCACTTTTAAGAACAGAAGAGCAATTTTTAGCAACTGCTTCTTAATGTGTATAATTTACAAATAAAAATTAATAGAGAGATCACAAAATACAGATATTGACATATTAAAGGAATCACAACCCAGGATTTAAATTATAAATATATTGTTGCTTCAGTGTTCATGATATGATTTCTGAAGCAAAAATATGCAGATGAAAGACAAAATAATATTTTAATGGCAAGATATAAATGTAAATATCTACACATAAATTGCAAGAGGACAAGGAATTAATTTTTAACTTATAAAATTAACCAAAAAAAATTTCAAGGATTTGAGTGGACATAAGATTTGTCTATCAGCTTGTCCACTATTCATAAATATAAATGTATTACAAGTGATGAAAATAGTCTATGAATAGTTTACTGGTGCTCCATTTCAGACCTAAAATTGAAATACATAATTGCCTCACTAGAACAAAATAAGATGTAAGATATATTTGCCTTTAAGTTTGTTTTGCTACTGTTTTCTGGAGTTAAATAATAATTAACCTGTAAGAGATGCCAGAATATCACTTTTCTGTTGTTACTGGCAGTGGTTTTTAACAAAAATGAAGAGCTGCAAAGTTATAAATCCCTGTGCTTTCATTCTATTTTATCACACTACAATCAAATCAAATGAACAAAATCTCTGGAAGGAGAGTCAACACTGTTCTAATTTCAAGTGGAAATAGGTATCATACAAGGCATGAAATATTTTTCCAAGGTGAACTAAGCTTACTTCAAGCTATTTCCTGGCTAATTTATTAATCCAGAGTTCGCAGCATCTGCACTCCCCTGAAGAATTGTTCCCATGAACTGTTTTATATCTTGCCTGCATTTCAAAATACTGTCTTCATCATGAATTATCAATATCTGCTCAGCTGATGCGGAGCTTTTTTCCTTGAACTGTAACAACATCTCCATTTGAAGCACATCAGTACCGAATTAAAAGTAGATACTGCCAATAGCTATATGAGAATCACCTCTAGATGTGATTATAAATGATCCTCAGATGCTGACTTTATTAATAATAATCAGCTTATACAAGGGAGAAATTTGTGTTCCCTTCCTACATCCTCTCAGGATCTTTCAAGGTCGAAATATGTCAAGCCCCTAGATTAGAGATACTCTCACAGCAAATAAGCAACAAAAATGCTCATTAGTGGGCTTCAAAATTAAATTATGACAAAATAACCCTCTGGACCTGTTGAAATGAACACATTGTCAGGGGTGATGCTGGTAAAGCAGCACAAAAGCACATCTGTTTGGTGGTATCACAGCGATTTACAAGCATATACTTTTAATTCTCAGAACTGTTTTCCTGTTCTGCAACATATAGATAACTCTTCTGCCTCAAAAGCACTTTGAATTCTTTGTGAACACATCCTTGTGCAAATATTGCTATTTCTAGAAGCACAAACATCGTGACACTATATTAGTTAAAAAGCTTCCAACAAACCAAACACTTAAAAAAATTACACATATCAATAGTAGAAAAGTCCAGACAATGCACTGAGAGGTAACTAACTTTTAGAAATATTTCAGCTCTCACTTTAGAGGAAGACTGAAAAAAAATTATAAAATTACACATCTAAATATTAACAGAGGACATATCAAGCTTAAGTAATTTGTCTGCTTTTTTATCTGCACTTTCCAGATACACATCAATATAATTTTGTGAATTTTTACACTTCTAGCTAGACAGATTCTGAGCTCTATATTTCTGCAACAATTTCTTACCATTTTGTTTCTGTCCTTAAATGCTGATGACCTGATATGCTCCTAGATCTGCTTATTGCAAAGCCAAGATGCCTTTCTTGAACTGCGATATTTAGTTTGTATGTATAGTTTTATCCAAAACATTAAGGTTGCTTTCCCACCTTCTTTGGATCTCTGCAATTACTTTCTCCCCAGGATGAGAAGTAGTCTTTAAAGTTTCCTTTAAACTTCATAAAAGTTGGTCAAGTTTCCTGTCTTTAAACTTGGAATTTTGTCTGATATTTTTCTGATATTTCTTGGGTTACTTACAAAAGGAGTGAAATCTAAATCATAGGTCCTTATTAAAATGAGACTGTTTTATTTTGGGTACTTTTTTCATGAGGATAATATTTAACACTGCTTTATAGGCTATAAAAGCACTTTCTGAACAATAAAGTAACAATAAATATTCACTTAAAATAAGCTATTCCCTAAGAACTGGTGATGAGACATTTAGTTTTAACAAAAAAAATATGGCACCAACAAGTAATATATTTATCTGAAATTAAAAAAAAAACAAACAATCCCCCCACAAACAAACAAACAAACAACTTAAAAGAGGAGGGTAAGAAAAATGTGCTAATAACAGCTGGTATAAACTCAGGTCATCATTCTGCTTGCTTCAAAAAACATTTTACAGAATTCAGATTAAGTTGGACTGGAAAGAACACGTGAAAGCTCAATAAAAAGAAATTACTTACAACAGGAGAAAAAGATACCCACTTATTGACAATTAATCTAAGCTAAAAATTAACTCTAAAGTTCTAAATGTCAAAAAATATCAACATCAAATTTGACCATTAGGAAGTTCCATAAGCTTGTTAAGAATTAAATTAAAACAATAATAAAAAATACCTAATATTTCCTTTTGCTTGTGAAATGAGAAAGGGGAGTATATTTTTGGGGGAATATTTGGTATCTCTGTCTTTGGGAAGTGATCAACTACATCTCGATTCCATGAATCAGAGTTGGATTAAAATATCCCAGAAAGCTAGAGCCTTGGAAAATTGGTCTTGAGCTAAGAAACTGCCCTTATGTAAGAAATTTTTTGGCCTTGAAGACATTACAAGACTAAAAGTACAAGAAATGTAAATCAATGTAAGTAAAAAAAAAACATCGGTTTTTGTTTTGTTTTTGAAAGAATTAAGAAAATTTGAGCAATTGATGAAATATATCTATATTTTTCCAAGGGAGTTAGCTTAGTTCCTTATGATATATTTGTATAAGTTTTCATTTAATTGAAACACAACAACAAAAAGGAGTTAATTAATTTAGAAGATAAGAACTTTTTCCTGAAGTGTGAAAGATGAATGGAGGGGTCAGAACAGAAGAGTTGATTGGAAGAGAACAGAAACATAGGATTTATTCTCTGCAAAAAACCAAGTTGCCAAAGAGAAGCCACAACAAAAGCAAATTAGGTACTTACATTATAAAGGGAGCTTGTGTATAGTTCCTGAATATACAAAAAGAAAATATTTTATAGATACTGGGAAATTACATTGTTACCTCAGAATTCTTAAATTACCTTATAGTCTCTCTAACATCTTATTTTTTAATTTTTCCTCTACAATCTAAAATATTGCCAGCTACACAGTTATAAAACACACCACTACAAGGTCTTGTGATTTAGTGGTTCCTCCTATAGTCATATTCATATTCCTAGATTCAAACTTCTAAACTCCATGTTCTTTATTCCAATGGTAGATCTTTAAGGCTCAAAAAATGGATTTGAAACATGCAATAACTGTACTAATGAATCTAGTGATCCCTTCTGGCCTCAGATGCTATGAATTATTAAATATTCAAGGTGGCTGAAATCACTGCTAAGTTCATCAAAATACTGAAATCCCACTTGCAGTTTATTCTAACCATGGTTGGAGCTGTCAAAACTACTCAAAGACAATAAAACAGTGTGATATGAAGAGAATGTTTGTTTAAACCTCTCTTGCATGGGAATGTTATTATTTTTAAAGCAATTCAAATAAAATATCAATATTTGCAATACTTATTTATTAAGTTCTCCCTCATATGTGCCTCTTCAAAGGGCTTCAGAATTCACTGCTCCAGTGCATTTATCCCCCATGAGAAAGGACAATGAGAAATATGCAATCCAATTTCCATTTAAGAGGGAAACTGGTCACATTCAACTAAAACTGTTTGACACAAACTACTTCATACATTCAATTATCCCTTATAATTTGCTCGTGTTCCTCCAGAGATCATCTTGGGAGAAGACAAACTGTGGGGAGTAGGGTTTTAACCTGAAAAGCAAAGTAAACTTTAACAAATCTGTTGTTGGAATGAGACAGACAGGATAAAGAAGGAAGTCACTCTTCAATGACTTAATATGTCACACCATAAATTTTGGGGGAAAATGTGGATATTATATTATGGAAGCAAGATGGATGTAGAATTTGGTCCAGGGAAGACAGAAGTTCAAACCACATGTGAAAGTCCACAGTGTAGGTTATTTTCATTTATAATGCATTTAAAAGATGGCAACGTAAGTTTCTTTAAGTCCTGTAATACATTTCTTCCAAAAATTTTTAAAATTCTAAAAATGCAAAAACAATTATAAAGAAAGGTGGATGCAGCATCTTTGATGCTGCTTTTTTTACACTTTTCTACTACAGTCATGAATTCTGATTTCTAGAAGATGTCTGAATATAGGTTCCAACCCATCAATTTAAAAAAATTTCAAGGCGAAAAAAAAATTCAAGAGGTGCAACACTTCAAGAGTTGTACCTGTTTGATTCTATATCTAACTCTTTAATGTATTTCAGTAAAATTAACTAAGAATTAAATGAATTTTTAGGACAAAAATTATTTACTTAAAACATTAATCACAAATTAATATTTGATTAAATATTGATAATTTGAAAGTAATTTAACCAATAGCATTTTGAATTTCATTTTGATCAGTATTGTTTCTGAGAAATAAATAAAGAATCCTAAGAAAAAGATTTTTGCTATCTGTCATCATCCACAAAGTTTTACTCCACAATGCACAAACAGGCATCTAGCAAACATACCTCCTTTTTGTATGTGTGTAATTTACTTTTTAGGTTATTCTCAGACATTTACTTAAAAACATCTTAGAAATTTCATTAGGAAGTTGGATTATTCCTGAGCTGTAAGAATGACCCAACATATAGACAATGAAGTAAAATTCAGTCAACATTGTCAGCTGTCCCCATAATAACAAAATAAGTTTTATTGTATAATTTAGTTTCTGTTCAGGTAAAATATTATAAATTTGAGTCAAGGCATATTACAGATGGGGGGGAGGAAAAACAGAAAACAGAGAAACAATCATAAAGAAAGAATCTACAGCATATTTTATTCTCAAAACAAACAGAAACCACACACACAGAATATTGTCTTTGATTAAAACTCTATAAAGAACAAAGAATTTTATTGTGCTGTACATTGTATGAGTCATTTCAATAGTAACATGCAATTTAGTTTCATTAACAATGGGCTGTAGAGTCTCCTAGACAATAAACATGATGAAAATAATATATGTTGTTTATCATGGTGAGTTTTCAAGCAGTGAAAGAAATTTCAAGCAGTGGTCATCATTAGTCAACCACAAAAAACACAGCTGGAAACTAAAAGAGCCACGATGAAGAGGAGAAAAAGGAGTTTTTGATTTTCATTAGGCACATTTAGGGAAAATACTGTAATATTTACTTCATTTGTGTGTTGAAAAGTATTTCAAAGGCAGTTTGGGATTCAATCTACCTTATTTTTAAAATTAAATAGTCCAGGTTTTCAAAACTATTGTATTAGTCACCTTACAATTTTGAACTATTTACATAATACTGAAGAAAATGAATAATAAAAAAGAAAACCTAAACAAAAAACCAAGGCTTCTGAATCTGAGGAAACAGATGTTGCTTTCACTTAAATAACATTTAGACTGAAACAATCAGTACCTTGGGAAGGGAGAAAGCTCTTTAATAAGTAACAGTGTGGGTATTTTCAACATCTGGATGAGTTACACCACATCTGCCGAACAGATGCAGCAATGGAGTAATTCTAATATTCAGCAATAGTCAGTCTTCGGACACCTTATCAAATTCCACGTTCCCTCGGGGAGATGAATGCTATTTAGTGGCATGATGTGTAATTACAGAGTGGTATGACGTTTTACTTTTCTGTCATTCTAAATTCTCTTTCCCTGTACCTGGAAAATAAACTCCCCTGAGTTTCATCTTTGCCAAAGATATACTTGGCATTGGAAACAAAACTGAGTGATATGGGATCAAACACAGGGTGATGAACAGCAGCTGGGTATGAACTTCTGGTTTCACTGTCCACACAGCCAAAATTATTTTGGAACAAGATGACATTCATAGCCAGTGTATCTGCCCAAATACTTTTAGAGAAACATTCCTTAGACACAACAAAAAAACCAAAATCAAAACCCAAACCCAAAAAAACTCCCCAAAAACCCAACCAACCAACCAAACAGAAAAAAAAGGCAACAAAACAACCATCACCTAAAAAAAACCCAAAAACCAAACAATAAAGGAAAAAAATCCCAGACAACAAACAATAAAAAAAAAAACAGAATAGAAAGAAAATAACTGCAACATCCTGCTAAAGTATTATTATTATTATTATTATTATTATTATTAAAGTATATAGTGTTTCCAACACCATTAATTACTTTTTGACAGAACACTTAGTTGGTTAACATCACACAGTTGTAAAATCAAGGGGTTTTTTGAACGCAAACAGCCTGAGTAAGGAGTCTTAAGAGTGTGTATCTGTTTAGTACTAGAAGAGTCAGAACTTTCTATTCAAGGTTGTTTAGGCTCTAAAGAGAATTTCAGGGAAGCTTTCTTGAGAGTAAGCCGTATGAGGAGCAGCTGAGGGAGCTGGGAGGGCTCATTCCGAAAAGTTTTTTATCATGGTGAAAAGAAGTGAAGGTGATGGGGAAGGTGGAAACTAATTTTTCCTGAGGACCCAACAGCTTTCTGGTTTCTTCCAGTTCAACCTCGTCTCTCACACCTGCATTAAGACTTATTCCTCTATGGTGATATTCTTTTTCACTAATACTGGTTGAGCACATCATATTAAAAGAAATACAGCCAAGTTGACTTATAGATTCTGTGCAGGAGAAATTACGGCAGTTGTCCAGAATCCGCATGGAAAGCAGCCAGCACCACTAACAAAACAATATGGCTCATAGATACTTTGCCATTTCCTGTGGTTGTTTTACAAAGCATCACAATAACCTGTTTGACAGTCAGAGCACCTTGCTTTGTCACCTTGGTGGACCTTGTTCTAAAATATGATTCTGTACATAAATAGTTATTTGAAAAATACAGTGGTTTAAAAATGTGGTTGTCTGTGGCCTCCTATGTTGTTGTTGTTGCTGTTATTGTTATTATCATTATTTAGAAGGAGCAAGTTTTTTTCAGTATGTTTGAGGGGGTTTTTTGCTAACTGAGATCATGGAGGCTTCCTAATGGTGCTGCTCTCAAAAGGTGGGGGTCAGAATCCATAAAAATTCACTTTCTACCAGAACTTCACTGTCACTTGACACAGTTTCTTAAATCATAGAATCATAGAATCATATGGGTTGGAAAGGACCTCTGAAATCATCAAGTCCAACCCTTGATCCAACACCACCGCAGTTACTAGGCCATGGCACTAAGTGCTCATCCAGTCTCTTTTTAAATACCTCCAGGGACAGAAAATCCACCACCTCCCTGGGCAGCCCATTCCAATGTCTGATTACCCTCTCTGTAAAGAATTTCTTCCTAACATCCAACCTAAACCTCCCCTGGCAGAACTTAACACCATGCCCCCTTGTCTTACTGCTGGTTTCCTGGGAGAAGAGACCAACCCCCACCTGGCTACAGCCTCCTTTCAGGGAGCTGTAGAGAGCGATGAGGTCTCCCCTGAGCCTCCTCTTCTCCA
>VZRE01008124.1:9145-24407 GCA_013396775.1 Cephalopterus ornatus
CACGGCCGGGCCGGGCCGGCTGACGGCGCTGTGTCCCGCAGGACTCGGGCGACCGCGTGGCCATCAAGTCGTGCCGGCTGGAGCTCAGCGTCAAGAACAAGGACCGCTGGTGCCATGAGATCGACATCATGAAGAAGTGAGTGCGGGCGAGCCGGCACGGCCCGGCCCGGCCCGACGTGGCATAGCCCGGCCCGGCCCGGCACGGCGGCACCGCACCGGCACGGCCGGGAGAGGGCACAGCCTTGGGGACAGCCCCGGGACAAACCGGGAGAGGGGACAGCCAGGGCCTCGGCCCCCGAACCGGCCGGGGAGCGGGACCACGGTGTGGGGACAGCCGGGGACTGAGCTGCTGAAGTGGCCGAGAGGGACAGCCGGGGGTCGGCCACTGGACCGGGGACAGCCAGGGGAACAACAGCACGGGGATCAGCCCCGGGACAGAGCAGGAGAGGGGACAGCTGGTGTCAGTCCCTGAATGGGCTGGGGAGAGGTGCCCGTACCCTGCGGTACGTTTGTTTTAGCAGCTGGGGGGCCCGGAATTGCTTTTTTACTGTCGCGCTCCGGAATGTAAAGAATAAACTCTTCTTATCCTTTCTGGTGAGAAGCTCCGTCCTCTGTGCTGCCCAGCATCCCTCTCCAGTGTGTCACTGAGGTACCTGGGAACCACAGCTGGCCGGGTTGGGCCTCATGGAAGTGTTGGGTCTCACAGAATTGTTCCTTCGCCCTGTGAATTCCTCCTTCTTTTTGAGAAAGGTCCTGAAGCAGGGAATGCTCCGTCCCACTCCTGGGAGCAGGGATGCTCTGAGCTGCCCTCCCCAAGGCCTGCAGTGCCCCTGCTGTTCAGGGCTTTACTGAGTTCCTGCTGTCACTTTGTCACCCTCACTGCTCCCTGTGTGCCCTGACACGGGCAGGGGGGAAACCACTTGCAGGGAACCTGAGTTTGTCAGTCAGGGCTTGGTGATCCCTGTTGTGGTTGCTGAAAACAAGCACTGAGCCACACAGCTACAGCTGCTCCTGTGGGTGTACACAGAAGTAATTTGTCTTCATTTCCATCTGGATATGTCATTTATTCCCAAGAGCAGTGTAAATTAGAGACAGTTGGGAAATAGCTGTTTGAATTCAGTTGGAGAAATTAATTAATCCTTCCCTCTGTTCGTGGATTTCACCTGCCCGGTGCAGTTACACGGATTCCTACAAAACCCTTGGGCCAGAAGGAATCTGGCCTCACATGCAAAAGCAGACACACATACGTAATGACTTTGCCAGGAATGTGCAAGAGCCCAGAACTTAAGCCTGGATCCCCATCATCAAAGTCCTGTACCTTGACTTTGAGACATTGTGCTCGTCTCTGGTTTGTGTATTCCCAAGGTATGGATTTTATGCACTTGGATACCGGTGGGTACTAGTTGAAGAGGACACACTGGGGAACAGAAGCTGTCCCAGGAACATAAAACATGGTTGGATTGCAGGCTGTTGTCTCACTTTTCCAAGAGAGGGGGCAGAATTCTCACCTGCCTTTCCATGTGCTTAGGTTGAACCATCCCAACGTAGTCAAAGCCTGTGAAGTTCCTGAGGAGATGAACTTCCTGGTTAACGACGTTCCCCTCCTGGCCATGGAATATTGCTCGGGGGGCGACCTCCGGAAGGTAACGGCTGCTTTGCTTCCAACATGCACCAAAACCAGGGGCATTGACGCTGTGTGTGTCACCAGAGCACTTTGCTTTCCGGGGACAGGCTTTGCTGTGGTGTGTCTCCCTCTCGTTGGAATCTCATCTGGTTTGGATTCACATGTATCCACTGTTACAGTGCTCTCAGCACAGGGAAGGATCCTGTTAGCCCTGGACTGGGACCTCCAGGGCTTCCAAGCCTTTCCTGCTCCTGCTGACTGGGAACTGCCATTCTGCAAATTGGCAACATCCAAAAATAAAGGAACCTTTCAGCAGTTCCCTGGGCAGTGGGTGCATGGCCCAATAGCGTTTATGCTTCCACTGCAGCTGGATTCAGGAAGCAGCAAATCCCTGTCACAATTTGCTTGGAAACTGCCTCATCTACGTGCTCAGGAAGTTAGCTCTACTTGCAGTGTCTGATCATTTAATTTCTAATGAGCCCTTCAGTGCTGCACAGATGCTGGAATGATTTAGGAAGTAATGGGCTTCATTTCATTGAATCCCTGGAAACGCTTTGTTCATTAGAGGAAAAAATAATCCCAGGGTTTTTTTTATTTCTGTTTGTGTTTGTTGAATCTTTCTCTTGTTTGGCATCATTTGTGTTTCGCATCACTAGTAATTTCTCATTACGGGTCTATCGTGAGGGCAGAGGCACCTCAGTCACCTCTAAAAGCCTCAAGTGCAGTAAAAGTCAGAAATTGCTGAAGCTGCTTATTGACAGTTCGTTAAGACAGTGATTGGGGGATGGAAAATGTTGTTGTTCTCTGTTGCACTGTGGGCCTAAACATCTGTTTTCTTTGTTGCAGCTGCTAAACAAACCAGAAAACTGCTGTGGACTTAAGGAAAGTCAAATCCTTTCTCTGCTTAGTGACATCGGTGCGTAGTCTAATGCCTTTCTTGTGGTTTTGTTTTTTTTTTTTCGGTTGTTTTGGGTTTTTTAATGTGTAATGGCATTTTGCTTTGTCAGCTGACCCTGAAAAGGGGACTGCCAAGAATAGTGCGTTAAAACAAATCAGGTTTCTGTTTCAGAGGAAGGATTTGGTGTCCCTGCAGTTAACAAAGACCAGAAACTCACACTAGTGAGGTGTCTGTGGAATGGGATTGGAAAAGCTGTGGTCAAGTGTAGGTGACCATGACCCTGAAGTTTTGTTAAGGTCATGGTTCTCTGTTCAAACCTCACTTCTGGTGATGCCAAACCACTTAGCACTTGAAGGCATGTAATTTTACAAGGCAGAAAGCGCTGACTGACCTGAGAAGTGCCAGAGTTGCCCCGTGGCATCTCTGTGTCAGGTTGGCTCAGCAGGAGGGAAATTCTGTTCGTTCAGGGTGACAGATGTCTGATACCACATGGATTTGGGATTCTGCAGTTTGGAGAGGGAGCAGGCAGGGTGAGAGAGGCTCCAGATGACAGCAGTGCTCACAGGGAACAATTTCATTTGATGCCTTTGTGTGCCTGCTTTAAAGCCATTCCCCAAGGCTGGAGTAGTCCATGAAAACCTTCATGTGACACAAACTTGAGGTGTTTAATCACATACCTCATTTTTAAAGCTGTTTTCTCAGTTCTCTCACAGACAACTTGTAGGACCAGAGCTAGTTTTGGCACGAGAAAGCATTTTGGAGTACTGGCCTGGACTTCCTGTCCTTTCAGTGCTCACAGGGCTTCCAATTGAGTCCCTGAAATAAAGAGCAGCTCTGCTTCCTTCATCCTTGTTCCCCTTCCACCTCCAGAACAGGGTTTGTTCCATCATAAGTTGAATGTCTTTGCTATGTCTTTGCAAAGATGTGAAAATGCAGTGGAGAAGAAATGCAAGTTTGAAGCTGTTAAACGTGTGAGTGGTGGTAAATCTTTGAAGGCTGGGGACTTGCTCCCCAATATTGTATTTTATCGGATGTATCTTTAATCAATGTGAGGTTATTTTCTGTTATACCAAACACGTGTCTTTCAGGGTCTGGTATCCAGTATTTGCATGAAAACAGAATTATACACAGAGATTTAAAGCCTGAAAATATTGTTCTTCAGGACGATGGTGGGAAGGTAAGTCAGGTGACCTCTCTCAGTGTCATTTCTGGAAGTTGTCACATTGAACTGGACTGAAAACTCAGCTGTGAATTTACTGTCAGCTTTAACACTGTCACGTGTTGAAGCCTTGCCATGGACTTTCTCCAGAATTTCCATTCTTTCCTCTTCTCAGTTGTATGCTGTGGATGTCACGGTGCAGATTTTGGGTTGTTTGCTTGTTTTTTTCCTCGGCATTTGCTCTTCTGATGAACTGTTAAAACTGTCTGCAGATTGTCCACAAAATAATAGACCTGGGATATGCAAAGGATCTGGATCAAGGAAGTTTATGCACTTCGTTTGTTGGAACGTTACAATATTTGGTAAGACTTTTTTTTTTCAGTGTCACCAGCTCTAGAGCTTGGCCCAGCCAAGTCCTGAAACCTCCAAAAACGGAGATCTTGGGGAGCTGTCCCCAGGGCGTCCTTTCCTCGTGTCCATCCTGAACCTCCCACATGGTTGTCTGGGGCTGTTGCCCCTCGTTGCATCCACCTGTTGCTTCCAAGGGGAGTTTGATCCCATCCATCCCTTCCTGTGCCATGGTTGGGGGCTGCTCTCACCCCCCACAGCCAGACCCAACAAGTCCAGCTCCCTCCCATGTCATGGGTTGGGAGCTCCAGGCCCTGACCCCCTGATTCCAGCTGAAGCTGGAGCTGGGAGCCACAGCTGCACACAGCTTTGCCTCTGCAGAAACACGGGGAAATACCACCGTCAAAGTGTCTTTTTATGATCCTTTTTTTTAGGCTCCAGAACTCTTTGAGAATAAATCCTACTCAGTTACTGTTGATTACTGGAGCTTTGGGACGATGGTGTTTGAATGCATTGCAGGATTTAGACCTTTCTTACATAATCTGCAGCCATTCACCTGGTAAGACACTTACTCTCGGGGAGGTGCTTGTAAGTGCGTGTATGTTGTGTGGTAGCCTCACATGGTCATGGTAACTCCTTCACAAGCAAAATTTGAATCGAAAAAAACATAGTTGTAAACTGTGTATCAGAGGCAGAAAACAGGAAAGTTGGGTTTCTGTTCCGAGTTTGTTTGCTGGACACTGGCACGTTTTGCTGCTGTCATACTCAGTTGCCCCTCCTAACAAAAGTAACACTGCCAGTATGTCCACAGAGGGTTTTGTTTTGCAGGCATGAAAAAATCAAGAAGAAGGACCCAAAGCACATCTTTGCCTCTGAGGAGATGAACGGGGAGGTTCGGTTCAGCACCCACCTGCCGCAGCCCCACAGCCTCTGTGGGTAAGTGTCCTTATCACAGGTGACCATTTTGGTCCTTTAAACTGGGGGCTCTTCCTCCTTCATTCCAAGCACTGAGATCTCCTCCATCTTTCTCCTCTGGAATTTGAAAGCTCCTGGCAAGCTGCTGTTTGCTGTTAAGGAATAGCCCACGTGGCTCTTTTTTTTTAGTATTTTGGGCTCTCCTGTGCCCAGTTTGTGGGTTGATGGCTGGTCAGAACTCTGTGTCTGCTTTCCACCCTTTACCATAAGGCCAGTGAGTAACATCTACCTGATAACTTCATGGTATTGAATCTCATGAACCGAGAACTCGAGGGAATTTCTCCGTGGCAGCAGAAGCTGTGTTGGGAAAACTGCTGCAAGTGCAGGGCAGGCCACAAAGTTGGGCAGAGCCTGTTGAATAGAACTCTCAAGGAGAGGCCCAGGAAGTTGGGCTGCCTCAGTCTGGTGAAGAGAGTATCTGCCTTCCCTTCCTTACAGCCCCTCTGCTTTAGTTTGATTGTAGAACCCATGGAAAATTGGTTGCAACTGATGCTGAATTGGGATCCACAGCAGAGGGGTGGAGGTTCAGATCCCGAGACCGGTCGTCCAAGGTGTTTCCTAATAATGGATCACATCCTGAATTTGAAGGTGAGTGAGGGTTGGTACTGGGTTAAAAGGCCTTCTGAAAGCATCCCAGAGGACAGAAAGGGTGCTCAGTGCAGCAAAGGTGTAATCCTGGCATCATCCAGCTGCAGGGGCAATGAGGAATGTTTTCCAGGAAGTGAATGCAAACACAGCCTGTCTGGTACATACTGGAAGGCAAAATATCACCTGCAATATTAATCTCTAGCTTTACACTTGGAGTAGAAGGATGACTCTCTATTACTGCCTGTCATCTTGGAAAGGGCTCACCAGGATCAAATCAGGGTTTTCAGGGAAAACTAGTAGCAGTTTTCCCGAACTTCACTCTTGGTGCTGTGACCTCCAGGTGTACTCATGTGCTATAGTAGTAGAACCTGTAGTACAGCAGAGGTGACATTCACCTGACTTCTCCCCTTGGAGTCATTACTGGAGTAAGACTAGCCGAGGCAAGCATGTGCAGAAGCAGGAGGGTAGTTTTGTCCCCGTTCTTTTGATGGCTTTTGAAGGCTATTGGATTGTCATTTTCTCTGACATTAGAGGTTACAGGCCGGGGCTTTGAGTTTTTTATGTGGGGCTTTACTCCTGAGTTGATGATTGCAGTCACTGAAACTCAAGTGATGCTGTAGTTCTGACATGTGCATTGCTGTGTGCTCCTTCCCAAAGCTGCTACGTGCTCCTTCCCAGGCTTCCTTCGTCTCTGGTATCCAGGGACTTGTAATCTCCTTGTACTCTTCTTACAGATAGTGCACATCCTAAACATGACCTCTGCCAAGATCGTGTCCTTCCTTTTGCATCCCGAGGAAAGCCTTCATTCCCTTCAGAATCGGATTGAGTTTGAAACTGGGATAAGCACTGGAAATCAGGAACTGCTGTTGGAAACAGGGATTTGCCTGGACCCTCGGAAACCTGCTTCCCAGTGTGTTATTGATGGCGTGGTAAGAATGATTCTGTTCATGTCTTTCCCATTCTCAGGAGATTGAAAATCTTAGGGAAGATACATTGCCTGACCCTTCTCCCACAGGAGGTGGTTTGCTCTGGAAGTGTAGTAACTCTTAAGGCCTTTTCCTGGGTAATGTAAGCAGATTTCTGTAGTTAAGTTCTGCCTAAATACTTAAATAATTGTTAGCAAAGAGTCCTTTCTTTCTGTGGGATCTATAAAATCAGTTTTTTAAGGCACTTAAAAAGAAGAGAGTGCCCTTAATGATTAGCTCATGATGTAACCAGGACTCTGGGTTAGTAGGAGCTGTTTGGGGCTTCTCCTGTTTAAATTTTCTTCTCTTGTTCTCCCCAGAGAGGCTGGGACAGCTACATGGTGTATTTGTTTGATAAAAGCAAGACTGTCTACGATGGCCCCTTCGCTTCTCGGAGTCTGTCTGACTGCGTGAATTACATTGGTGAGTGAGCTGCAGAAGTGCTGTTCCTTGTGGGAAATGAAAGAATGCACCTTGTTCCGATGACAGAGCGCTGGCATCACCAGGCTGTGCTCTTAGACCACGTGCGGAAGCTGCTGCTTTGCTTGCTGCCTCCCTTGCAAGTCTCCTGAGATGATAGCAGTCATCTGCAGGACTTAATAAACGCCTTTGAAGGTTTAAATATCCCAAATATATCTGCATGAAGGACCTTGTGTACCTCTGTGAAAGAAAAAGTAGTGACAGGGGACAGGAGATGTCTGCTGAGATACTGCATGTAAAGAAATGCCTTGTGACGTGCAGTTACTGTTAAGTAGTTTTATTTTCATTGGCCTGTCTGCACTGGTTTTCCTCATCTTTCAGTGTCACTCAGGTTTATTCTGGTTGGGCTGTTTTCCTGTGTTCTGGGCTGTTTTAGTCTGGTGAATCTCATTGCATTGTGCTGAACTTTACAACATATTTACTGATATCCCCATGTATTGACAGTTTCCATCTCTGTAGGGGAACACACAAAGTCCTTCATCTTTTCCCCTAAACATCCACATCAGGAATCTGGGAGGAAACATAAAAAAGGACTGGAAGGTGTCAGGACAGTGACCAGTATCAATTGATTAAATGGAGTGATTAAATTTGCTTAGAGTTCTTTGGACAAAACCCTGCCCCCATGGTGTTTTACTGCCCAGTAGCAGGTTGTCACACACCTGAGGAGCTGTGACATGAAAAGCTTATACACACTTAAAAATTGAGCCTGAGCTTGCCTGGCTTGATCCCTTAGCTCAGGCCCCTGCAGCAGGAACGAGGGGTGCTGTAGGCACCGAAGTTGTTGTTTCCCTGTGTTTCTCCTGTGCTCAGTCCAGGACAGTAAGATCCAGCTGCCGATCCCTCAGCTGCGCAAGGTGTGGGCAGAAGCGGTTCACTACGTGATCGGGCTGAAGGAGGATTACAGCAGGCTCTTCCAGGGCCAGAGAGCTGCCATGTGAGTGCCCACTCATCCCGGAGAGTCACTGTGGTGCCAGCACAGAGTCTGTTGGCATGGAAATGTGTGTCTCAGGGAGTTCTGGTTCCCTAAAGTTTTAACAGCCCTCTGCTGTTCTGTACTTTTACATTATAAAACATTCTCGGGCCGGGAGCTGGTTCCACTCCAGGAATTTTACTGTGTAGTGCCTGACATTGAGAAAAAAACTGGAATATACTCAGAGACTCACAGAATGGCTGAGGTTGACTTCTGGAAGTCCTCCAGCCCAGTCCATGCTCAAGCAGGGTCACCTGGAGCTGATTGCCCCAGGACCACATCCAGGCAGCTTTTAAGTATCTCCAAGCATGGAGACTCCACAGGCTCTCTGGGCAGCTTGTGCCAGTGCTCAGTCACCCTCACAGTAAGGGAGTTTCCTCTTTTTAAATCCAGCTTAACATGTGCTGTCCTTGTTTCATCTGTCAGGCTCAGCCTCCTTCGGTACAATGCCAACCTGATCAAAATGAAGAACAACATGGTCTCAGCATCCCAGCAGCTGAAGGCAAAGCTGGAATTCTTTCACCAGAGCATTCGCCTCGACCTGGAGAGATACAGTGACCAGATGGCTTATGGAATATGTAGGTTTTGGGGAATACTTGCCCGGAGTCTTGTCTGATGCTGGACAGTGGATGGCATTATGGGTGTATTTTAGCTTGGGTGGATGCAGGAGAAGGGTTTGGCAGAAGCAAAGGCAGGAGGATAAAAACCAGACCGTTTTTGGAGACCTTCGGTGACAGTGAGACAGGTGGTCAGCTCTTCCCCATTGAGAACAAGGACACGGGAGCATAAATAGTGCTGGTGATGTAAATGTTTGCTGTTTATTCACTCAGAGTCTGATTTCTTTGGAGTTGTCACTGGGCAGCAAGTGGAGGGCAGAGCTGCTGGACTTGCTGACAGTGGAAGGACTGCCGTGCTTGATATCCAGAGGTGCCATTTGCCAGGATGAGAGATGGGCTGCAAAAGCACCAGCTACAGTTTTAATGTCCCAGAAATGTCTGGATCTTACAAATCCTGTTCAGGGGAGAATAGCAAGATTTACGTATAGTTTGGATTGTATGGCTAAAAACTGCAGCTTGAGCCAAAAGCGATGACTGGGCTGAAGGATGATGATGGAAAATGGAAAGACACGGTGAACTGGTTTTGGACAGTCTGTGTTCAATCAAAAGTGGCAGTTGTTGAGCTTAATGGTGGAGTTTAAAGACTCAGATTTGTTTTAGGGCAGTGACTGCAGACAGTGGAATCCTACCAAAGGGTTTGTGTGTGAGTTACGGTCAAGCACACAGTTGCAGCTTTGCTTGGAGATTCAGCATCCTGCTCTTTGTGTTCACATTCAGTAGATACTTGTAAAGTCGAGGTCTTGCTTTATTTTTGTGTCTGTATCCTGTTAAAAATTAACGACTCTTTTCTCTTAAGCTTCAGAGAAGATGCTCAAAGCCTGGAAGGAAATGGAAGAGAAAGCCTCTCAGTGTGCACAGGTAGGAGCATAGACACAAAGTTCTGGCATTCTGCAAGTAAAGTTTTTAAAAAGAGTCATCCTTAAGAAAGTTAGAGCAAAACTAGAGTTTTTGCATTGGCTCTCGTAGTAATCCGGAGCACTGTGATTAATACATAAAAATCCCAGACACCATTAGGAAGACAATAAATTACACTGCTTATTTCTTGCCTCTATGTAGGAATAGACTGGGTAGTTCAGGTTCTGGGTTCCATTGCCTGTCTTCTTCTAAGTCAAAAGGCTCTGGGAGCCTTGAGTCTGCCTTGCTCATGTGATGGAGATGGGGGAATTGGGATTCCCACCCAAATTTACCCATTAGCTCTTTAAATCTTATTTCTCCTTGTCAGGAAGCAAGAAGGGTAAAAGGGAGGCTGCTTCTAGCAGAATAATTCAAAGCTGTCCCTGGCTGTTTTCCAGACAAGCAGGAACCTCAACAAATATTTACTTCGCAGGCCATCAGAACTATGTTCTGTCATTCACGCTGTGTCCATTTGTCAGGCATGGAAAATGTTTCCCTCTGTGATACACAGGGGTCTCTCAGTGTGTTTGGCAGGCAGCTTAACTTGTGCGAATTCCAGGCACACAGAGAGATGATTTATGAAGAAACTCATTTTTGTCCTCCAGTGTGGTGGACGGAAATTTGGATCTAGGTCATATCATGCGCTGAGAACAACCACCTCAACTATTGTAGCAGCTTTTCTTTCTCCTAAACTTTCCAAGGAGGGAGCCCGTTATCCAAACAGGTGTTTTTGGGGATTTTTATCTGCTTGATTGCTCTCCTCCTTCAGTGTGATCTGAACCTCCATTTTGCCATTAGGCTGAAGATATTGGGTATCTGGATGAGCAGATCATGGCTCTGCACACAGAAATCGTGGAGCTGCAGAAGAGTCCCTATGCCAGGCGCCAGGGAGAGGTCATGGAGAGCCTGTAAGTCCTCTGCTTCTTATTTTTATAGCACATAAATGGATCTTCTGTATTTTTAGGGGCTTTTCTTTCCCCCTCTGTTGCTGGTTCCCTCAGCGCTTTTGAAATGAAAACTGCCAAAGCAGAGTAGTGTGTGATTGGTTCAAGATCATTTTGCCACTGGAGTGGAAAGTCCCACCACTTGTGGGACACTTCTCTGTCACTGCTCTGTGAAACCCCATCTCACAAGAGGCTGTGCCAAAGACATATCTGGGTCTCTCCTCAGGATTTCCTTTTGCTTTGGAGAGGGGTGACTTTTGTAGTGTTGAGTGAGAAAACAGCAAGATCATTGTAAAACCCTGCTAAATATCTTCAGTGTATTTTCAAAGCAAGGGTAAATCACTTGTGGGTACTTCAATATTTGAAAAGATGATTTTTTTGTTTTGTTTAAAGTATTAAAATATGAAAGAGCTAAGTGGCATTACTGATGTTGGGAAGACACAGTGGGTTGCTGCTGAGAACACAAGCGGTGATTCTAAAAGAGAGGGATTGAACAGCCACGAGATCTGTTGTTAGTAAGAGCTCTTTGGAAGGACTCTGAGTGTTCAGTGTGTCCGTTCCTGGTATGTTCTCCCCGCTCCCTCATGGCTAAGTTGCTTTTCACCCACGTGTAGCTGCAGCAGCAGCAGAACTGGCGCCCAGGGGAGGAAGTGGCGAAGGGGAGAAGCCACCCCGTGCAGCAGCAGCCCGTCGTTCAGAGCAGCTCTGACTAATCGTGAACCTGCCTCCTAAAACATTGCTTTTGAGGCAATTCCACCACTGCAGCCCAGGGTTATAGCCGGGAAACTGCTGCTTGTTGCTGACAGACTGCGAGTTAGAACAGTGAGGGTTTTGTTCAAGGCTGGAAGTTTCAGTGTCTGGCTGCTTTTGAAATATTTGAAAGAAGAAACGTTTATTTTAATGAGAAGAAGAGAAACAATGTTCTCTTGTCTGTGACACAACTGTCTCTTTCCATTTGCAGAATATGACTAAGATTCAAGCAAAGAAGTGCAGAACAGGAACAAGAATTTCTCAGGCAGCTGTGCAGTTACAGTTACAAAAATGAAGTTTAATAACTAAGGATACCAGGGAAAGAAAACACAGCTGGGGCATGTGAAAATTTGAAACTGAAAATAACCTCCACTTGGTGTGGTTTTCTGAGAAGAAAATGCCTAATTCAGAATAAAAATAGAGAGACAGCTTCTAGGGAAGTGTTGGATTCCATCACAGAGCATCCCTGTGTCCCAAAAGTCATGTTTGTGTAGGAGCTGTAGGAGAAGGTGGCAGCTCCAAGGCCTGAGGTTCAGAAAGGCATCACTTCATTGCAGTGCTTTTTTTCTTGAGTCCCCTGCTTGTTTGACACGTCTGAATCATGTTCTTCTTTTTCAAGGGAACAGAGAGCCATAGACTTGTACAAGCAATTAAAAACAAGACCTCCAGGTACGGAAGGAGATGGTTTAAAGCCTATTTCACACTTGTACCCAAACGATTAATTTTTCTGACCTTGAACCCAAAAAATACTGTTCGATTTGACTGAACGTGGTGGTTGCTGGCCCTTCCAGATCACGCCTACAGCGACAGCACAGACATGGTGAAGATCATTGTGCAGACAGTCCAGAGCCAAGACCGAGTCCTCAAGGAGCTCTTTGGCCATCTCAGGTACTTTATGCACACAAAAAAAGAAACCCAAACAGATGCAACTTGCAGCATTTGTGGCTTTGTAGTAGGAAAGGAGAGCGAAAGTCATAGAGGTCAGAGCCCAAAAGCTCCATCCATGTTTCTCATGCCAGTATTAATTCTCCTTGAATTCCGTGTTGAATTTCCACTTTTTCAAAACTTATAGTTGATGTTTATAGATAATAGGGCAGGGGATGAGAATGGAATGGCTTGCACTGTTAGGATCCGGGAGTTCACTTTAAAATGAGCATTTAAGTTGGGATTGAAATCTTAAGAAATTGTATAAGGGCTGAGAAGATATCACAGGGATTTGTTCATTGATTCTTTGGGTATCTTGAATCCCAAGGTGAGGCTTCTGATTTTGCCACAGGAGCTGGGATGTGACTTTTGTGTTTGGTTTTTATTCCAGCAAGCTCTTGGGCTGTAAGCAGAAGATCATTGACTTGCTTCCCGAGATTGAAGTGGCTCTAAATAACATCAAGGAAGCAGACAACTCAGTGATGCAGATGCAGGGAAAAAGACAAAGGGAGATATGGCATTTGCTGAAAATTGCTTGTGTAAGTCGCTCTTGGATTGTCTGTTTGCTTCTCCTTCCAGAGCAGAGCCAGGAGACATCAAAGGAAACTGGGAGCAGACCAAAAAGGCATAACTGCCACACCCTGGTTGATTTTTTTCCTGTAGAGAAGGGCAGTGTGAGATGGTAAAAGCAGAAGCTAAAGAGGTACTTTGCTGGTTAGTTTAAGGTGTTTTAAGACTATACTGCTCATTTTGCATTAGTTGCAGAGACTCTCCAGCTGAGGCCATCTCCCAGTTCCCACACGTGTCTGCATTACAAACTGTGCTCATGTGTAACCTGCAAAACAGTGAACCCTAAATCCTGCCTTTGTCCCTCACAGCCGATGGATTTGTGTCTTCCAGACTCAGAGCTCCTCCCGATCCCTGGTCAGCTCCAGCCTGGAAGGGACGGCCTCGACTCCTGCAGCCACGTGGCTCCCGCAGGGCTCCTCAGGGAACGCTCCTCCCCACCCTCTGTCCTCCCTGGCAGCTCCCCAGGAAGGGTAGGAATGCTGGGGAGGGAGAACTGCCGGGAATCAGCGTGGCTGCTGTGTGTGCTCACGCTCCCCAACCCTGCCCTTTGCTGCTCAGGGGCCTCTCCCCTCCACCCGGGGCATCCCGCGGGCTGGGCTTGGGATATGCTGGGAAGGCAGGTTTTGACATACTCTGAAGGTTAAACTGTCCAGCTCCTGACTGGAGCCACCTCTGGCCAAGTCCCAGATAAATCAGGCCATGTTTAGTCCTTCTTAAAACTGCTGTGATTTCAAAAAGTCTCAGTTCAAGTGGAGGCCTGAAGTTTGGGTCAGTCCTAAGCATCAGTCTGGTTCAGTATCCAGGCGGGTTTTTTTATCCTTCCAAAATAAGCTTCAGGAGCTCCTATGTTACTAACGCTCTAAAAAAAAATCAGGAATTTGGTTGGACTCTTTCCTCAGAAACCTTCTCCACTCTCTCTTCCTGAGCAAGTTCCACACACCACTCTCAGCTAAAGCACTGGGCTATTCGTTTCCTGAATATTCTTCTTTCATTTCCTATGTCATGTTGCTCTTCCTTTGGGATTGGATTTGCTTATCCTACACCAAGGTATCTCCTACCACTGCAGAGGACTATAAATCAGCTTATTGGGGTTGTTTGGATTTGGGTTTGGGTTTTTTTTTGACCTTCTGATGTTACTTTTGGTGGCTGAAATCTTGTCATCTTTCGCCTTTTTTTTTTTTTTTTTTTTTTCCCCCTGCAGGGAAAATTTTGCTGATGTGATACAGGAGAATGTGAATTACCTGGAACTCTTCAGCAGCATCTTGCAGGAGGTGAGGCAGGAGCAGAACAGCATGATGGTAAGTCTGGTGGGGAATCAGGAATCTCCCAGGTCCTGGTTTTTAGGAGCCACATCAGGGCGCTCCGGGGATGTGGAAAACTCCTTGAGCAGGAGGAGGGAGCACTTGGTGCTGGTGTCAGCTGTTCTCTGGGACTCTGGGCTGGTAGATCCTGCTCAGAACACTGGTTGCATTCCCAGCTGAAGAGTCCTGGTTTGTGTCCCAGCACTGGGGTGGGCAAGGATTCACACTTCCAGAGCCCTTTTGGGTGATCAACCAAAACTCTTCTTGTGGCAGAGGTGGGACTTTAGAGAGTACTGAGAACCACGGAACGGTTTGGGTTGGAAGGGACCTTAAAGCTGATCCAGTCCCACCCCCTGCTGTGGGCAGGGACACCTTCCACTAGCCCAGGTCGTTCCAACCTGGCCTTGGACACTTCCAGGGATGGGGCAGCCACAGCTTCTCTTGGAGTTCCATCCCAGCCCCTCCCAGGGAAGAATCCTTTCCCAATATCCCATCTAACCCTGCCCTCTGGCAGTGGGAAGCCTTCCCCCTTGTCCTGGCACTCCAGGCCCTCATCCCAAGTCCCTTTGTGGTGAGGTGAACATTCTTTAGGCCGAGCAGAACGTCCCTGCCAGCTTCCACCATTCTGAGCTTCTGGGATTTAGGATATGCTGTGCTTCCTTAACTCCTGGGAGCATCAAACGAGACCCAGAGCCAGCAGCTGGATCCTGCTCTCAGCTGTTCCCCCGCTTTCCTTGCAGAGTTTTGACTGGAGCTGGCTGAAGTAGCCACAGGAGCCGAGGTGCTGAATCTCCCAAGTGCCTTCCGTGTGGGCCCCGGGCCGTCGGTCACCGCGTGTCCCGTAGCCTTTGCCGAGCTGCTTCCGGAGGTGCCGACACGTCCTGGGCGGGGGTTTCACCTCAGTGCCTCACCCACCGGCCGTGCCCGCGGGGGAGCGGCGAGGGCCCGGCCCGCGGAGCGTCCTCAGGGCGGGGGGCGCGGACCGCCGCTGCCGCGTGTCGCGTGAATGTATAGCGCGTGTATATGTAATAAACCGTGCGGACGGACGGACGGACAGCCCGAGGCCTCCTCGCTGCCGCGCCGCCATCGCGCTCACGGCGGCGTTGCCAGGCAACCCGTGGGGCGCCGTGACGTCATCATCCAGCGCCGACCTGACCCCCCCATGCTGCCCTGCGCGCGCGTGCGCGGAGGGAGTGGGAGCGCGGCCTCGGCAGCACGTGGGGAACGGGACAGGTACGGGATGGGATTGGGATTG
>VZRE01008125.1:5772-39420 GCA_013396775.1 Cephalopterus ornatus
ACAAACAAATAAACTCAACCATTCCCTCCCAAACACAAAAAAAACCCACAAAAACACCTTTTGCTTTTCAGATGCTAGGTTTTGATAACATGAAAAATTTTCCAGTGAAGGTTGATAATTTTCAAACACATAGTTGTCCAAAACTGCATTCTCAGGCAAAATATTATTTGAGAAATTTTGTAGCAGTCTTATCAAGATTTGTCTCTTGAGTTTCTGGCCCCTGACATGAAGTGTGAACCCGCAGTTGTGTAGCTAAATACCAAACCTCGGCTCATCCTACGACAAGTCCTGGTTTCCTTCCACCATGAGCATCACATTCCACAAATCACTCCTATTTCTGTTGTTTCCTGCCTTCTTCCTTTCGCAGGACTCATATCCCAGCACCCATGAGGAATTTTCCTCCTCTTCCTCAAAGGCAGCGCCACCAGAGGGAGCATTTAGAGCATGTGGAGAGGCAAGCCCTCTCTGCTCTGCAGCCATACCTTCTACCCAGAAGAAGGAAACACGTCTGGAAGCCTCAGGACACAGCCTGACCAATACAATTGTTTCGAGTTCATCAGCCAAACTAATCTTCACCGTGTGGCTAAGGCTGGGAAAAAAGTCAGAGGACATCTCGTGGGGTGCATCCCTGACATGAAGGGGACCGTTTCTTTCACACATCAAACCTGTCCCCCAGAGCATGGTCATGTCTGATTCTAATTTCTATGTAAAAGAGTTGAAGTTTCCCCTTTCTTATTCTTGAGAACAGCAACCAAATTTTCAGTTGGAAATTATTAAAAAAGGAAGCCAAACTATGCAAGACATTTGCTTTTTCAAAAAACTCAAAAAAGTGACTGCTTGAAAAAGGACTTTTTCAAAAAAGTCACTCCTTTCAGACAGGAGATCCCAGCATTCCAATCTGGGGTTTGGCAAAGCCGTGGGAAGCAAAGTTTCATGAAAGGAGCATGGACAGTCTCCCACATAGCTGAATACCATATTCCCAGTGCTGTGGGAAGGGACCTGCGGGTCATGGTTCATGACAGGTTGAATCTGAGTCAGCAGTGCCCTGGTAGTCAGGAGGGCCAACCCTGTCCTGGGGGGCATCAGACGCAAAGCATCGCCAGCCGGTCGAGGGAGGGGATTGTCCTGCTCTGCTCTGACCTGGGGCGGCCTCACTTTGAATACTGTGTGCAGTTTTAGGGATACAGGAAAGATATTAGGCCGTTAGAGAGAGTCCAAAGGAGGGCAATGAGGAAGTGAACTGCCTGGAGGGGAAACCACATGAGGAGCAGCTGAGGTCACTTGCCTTGCTCAGCCTGGAGAAGAGGAGGAGAGTGAGGGGAGACCTCATCACAGTCTACAGCTTCCTCATGAGGGAAAACAGAGGGGCAGGCACTGATCTCTTCTTTCTGGTGACCAGTGACAGGACCTGAGGGAACGGCATGAAGCTGTGTCAAGGGAGGTGTAGGCTAGACATGAATAAATAAATGGTTCTCCAATCAGAGGGTGGCTGGGCACTGAACAGGCCCTTCAGGGCAGTGGTCACAGCACCAAACCTGACAGAGTTTGAGAAATGTTTGGACAACGCTCTAAGGCACATAGTGATTCTTAGGGCGTCCTTCACAGGGCCAGGAGTTGGGCTTCGATGACCCTTGTGGGTCCGCTCTGATTCAGGATATTCTATGATTCTTAATCATAGATTAAGAATCATATGGTCAGCTGATAATTTTGCCATCTCTCTGGTTTGTGTTCACTCATATGCACCCAGGCAGCTTGCTGTTTTCAGCCAATCAACATTCTCACCTTTCTACTGTGATGAAGAAGCTACTGAACAAAAATGGTGGCCTCCAGAATTTTCATTTATTATTACGTAAAAGGGGATAGTTTGTTGCTTTCCTTTCCCCTCCTTCATGGAAATGTCTATTTTAAAGAGATCTCTAAGTGTCAAGTGAATGAAAAACATCAGGGCCTTACAGGAGGATAATATTATTAAAGCTATTGAATGCAAAATATAAATGTTTGTATTATGAGCACAGGAAAAATATCAGTGACAAGAAAACCTAAATTACTGTATCTAGAAATATCTGAAAAAGACCCACAGGGACTAAAATGGCATATGTGGTAATTTAGTTCCTCTCTGCAAATATATATGAGCATGCTTTCTCCAAGAAATTGTCCCATAATCATGTGCAGCAAATAGAGACCACAGGAAGTGAGAAAATCCTATTCCTGTGCAAAATTAGTCTGAAAATTAGTAAAGACATTAGTCATTCTAAACTTAAATTCATACAACTGCCTTGCTTAAGTTATGAAATTGGCTTTTAATGTAGCTCTTAGCTGAAGTCAGTGGTATTTTGGTGCATTGAAGAAGTGAAATCTTCACTTTCTCAAATATCATATATGTTTATCCAACAGTACAGCCATCTCATCAAGGTCTTTCTAAAATAATGAATTCTTTATTTCTCTCATTTTTACTGAGTTATTTCAAATGCTGTGCACCATGAAGTGCACAAATCAGGGAAGACTTCCCCCTCCTTTGTATGCTGGAACTGGTAGGAGCTAAGATTTCCAAAAGATAAAGGAGAGCTGTGAGCTGAGTTGTTTGCAGGGAAGTTGCACCAAGGCTAGCTACCCACACACATGCAAAACAACTCCAGCCATGGCTGATGTGCTTCTCTTCATTCTATATTGCTTTGTACATGCATTTTCCAGGATGTGTATTACTTTGCCTGGGTCAAGTTTATGCCAGCTGGCTTTCAATTACAATGCTGGAATTAATGGTTCTTTAAATATTGACTGAGGAACTGGTGCAGAAGAGAGTATTTCAGTCTGTGAAGCAGCACATTATTATCATATGGAACTACCAGCTCTGTTCAACTGTGCATGTAATTAGTCTACATAATGCAGCTAACATTGACAAGATATGCATTCAAAGAGAAACTCTAGATTACTTCAGCAGAATGAACTAAGCTTACAGTCTCCTTAAGAAACTATCCTCCTGAAGTGTGCAGGTAAACTTTAAACATACAGGTGAAGAACACTTAAATCTTGACACAAATTAGCGAAGTGGTGAAACGTGTAATATTCATTACGTATCATCACAATGACATTCTTCTCCCCTGAAAAGTCTGTAAGCTAGGCATGCAGAGCAATGTGCAAGAAAGGAACGGTGGGGACATAAAATGCAAAATTCATAAACGTCTGTGGTGTTGGGTTGTTACAGAAAAACCAGTTCCTTAATTCCTAATAACTTAATTCCTAAGTTTCAGGATCACTCTGATGTGCCATCAGTGTCAGTTCCCAGGGAAAACTGTGGTCTTAGGAAAGGAGATTGATAATGCAGGCTTAAAATCAGAGCAACTAAAAGAGCCTAGATTTAATATATGGCTTGTTTCCAATGGCCTTTAGTTTCTCTGAGGAGTACATTTTTAATAGATGTGCAGGAACATAGTAATTTATCTTTGCAGGGCCTCTGGACAAACAGAGCTACGCTGTCATTTAAAATGTTCTTTCAAAATTATTATTATACCAATAAGTTACATCAGTACAAGGGGATATTGTACTAGTACTGGTAATTATCTGGAAATGTGATGAAGGAAGAGAAAGCAGCCTAGTTCTCTACTTTAAAGTGGTTTAAAACATCAATAACAACAAAATGCAGGGTTTTGTAGCGGTGTAAAATGGTCTAAACAATATGTAAGAATGTGCAGTCACTACTAGCAGCCCAAAGGAAATCCATTTTGTTTAGGGCTCTTATCTGAGGGCAGGAAGAATAGAGTGGAACAGAAAATTGTAAGCAAAATTGTTCAGATAATCACACTGTGATAACAGAAAATTTCTCCTAACTGGGCTCAAGCAAAGAGTGAACACCAAATATCCAAGTTCAATGGTGCTATAATGTCTTGGCAACTTAAGAACTTCCCTTTCTGGGGGAAGGTAGGACAGGTAAGAGAGGCACCTCCCTCCTGTGGGACTACCCTCTCTTTGCCCTGGAGGGGCTCCTGCCCATGGGATCCTGCCCTGCCCGGTGCCCTTGTGTGGGCAGCTACGGGAGCCGACCGGGAGGCAGGGTGTGGTGCCTGGCTGCCGGTGGGAAACCTTCTGCCCTGGGAACACACCAAGCTGGCTTTACTGGAAGGAGAGCCTGTGGGATAGGAGGTGCCAGCACGGGGTTGCTGCGCAGAGGCCCAAAGGTGGCAGGCAGCCACCTGCCATGAGCCTTTGAGAAACTCAGAGTGGGGTTAGGCAAGGAGGGCAGGAGGGTGGAAAAAGGAACCTGCTCAGGGTGAAGGCTGGTGTTTGGTGCCGTGCAGAGGGGAAGCACCCGCTGAGACAGCAGGGCACAGGCCGGTTGGTTTTCTCCAAGAAATTCTGAAAGCAAGGCAAGAAACGTTTTGTCGCAAGGCTGAGTTAGGATTAGAGCTGACAGCCAGGAGGAGAAAGCAGCCCTGGAAGAAAATCCCCAAATAGCTGAATAGCAAAAGCTTCACACATCCGAAGCAACCCAGCCTATGGCAGGCAAAGCAGCACCAAGAGAACAGGAAAGGGGGAGAGAAAATTGTCAGCAGGAGACAGCAGAGATGTGGAAGATGTCTCCATCAGGCAGAGCAAGCCTCAGTGCACTGGGGAACAGTGAGAACCTGTGTCACTAAAGAGAGGCATTCCAGAAAGAAAACTGGCAGGAAGATAAAATTTAGGTCTCTGATGGATAAAGGAGATTTGGTGATGAGGACAGGTTAGCTTTAAACAAACCCATTTCTGAAAGAGGTCTCACGAAGGGAAGGATTTGATACTTTAAAAATTGCCAGGATGCATTTCGTGGTATTTGAACTGGAGGCAGTGGAAGTTGGGGAAGGGATTCCCAAGCTTCAGAGGTGCCTTCACTGTTCATGGGGATCCTGGTGCTGCCAGCTGCAGTGGGGACCATGGGTGCCTAACACACCTAGGATCCCCATGGCAAAGCTGGAACCATAGGGAACAACGCGGGTGTGACATATGCTTAGGAATAAAACAACGACAAGGTCACACATGCCTCCTCGGGTCCTGCAAGAGTGTGAAGAAACACTGGAAGTACAAAGCCAGACGTGATTGCCAAGCAAGTGAATATTTTGTTGAGTGGTGTGTGATGACAATATTTCCAAACTGGAATTAGGACGATATACACTTCCTTTCTGTCAGTTTTTCTGGTTTTCAGTCACTTTAATTTTATAACTCTTTTCTGCTTTCTGGAGTATTGCCAACATATACCACCATTCAAACTTAGAGCGTTTATCTGCTCTCGGCATCTGCCTTTCTGTGGTTGCGTGCCCTTCACAGCAGCCCAGAGTTATCAGCGCACATCTGGGTGTACACCCTGTGACTACAAAACCACCCTGTTCTCTTCCCTCTGCAGAGGGGCAGAGTGCCTATACAGCCAACACAGGGTCCCGTGTCTCCCAGCGGAGCATCAGGATGTGGGAGGCAGAAATACTTGCCAGTGTCTGAGCAAGAGCGTTTGGCTGGGCACTGGACATCTGTCTATGACTCTGGAGGGATCACGCCAGAGGAATAGCTACTAGACTTCAAACTGTGGCCAACATGAGGCTTAGACTAAACCACGGGAATTCATTTACTGTATGGTAGAGGGAAAAGCTGGCATAAAGGTGTTAGTGCTTTCTGAACAGAGTTACGCTAACACTGATTAAAATATCAACCCACTCATCTGAACAGGCAAAACAGCAAACCATCAAAAGAGGGAATCCAGCCCAATTCTTCTTCATGGAGACATGTTTCTTTCCCCTCAGCCCTTTACATGCCCTACTGAGCAGGGACAAAAATTTTCAAAACGATGGTGAAAGAATTTTAAGTCCTGTATCTGTTTTTATTTAACAAATACTTACCAAGCTATTCCAGATATTTTGCAGAGGCATTTTTGTCTTCATTTTTAGCTGACAACTTGCAGAACCCAGTAGTACAAATGTAGTGTTCAGTAATTTGATACGCCAGGAAACAGTTGATGTAGTTTAAATTGAAACATAATAATAGAACTGATGCAATTGTCTTAGTAAAAATCAAAATAAGTACCTATATCAGGTTTTCTTGTGATCTGAAGAAATTGAATTGGCACCCCAAACAAGAAGATTTACATAAACTAGCATTCCAAGATTCCTATTCTGATTGCTAGCCCAAAACACTGCATTTTAGATGATATTCTGTGGGCTCCGCAGTTTAAGTTGTTAAAAACCACTTCCAGAAAGTATCACTACTTGTCCCAGAAACATTCTGATAGCAGAGTTGATAGCTGTAGACAATGACGCTGTGGTGTGCCACTGAAGGAAATTCAGAGATATCCTCTGAGAAACCAAGCAACAGAAATTGCGGTAAAGGACTTACTTTGTATATTTGGACTCATTTTGTCACAAAGGGATGAATAGTTTTGCCTTCTGCAGACATAGATACATTCTGAGCTCTCTTCCAAAGACAATTTTCCTCTAGTGAATGCATAAACCCTAACTTAGAATTACAGCAGACAGAATAATTTATTGTAATTAGCTTTTTTTCCTCCAGGCTGTAGTTACCCAGTTTCTGATTTTTTTTAATTAATTCTTTTTCCACTACTCTTTTGGAGCAAAGCCATGACTCTGCTTGAGAAATTCTTGGCAAGCATTTGCCACACATGCTGTGGCTTCACTGTTGTATAATCTCTATTCTTAATACAAAAGTTCTTAATTTCCAGTGCACAAAAGCCATTATATTGCTTTCATAAACTAGTCAATGTAACTCTAAAGATATTATTTCAGATACTGTGCACAGGCATGTTGCTAAAATAAAAAAATAAAACTGGATTCAGAGTAATGGGAAAAATACATGTTTGGATGTTCAAAATATGTTACATATGAACATTCCCAAATTTGTTTAGAATGCATTCTTCCTGTTACACTGCTGCCAGCAAACATTTTTTATTAGAATATTTGCAATGGGGTTATGTAAGAGGAAGGTAAACACAGCAAAAACAAGTTTATTTTCGTGTGATCAAACATTCATGGAAATTCTTTGCTGTGTTAATGAAAACCCTTTTATTCTATTCTGAGAGGATTTTCTAGATCCACACATATTATTTCTGCCAGAACATACTGTGTTAACCTGTTATAAGGCAGTATGCAAGAAGCAGAAATCATGTTTATTTGCAGTTGTGGTATGACTCAGTCAGGCCTCCAAGGTAAGGTATCATTCCTCTACAGAGCAGCTTTGTACAAGTAATAAATGTTTACAATGACAAATTATGACAGACCTGACACGTATTTTAACAAACTATTAGATTTTTTTTAAATTAAAAAAAAAAATACATTGCAAAATCTATTCTAGACAGCAGCAGCACTCAGAATAGATCTGTGTAGGAAATCATTGAAGCTGCATATAATGAAAAATAACAAAGTTACTATAATCTGCAAAAGCAACTGGGTTTAGAAGGCATGGCAATGGGAAATGTTTGAAGGAGAATGATAGTGCTGGAATTGCTTTAGGATCTTGGCATCGCTTTTGCTTGAAGCTTTCAGTATTTATCATTCACAGAAATTAGGACTGTGGGAAGGAAACCTGAGGATGACGTTGATGCAACAAATATGCTGTCATGATGACAGAGCTGGAAGGCGTTGCCAAGGCAGGTGAAAACTGAGGCATCATACGGGAAGAACTCTGAGGAAAAAAATATTACAAGAGCAGGATGAAATTCAATAGCTGAAAATGGGATGTCATGCACAGGGGATTAATGACAGCATTCTGATGCAAGGGAAAGACCTTTTGCTGGCAGTGATTCACAAAAAGAAGGGTGTAGGTACCTTTTGGCTCATGGGAGGTTTGTTCACGTGAAGTGCATCACAGGCTGAGCACAGTAATGGAGAAATTAAAGGTAGCACCAGGATGTGCTACATGGAGCATCTCCAACAGAAACAGGGAAAGTCATTGCAGTTTATAAGTCCTTATTAACTGTGGTACAATGCATATCTGAATCAGTCATGCTCAGATGGAGTGAAATTGAATACTGAGTGAAACTAGGACTGTGTTTTATCACCTAACCTGAGAAAAGATTGGCTTTGCGCTTTAGTAAATCAGAAGTTGAAGGGAGTTCTCTACATCTGAAAACACATCTGAAGGAATACACTTGAAATGGGGACCATTTTATGAAACTTGACACACAATGGTTTTTGAAATAGTCTAGCAGCTCCAAGAGCACTAGGGACTCTGTTCCAGAGGACTTCTACCTTTCTATTTACATAGCAACAAATATCATTCTTCTGTCAAAGTGTTTGCAGAGAGAGTTTTCTATAGTTTCAGTGGTGGGGTGGCACATACGCACAAGCTGCTCACTGAATCCCTTTGGGATTTCCTAGTAGGTCATTAGGATAAGCTGTTTTGGTTAGTGGTCACTGCTTGCATAGCTATTCTGTTTCCACTGGTGAACAAGAGGATGCTGAATTGATGGATCCAGCCCACAGACCATGTTGTGTTGCAGTGCTATCAGAATACCACATACATAACCACTTCATACCCTTTAATCTGGCATTCATGTATGAGAAATTATTTGTACAAAGAGAACAGAAACCTAAGAAGAAAGTGCACATAGAGAGCAATTATTATCTAAGAAATAGAAGAGAGAAAGTACAGTCAGTTCTAGCGAGCTGGTGGCAACAACACTAAAATAACCTCCTCTGAGCACTGGTATATGACACTGTAGCACATGAGCAAATCTTGCCTGTTGCAGCCATCCTGGGATCAATGGCACAGGCACCTCTGCCCTCTCCCAGCCTCATGCCCCCCGTCACATCTCTGAACAGTATTAACAGTGTTTCTCCAGCAGTTTGGGAGCCTCCAGAGCCTTCCCTTTCCTCAGGAAGCAAAAAAGCCAGGTAGCAAAGCCAGGAGAGCGGTTTCTCAGTGAAGGGGAGCATGGGCTATGCTTTCTGAGCATGGAAGCAGGCAGGAGCGTGCCTCAGCAGCAGAGCTTGGGACAGGGTCTCAGGAGGACAGGAGACAGTGATGCGTGGGAAGCTCTGCACGCCTGTGTTCTCCACTGCACTGTGGCTGACTCCTGACATACTGCTTTTATTTTACCAGGAGAGACATTTCACTAGAGCCACTTCACTCTTCGGTAGGCATTATAGGTGCCTTTGTAAGAATCCACGTATTCAAGAGGAAAGAAAATCCAGGAAAACAACAAGTTACCTTCTCCTTTGCCACGTATTTAAGTTTGTCCAAAACAGGAGGATGGGATTCTGAAAGTTCACAATCAGGACATGGTCAAAATGTTGGACATTTTTTGGAAGGAGAGACATGTGGCATGTCATTAGTCTCTGGCATGTCAGAGAGCCAGTGGAGCTGTCAGCTGGACAGGACAAACTGACAAACACAGCCCCAGAAGGTGGCATGGAGGCACTAGTTCTGTCTCCATAGTGGGTTTTTTAAGGGCTCCTGCATTCCAGGTCACAAAGAGCTCGTGTTGCAGAAGTAAGGCAAGAATCAGGTAGCTGGCAGCAGGTTTGTTCTTCAGGGGTAGGAGAGTGAGAAATAGGTGCAAGTGTGGACTGTAAGTGGTTACAAGAGGCAAGGAATTGTAAACAGCCTTTGTATGCTGGCAGGGCAGACTTGTAAGCATTTATGCCTCCAATTAGTAATTTCACCCAGTCCTTGCCCTCCAGCCATGAAGAAACTGAGCCACAGCCAGCTCAGAATTCACCACATAATACAAAATGTATTCCAAAAACTTTTGAGGAGCAGTGATTTGTAACATTCTTACTCTCAGCTGCCTTACCTGCTATCTTACCTCTATCCACCTAAGGAAGATGGTACTGCCTCTATTTTTAGATTTACACCCTTAGCTTCACAAGGCACTCAAGTGTTGCACCATTTATGCAACACAGTCCACATAGCTTTTGCTTAACATCTGGGCTAAAGGTTTTCCAGTCCAATTTTCAGTTTCTTCTGTAATAGAGTGAGAAAAGTCCTGAAAGGCAAATTTTTTTCCCTCAATATTTCACTTTAAAAAGGCCTCCACAATTGTAAAGATGAGCAAGAAGGTATTAGAGCATTAGGCTTTCAAGACACATATCACACAACTGTTAGTATTACTACCAGCGCTGTACATACAGGTACCATCTGCATATCAGGTTAGGCATCAGCCACAAAACAACAGAATGAATATAATTTTAGGGAGAATTTTTGAACCCTTGGGCTAAAAAAGAGCTGTTGTATCCATAAGAGCATTACAGAAAGCAATACTAAACTGAAACTTTCTCCAAACCCATGTTAGGGAAAAAAAGCCATCCATGTCAGGGAATTTTGTCTCAGATTTTTCTAACATGACTTCCTAAAAAGCTCCTCAGAAAATCTATTTTTTCCCTTTCTTTCTCTATATCTCAGTTACTCATATATATATTTTATCCAAACTTACCTCTCTTGAAGATACATCGTTTTGTTAATACAAAGAGTTTGTGCAAGGTTGTATCAATACCAATGATCAGTGAAACACTTTTCTGACTCCAGGATGTAATTTCGACGAAGAAGGAGGAAGAAAAAAACACGTACCTACACTGCTTCATTGAGAACTAGAAGAAAAAACTAATGCGAAAGTCTCAAAAATCATTCCAAATTGCTCCTTTCAGCCCAGCTTCAGCAATTTCTCCATCTCCCATCACCATGACATTCACAAAAACCCCTCTTCAGGGGTTCGGCTTTGCAAATAGATAAAAGAAGCTGAACTGGGTCACATTTAACAGCTTATAACCTTGCCACTGTCTCTTTATATCCAGTCACTCAAGTACCACATCTGACTTCTCACAACTACAAGAGTTTGTTTGCCTAATGCCAACAAACAGTATCTCTGTCAGTGGCACACGTGAGGCTGTGACACTCATAAACGGTCGTGAGATGTAGAGGTTGGCATGTTTTCTTGAGAATAAGCATCACATTAATTAAAAATGTCCTCAGGGGAACAAACTGTATGTTCAAACAAACTAAATGAACAAACTAAAATGCCGTAGCATTTTAACTGAGCAGCCTCTGCCCTGTTGTTCAGGAGTCTCTGGGGCAAAGCCAAATGAAATATGCCTGGGAAACTATAAACAATCAAAAGGGGCAGGGTGGGAAGTAGGATTTTGGTGTTCTTTGCATGTAGGTTTATCTGAGTTGATAGCTAATAAATACTTTCGGGAGCGCTTGTCTGTTGAAAATTATTTCCCTTCTGGAGCAACGTTTCTCTAGAGACAAGTTGTGCCATGCATGAAGCAGAAAGATTTTATCTTTTTTTTGGCTTAAAAACAGCGGTGCCAGGAAATATACTACCAAGGGCATTTTTAAACCTAAATCTGGGGAAGATTTTTAAGTTGCATGTGTCTGAAATGGAGAGGTCCTTTGTACTGAAGGCTTCCCAGTGGTGGTTATAGCTTCAATCATGGGGAGATACTAAGCAGCGCGTACAACACTCTACTTAAGGACTGGTGCACATTATTCAGTTTTACAGGTCAGTGAAATATCATAAAGAATAAACCACAGCTGATCCGGAGCTTAGGCTTTATTTCTTATCCCCATCACATTACACAACAGGCAAAGTTAGAAATAAGTAGATGCTAATTTGAAGTAACTTCATGTTTAAATGTCATTTAACCCAGGAAATGCTGTCATTCCAGCCAGGTGAATAGGAAGCATCTTGAGTAACCAGTATGAGATTTCCCTAATTTACCTTCTGCTATTCCTACCTCAAACCCTGCTGCTCTCCATACTATTGGAGGAAGAGCTTCAAATTCTGCATCTACTGCTAATGTAATGGGGTGCCTGAATCTATAAGGAACTAGGCTTGTAAATCCCAAATGATAAAGCCATAGGATCAAACCCATGATAGTCTCTGCAGAGGAAGGGAGAGTGCTAAGTACGTACAATTCTGCACATAGTTTTTTTGAAGTCTGACCAAGTAGGCAAAGGGACAAAGACAAGCAAGCACTTCCTGTGTGGTATCTCACCTTGCATTTCAAAATAAAGCAGCCCTTTCAAAAAACTAGTAAAAATCAGCAAAAACTAGAGGGCGAAAAAGTAGCTGGTTTATTTCAAGCCTAATGTGCAGGCACTTGCTTTTAAATCTTAGCACTTAGGTAGCAGATTGGTAATTAGTATTATTGTCATGCTACTAATGTTTTACTTAATACATTAAATGAATATGAAGAAAGTAATAGTGCATCCTATATTGACTGAAAAGTAATCTTATCAATTAAATAGTTTGCCTACCAGAGGACTTGCTTTTACAATATGAGTTAATATCAAATAGAAAAGCAAAACACATTTAAGTTGAATGACAAGCATTGGTGGTAGGAGAGGGAAGAAATGTGGGAATAAAAGAGAACCGACTATGTTCTCCATTTTTAGGCTACAAGATTGCTCAAAATATTCCTTTGAAGTTTGAGTTCGGGTGTTGGTTGGCATAGAAGGCCTTCTCACCACAACTGAAATATAAAAGAGTTTTATCTTTCAGTGTTACTCCAAATTTAACTAAACTTCATTCAGCTGTGGTATGGATCAACTCCCCTGCGTCTCAGCTCTGACAGTAGTATGACAAAAATATCATTATATCAGCATCAAGCAGAAGACAGTGAAGCAGCATCAAAATTTCAGAACAAAGGAATGAGGGTGTCCAGATTGTTGTATTTAACCTGAGAAGTACCAGAACTAGTCCTGCATCTGCTGAGATTTGTATAACTGTTGCTTCAGTGTCAGAGACATGAGGGAAACCAGCCGGTGAAGGACCAAAAACCACTATGGAACACTACCTATATTGTATGTCTGGATTGAAAAACTAAAAGCAGAAAAATGTCCTATGACTATGAGTACAGGATGAGATTGCTAGAATGCATAGTAAAAACCTCGTCCAAGTGCTGCCCAAATCTCCCAACACAGAAAATAACAAAATTTCTACTCAAAGGCTGAGGGCAAAGAAAGTTTTATCATAGCACTATTAGAGAATCATGGGAAAATTATGGGCTATCTGCACCTTTTCTTGTTAACCTAAACAGTGGTTCTTTTAATGCACATTAGAAGTATTCATACAAGTTTAAAGAACAAAAAAGGAAGTCGGAAAACCACGTGAAAAAGCACAGAAAACAGAAGTAAAATCCTGGAATAAAAACCAACATTTTAACAAACTACCAACAGAAAACAGCCAGTTTACATTTACAGTAGCTGTGTGTAAAGAGGTGATTCAGTAGCAAATGCAGAATAAATAAATAATGGGAAATTGCAGAGGGATGAAAACCACCTTTCTTTGTTCAAGCAGCAAGCCAAGGCCAGTCCTACATTTTGTATTCCAGAACTCACGCCTAGCTATTGAAAGCAGAAGTTTTTCCAGAGAAAATGTCTGAATCAATTTTTTTCTTCCTTACAAGCTAAAACTTTATGCTGGATGCGTCAGTTGAAGAAGAAAGAGAAGTGTCCTTCACACTACAGAGCATGATGCCATTTTAAGATGCTATTGTGTATGTGGTGGCACAGTCTGTTTATGACATACGTGACCTGAAATTTGAAGGGCTACTTCAGAAGTACAGGTTATTTCATAAAATCTTAGAAAGAATCATGAAAAGACCTCTAAGATCATAGAGTCTAACTGCTAGCCTAGCACAAACAAGTCCACCACTAAACCATGTCCCTAGGTACCACATGTAGACGTCTTTGAAATCACCCATAGGAATGGTGATTCAACCACTTCCCTGGGCAACTTGATCCAGTGCTTGATAATCCTTTCAGTGAAGAAATATTTCCTCACGTTCAATCTTCCCTGGTGCAACTGGAAGCCATTTCCTCTCTTCCTGTCCCTTCCTGTTTGGGAGAAGACAATGATCCCCACCTCATTATAATCTTCTTTCATGTAGTTGTAGAGAGCAACAAAGTCTTCCCTGAGAGATGTCTCCTTTTCTCCAGGCTAAACACCCCCAGTTTGATCAGCCACTCCTCATGCAGCTTGTGCTCCAGACCATCACCCAGCTCCTTCCCTGTTGTGTGTTGTGTTGTACAGTATACTTATGAAAAATGTGAACCATCTTCAAGCATCCTCAAGTCATCCTTCTTTCATTAGCTTTAGCAAATTCCTAACAAGCTTGCTGGATTTTGAGAATCCCTTTCTCAGGTATCCAGCTTTGCCCACTCATGACTGACTTAGGAAAAATGCTCCATTACCATTTTTCCTTTTACATCTTCAGTAGCCTTATACCACACTCAGATTATTTGGGAGGAAACTCTTCCAACTGGAGTGTTAAGAAGATAGTTTTGTGGCTATCAAAATTTCGTTTCTATCCTCTGGACTCCAGCACTTACTTTCCAATTAATTTCTGCAGAAAGCTATTTAGCTTTAAATTGTGATGTATTCTTCGGAGAAAGGCTATCATATGTTCTTTCCCTTGACCTGAATATCTTCAGTAGAAGAGAGAACAGATACTTCATCAAAAATACAATCCTTATGAAATTGAACTAGTAAGTCAATTATTTGTAAACACACACCACAACTTCCTCATAATGGGTAATGTATTTTGCAGTTCCAAGTTACATCATTTGACTTTTTCTCAAGTGCACTTAACAGGAATTGCGACCATACTTTTTAATAAGAATTGAAGCTAACACATTGTCTTTTTGCTCTAATATTTTTCTGTAATGTACAAATTCTGTACTAGTTAATGGACTAGGATAGGTCCAGCTGTATTTAGGAGATGTGGTGCCGAAATCAACAGGCTCTGCAGAGAGGACCGTGTGAACACAGCTGTCATGATTCTTGATGGGGGATAGCTTTGTACAACCACAAGGGTTTTTTCATCCTGCCAGAAGCTCTGACATGATGAAAGGACTCAGATTTGTGTGTAAAACCAGCTGCAGAGTGTTTGCTTTTTTCCGTATTGGTACCCTAATACAGACATATCTCCCGAAGGATGAAATTTGGATCCTGAAGATCGAGGCTCTACTGTTCCCCAGTGCTGGGTGTGCTTATCTGTTTGACTCTAAATTCTCCGGGCACTGAGCAATCTGATAAGAAAATTTACACTGAGCAGCTCTTTGTGTATTTCCTGTTCAGCTACAATGAAGAACCAAAGCCCCAGGCAGGCATCTTTTAAGGCATCCAGGTAAGCCTTAACACACCTCCCACATACACAACGGACTTGACCCCTCGCAAAAGGAGTAAGATTTTACAGAAAAAATTAGAGATGACTAGAGTCTGATTTTAGAATTAACATTACTTGCCAAACTCCCTTGTCCCAGATGAACAGCCTAACCATTTGGATAAATAATCACGCTTTCAAATTGCAGGTCCTCTTAGTCTTATGTTCTTTCTGCAGAAGGGCATTATTTGATCAGGAAGGATCTCTCCAAACAAAAATGTTCCATCAGCTGATAGTTTGAACACTATTCTGCTTGAAGAGAAAGTCACTGTGGTTTTTAAATGGTTTGGTTGGAAAGAGGAAATTTACTCAGGTCTCCCAGTTCTAGACCAAGTTTTTTACTATAAGGTTATTCTACAAATATTGAGTAATGCTTTTCTCCTTTTTTCTACAAAGAAACAGTGACCTCTGCTCAGTTAATGAAAATAATGGATAGAGGTGACTATGCACAGGAGAAAGCTCAGGATTGTGGAACCCAAGATGACAAATGTGAATTAGCTTCAGGAAGCTTCAGGTTACCCATTCTTCATTAGCTTTAATAAGTAACTAATGAGCTTGCTTGATTTGAGAACTCCTTTCTGAGCTATCCAGCTTTGCCATGCATCACCTACTTCAGAACCAAGTTGCTTCAGCATTTTTTCTTACATACCTTCATTAAACCTGTACCACATTCTGACTATTCAGTGAGGAAAAAAGTCAAAGTTTCTGTCAATTTAAGGGTGCAAGTGTGCCATGGCAGGTGAGGCTAGAGGGGAGCACAGACAGCATCTTGCCTCTGACCGCAGTCAGAAAAAAGTGTCTATGGGGAAAGAATGGGCAGACAAATCATGGGTGGAAGTTTCCCCACATGATCTCCCAGTCCCCACACTTAGTGGCTGGGCCATTTATTGGAATAGAGATGTTTTCACTGTGTTTAGTAACCTTCAGTGGATTCTCCTTCCAAGAACCTGTCCGCATCCCTTCAGTAAGGATGCCATGCAATACAAAACAAGCTACACAGCTAGTGAAGTCTGGAGGGATGATATGCTCAAATAAAGGCACAGCAGTCCAGTCTCCTGACTCTGGACTACATAAAATCTATAAAATCTGTGCTAAACTGTTCGTTCTTTTCATAAAAAGTTTAAGTGTGTAAATCTGCTACAGATGGGATAAAACTCCAGTGTGTAAGTGTTGGAGACTGTCTCCCAAAGTCTCAAAAGGAAAACACTTTGGTTGCTCTGTTCATCTGGAAGCTGCTTACCTGCAAAGCCATTTCTTGCCTTTGCTGGCATATTTGCCCCCTTTAACCTGCAGTGGCCTAGGTGATTAGCTATGGATAAAGCACACAGACCTAGACCGGAAGTGTTAATATTACCTTTACCTTATGGTCCATGTTTCCATACAAAAGCCTTTGACCTTACCTTGCATTTTCCTCTACTTTTTCTTTCACATTGGAACTCAAGTAAAACTCAGCTGAAGGTTTCCATCCTTTCAGGGTTAGCTATGCAGAAATCATTTCATTAACATGGTTTGTACAAATAAACAGAGGTTCTAAACTAGAATTCTCTTCAGTTAATTCACTTGGATGCATAGTACAGATAGAAAATTCTACAACTTAAACAAATGGAGTAATCTCTGTAGTTAACATGGTATATAGACTATCAGAAGGGATATTTGTTTAAGAGAGATATTACTATCTTTGATTTGCTTCTGGAACACTGAAGATATTACCCCTGTTTGTGAAATGTCACTGGAGGTGCCAAAGTAAAGAAGAATGAAATATGCTCTTAGAAGTTAGCTGGTCAGCTCTGGAAAAACATATATTTAAATCCTCTAAATTCAATCATAGTAACATTCATGTGCTGAGGTGGGGTTTTTTTTCTATCAAATTAAACCTTAAAATTACACAGTCTTTTAAATTATGCTTTCCTAGCAAACCAGCAGCGTAACACAATAGTATCATTCATATGGGTCTGGTACATTTAGCTTAAGCCCCATATGCAATTGCCTTATTAAATTACCTGGTACTTTCTGGTATTTTGCTTGGTTTTGCTGCAGTAGAGAACCAATGCAGCTGTTCCTTCACTCTTGAAATTTGGCCTTCAAGGTTTCTTTCTTTTTTAAGTTTTATTGACTGCAAGTTCAGTGAGTGACGCAAAACAGTTCAAACATTCAGAGCAACATTTTAAGAAACAAGCACCTGAAAATTAGGTCTAAATTTTCTTCTGCATGTTGAATTTCACTTTGCAAATGTCAGGGAGCAAAGGCTCTTGTATTTTATTTTTTTCTTAGGAAAACAAAATAAATCTAGGAAACTGATGGCCAAAGCACAAATACATTGTGTTTTCTTACTTGAAGCAGTAAAAACCACAAGCTGTTTTTTTCCTAAAACGTGAAAAGCTTTGAAGAGTTATTATAGAAAAATAGTAGCTATACTTGAAAAACACTGTGTACATTTTCTAATAAGGACTTGACCGTACTGTCTGGTTTCCTTAGATTAATACACATATCAGATTTAAGCAGATCTGTAACAGAAGCCATGAAGTCATCCAGCAATTTAGGTAGCAAAAGAGGCAGGGTAAAGGCAAAGGAAAGACCTGTTATGAGGTAAGGAAGTTTATAGTTGAATATCAGCTACTACAGGAAAACTTACTAGAGCATGTTACAAGGCCTCACATTTTCTGCTATACTTCACTCCTCAGCTTGTAAGTCCCCTGTGCAGATGCATGTTGGGGATGCCTGGTGATGCTAGGACAATCATGTTTGCCTGGCTGCACTAAACTTGGGCTGCAAGGATATCGTGACTCATTTGCAATCCCACTGATAGCACAATAATCAATCTCACAGGCAGAAAGAGAACCCTTCCAACACATTTTTTTACAAAACCTCTGCTTCCTTCACCCTTGAGACTCAGGCATTTATTTTCCATTTTGCTCCGTGCTAGCAGGCACAAATTACTTTCCAGGTTTTTATGAATTCCTGGTTGGCCAGGCACAGAAGACTTCCATGGTTTTCAGCCACACGTCTCTTTCTGTGACTCATTCTGTTCGTAAGCTGTGTGGCTCACTCACTGCAAGATTTGTAGGCAGTATTTCACCACAGCATGGATCCTGACACACTGATACTCTCCTAAAACAATCACTATTGTTGGCAGCCAGGCACATGTGTGAACTTCCCCCGCCCTAATGCGGTGGCCAAAATGAGCAAAGCCCTACACTAGACCCAGAGGACCTCATGGAGAGCAGATGCCCCACACAGTACTATCTTGGCTGCCCATGAAAGGCACCTCTTGGCCTGGTGTTTGCCCCCCAAAGGGAGAAGCACAACACATTTGTGTGCTATCCAAACACATAGAAAGTTAGTCAATGCCACTATTATCCCAGCAGATGGGCGTAACTCCAAGCTGATCAGAGGCTGCATTCGGATGTGGTTGCTGGCCATAGTGTGCCCAACTGGGTGAGTCAAAAGGGTCTCTCAATTTTGAGCTTTCATGCTTCTAGTTAAAAACATGCCCTGCTGCTTATCTTGCTTTTTCCAAAACAGGTTAGATTTAAGGCACTCAAATGCCTTTCCCATGGCTTCACAAAAGCATTCCTTATCTCAGCCCAAAAACATCAAGCATAGTAGTGCCAGGCTAATGCATGATCATAGACTCTTAGAGATAATAACTTTTTATTCTTTTCTACCCAGAGAAACTCAGCTGGATCTGTAGCTGCCATGAGCTTCACTCTTCTCTAGTGATGGTAATTGTAGACCAGTTAGGCTCACACTTACGTGGACATGTAAGGCAGCATAGACTTCTTGTTGGCAGTCAAATGCTAAGGACGTGTCATACCTCCACAGCTGACTATAAAGGGGGCTGCAGTAGCACAGGAGCAAAATGCCAAACACACTTAGGACTGTTAATTGCTTTGGTGCTGCAAAAGGTACTAGTGAGGTGCTTGTGATTTAAACTTCAGGGTGTCCAGTTGGCTGCCTCCTTTCCTTGAGGTCTCCTTCTTCAATCAAAACACTGCTACGTGTCCACCTGACTTCTGATATCCAAGGCCAGCCTGGGTAGTCATTTCTGACAGCATGGGTTCTATGTGACCAGAAAGGTTGCAGCTCCCAGCAGAAAGGAAACTGATGGGACTTGACTGTACATATTGCTGTGATACATAATTTTCTCTTTCTCTCTTAGGGGTTTTGTCCATTACTGCTGTTACTGCCATTGCTACTATGTTGTTGGGTTTTACCTTTTATCTGTTACCTGCAGTAAGTACACTTAGAGACGATTCACTAATGAAAATCTTTCAGAAATAAATGTCACTCTTGTTCCTAGCAAATGCTAAAAAAAAAAAAGTCATTGACTAGTCACAGAGGCCCCAGCCTACCCACAGGACCCTCAATCCCAAATGACAAATCTAGAACTCTGTCATCTTACAGTTATTTCTAGCTGTTAATCCCTTAATGGCTATTTTCACTGAAATTTTGGTCATTTTTTCTATGAAGAGCATCTCCTTTTTAAGGGAATTTTTCATTCTTTTGAAGAAAAGCATTTGACAGATATTATAGCATAAAATTAAAAGAACCTCACAGAAACATCTTATAGTGACATAAGAGGGTTTTTTTGTAAAAAGTTCTAGGCAGATCATGTTCACTGCAATTAAAATTGTAGCTCGAATGTTTCATGCATTAAACTGATTTGAAACACACCTTCTGTATTTCAAGCAGTTTCTCTGTAAATTCACATTAATGATGTGTACATTAGGCAATTTTACTGCTTTCAAAATATACTAATTGAATTTCAAATTCATTCCCACTAACACAAACCATTAAGTTCTTTCCAAATAAAATCAGCAAAAGCTGAATCTAGTAATTATCCATAGTAAAAACAACCAAAAAGCAATACAAATCTCGCGTCTGGACTTAAAAAAAATACATGCTTTCCTTCACTTAGTTGTGTCCACTACTGTCTTGGGTTTTTTGCAGCGTACTATTAAATTATTCAGTGGGGAAACTGAGCACAAACATTACTAAAGCCAAGGTTTTGTTTCCTGAGGACAGGTCATAAAAGGAAGTCAGCAAAAGAGTTGTGCAGAGTCTAAACAGGATTTGAGATAAAGCCTTACAGAAAATGAAAACAAAAAGAAAGTTAAATTTTCCAGGCACAAAAATTAGTGTGTTGAAAAAACCAAGCGTATGTCCATGGAAACGGGCTTTCTCCTTTTCTGAGTATCAATAAACAAATACTAGGAGCTAATTTTTGCATGATTTACTGCAAATTGCTCTGGATTGCAAACATTAGGTTCTCTCTTTGTGCTTGCGCCCTACGAATGCCCAATACTCACTCATTTCATTTCAGAAAGGGAAGGGGAAAAGCTGAACTGTGGTCTCTGGCGGCCGCGTACGGGTAATTTCGAGAGATGCCGCAAGCACCCAGGGAACCGGAACGGGAGGAAAAAAGCCTCAGAGGATCAGAAACGCTGTTTGCTGCCGCTGCTGCAGCACGCCCTGGCTCACACCGTGGTCTGAACAGGGGCAAGTCGGCGTGTCCTGCATCTCCCACTCGGCCCCTGTGCTCCGCTGCCGCGGTGGAGGGATCGCGGGTTGGCAGCGGCAGCCAGTGCACAAAAAAAAGGCGTCAAAAAAAACTGTCAAAGAACCCGATTGCATCAACGTGTTCGGAAAAGGTGTTACCTTGTTTCCAAGGGCAGTTGGATTGCACACAGTTATTCCCCTTGGACAACATGTAGCTAGTGCGTTGCTCTGTTCTGAACAGTAATTACGTAAATATTAACAGAAATACAGCGTCAGGGTCGGTTTTTTCAGGCTTAAAAGCGGCAGCTATAAATAATGAACAAACAAAACACCATAGTGCAAAAGCCCAAGTACCTACTAAATAATTTTTAAATAATTCTAATTTACTTGCTACATGTATGCATTTCTATTTTGCAGTTGTGGTGTTTTTGTGCATAAAAGTATTCATGGTTCTTGCAAACACTGGTTCAGATAACACTGGCCCAAAATTTTACTAAAATAAGACAAAAAATCGTAATGAGCCACAAGAATATGCATTGATTTAGATACCTGGTCTCAATAAAATCCCCCAAATTCTAGAAAGGGGACATAAATACCATAAAATTTATTCTAAGAGCAGAATACTGTTATCCCTATAGGTAGATTTAAAAGCACAGGAAACTTATCTCTTACAAAAGGTATGGAAAAGAATACCTGTTAGGGAAGGCCTGCTATTAAACTTTCTGCAACTGTGGGGAGAGGCGGGCAGCTGAGTTAATCTGCAGCTACGCAGTTTCCAGTTAATAAAAATTTCCTTGGTTTCTTCTCACATTAACACCTAACACTGACCCCCAAGACAGTTACTGTTTCTATCCAATCACAGGTCCCATCCCCGCTCCTGTCTCCCTCCTGCAAGAGCAAATACAGCCTGCTCTATCCCATTCCTCCTAAATCGCTTCTGCCCGTTTTTATTAATTAAGAGCGCAGCTATAGAGGTCACACCCTTTCCACTCGCCAGTGCTAATTCCCTGGACTCTTATCACCTTGTTAAATATTTAGCGTTGTGAGTATACACTGGTGAAAGCTGGGTCAGGTCAGCAACCTCCCTGGTCGGGGAACAGGCCAGTGTTGGAGATGTAATGTACATCCCCCAAGGGCTGAGGGGGAGGAGAAGGCAAAACAGCTGCAAATCTGTCATAGCAGAGCGACAGCACGTTCTCCTGGCATATATTCATCTTAATTTTTGCAATTCCGCTCGCTTTGTTTTCTTGTATGTATGTGCACCATTTGTCAACTTAGTGTAGCCTTAAGAAAATCAGATTACTCTAAGAAAATAATTCATCTGCCTTTATCTGTAGATTGATTAGACTTTTGACTAGTAAACAGGGAAGGAACTCCCAGAAACACTGTCAGCACAAACCTGGTTTTGACACTGAAAATGACAGAGGATCTTTCAAGGAGCTGGGATTATGCCAGTTTGCATGTTTGGTTTTGGGTGTTTTCCCTGCGTGAAATGAACACATGGAAGGTCAGGTCAACCTCAAAGAGATTTTTATTGGCTCAAAGAAATTCTCATTTTCTCCAGACAATAAACCACTTTCTTAAAAGAAATAAGTTCACTCAACAAAGCTGTTTTCAGCCTTCCTTGACTGGGACATTATACAGGTAAATAGGGATGAGGTGAAGAAAGTTTTTATTATACTTAAAATTTTTCTGCTATTTCACATTAATTCCTGGCAGACTCGAGAAAGTATTAATAGAGTGAGTTGAAAACTGAGGACTGTCATTCACCAGGGTTTAAGGAAACCTACAGTTAAATGATAATCATTAAATTAAATGATCCAAAAACTTAGCCAAACGTGAAACATAAAGCCAATGTGAAAGTTTTAGCTCCTAAACCTTAAGATTGCTTTGTTCTGACAAACAACATAACGAAAAAAAATTGTCCTCTTCTAACAAGTAAACTTTTTTCTTTGTTGCTTTTTTTTCCCCCCAAGGTCCTGATCAACAACAGGAATGAGAATTTCTGAATATGTTTGGTGGAAGACGCGAATCTGTTCTAGTAATCCTGCTTCTCATCCAAATCGATTTTCCCTGAAGGGACAAATCTCTACCTGTGATCCTGTATCTCATCCAAATTAGTTTTGCCTGACTTTCACTTTTGATTTTGCCCACATTTCTTGTCAGAAATTGTTTACTTTCTTCATGCTTTGTGCTCATTTATGTCCCTTCTGTGCCAGGAAGATGAGATGTCACCTCTATAAGACACAATCTCTGTAAGACACAAGAACTCATGTCAGAAGGGATTTTTGGAGGTGACCTGGTCAGATCTCTGCTCAGACCAAGGCAAACTGACCTCAGGTTGCTGAGGTCATGTTCAGTTGAACTCTGAGGACCCCAAAGGATGGAGAGTCCACAGCATCTCTGAGAAACCTTTGCCAGTGTTTGACCACCTCGTGGTGGGGGAAAAAAAAAAAAAAAAAAAAAAAATTTGAGCAAAATTTTCCCAGTTGTGAGTTGTGTCTGGTGTTCCTCTTCCTAACCCTGTATGCCTCAGCTAACACAAGAGAAAACAAAAAGCCCAGAGCACATTATGAGAGGGATTGAGACAGTGCAGAAAAAGCAAGTTGAGGCTGCAGAAGGAATGATCTCATGAGCGGTCTGGCAAAATCTGCAGTGCCTCATCTGAGGCTCATCTGAAAGTTAGGGATTCACATGCCTTGTCTTACTAGTTTCCCAGGGAGATGTTTACTTTTTTTTTAATAGCCCAACTGCACCTCCTTCTCTGACCTACTGAGAACAAATTATTTGCAACCTTCCTGACACAATGAAAAATGAAGCTACGTTAACTAGGGGCAGGCACTAAGTGATGATCACAATATTTACATTGGATTCTTTCACTGACCCTAGTGTTCCAATAGTCAAAGGTACATTAATTACTCAAAACTTGCATCATATAAGTCAACATGAGCATGCAGGTCAAGATAAAGCCTTGAGAATGTTTTCTTTCTTTTGTTTTGCAATGTACTTTCATTCATGGGAATTACTCTACAACACATGAGAGGTAAAGAGCTAAGCTGCAGAAATGTACAATGACAGAAGAGTGCTTTATGATAAGGAAAAACAAGTATTTTAGGCACAAAGAACTCCGCAACATTATTGTCAAACAGATCTTCAAGAAAGCAACAGAAGTGATATTCTAGATGGAGTCTGTGAACCTGTGACCAGTTTAAGCATTGATTGGAAATTAATTTGAAACATGACAGTAAAAAAAAAAAAATTCTCCAGAATTCGTTCTTGATCTTTTCTTCGTATTTAAGATGTAGGTAAGGAAGAGCATGTTTGATGTATGCAAAGAAGAGCATGTTTGGTGCAACAGCTTCTTATCACAGAGTGCAGAGGTCACTCTCCGAAAGGACAATCATACCTTCATTCACAAGAGCATGATAATGGCCAGGTAACCAAATAACATGACACAAGCTGACACCAATTTATTGGTCTGTTACATGCAACTGTCGATGAAAAACATGAGGGAGAGGTTTCCTGTGTTGAAGCTCGGAGGTCAGTTAATCACTGCCAGAGTCTGTAACATTCCTGTTGCACAGCCTGCCATTAGTCTGAACATGCTTTAGATGAGGTAGCTGAGCCCTGATGGTGAGCCATCCTTGGTGCCACCACGGGCCCCCAGAAGCGTCCTGCCATGAGACAGAGAGGGTTGGACCAGGAGCAGCGGCAGGAGGTGGGTGGAAGTGAGGAGAGGGCTGAGGGGTGCCCTCCTGGCAGCCTGCCAGTGCCTGAAGGGAGCCTGGAGGAGAGCTGGGGAGAGACTCTTGATCAGGGGCTGTAGTGATACGACAAGGGCTAACAACTTTAAACCAAAAGAAGGTGGGTTTAGATTAGGTATTAGGAGGAAATTCTTCACTGTGAGGGTGAGAAGGCACCTCCTCAGTTTACGTTCGCCCTCTAATTTGAAGGTAGATGGTTGCTGGCTATGCTAGCTCAGAGAGTATGAGGAATGTAAGACACTCCCTTGGTCATGTGTTTAACCTACAGTGCTGACTGCACGGTGAGAAAGAAGCACTGTTTATGTTCTACCAGAAAAGGAGGAAGCTGAGAGACAGGCAATTCAAGCCCAGCATTTCTACTCTCTAAGTCCTCACCGCATCTCTTTATTGCTTTGTGGCAACACAGCTTGAGGAAGCTCACATTACATTGCCCTGAAACGTTATAAAATCGAATTATTTCATGTAGCAGGCAGATGAGCTCAGCCTGGCATCGTTGTAGGCAAGAGCTACTTTGTGAGGTGGAAAGGAGGCCGCAGTGGGTCATTGCTGTGCTACACATAGAAACATAGAATATTTAAGGTTGGAAAAGACCTCTAAGATCATCAAGTCCAACCACTAACCCATCATTGCCAGGTCCACCACTAAAACGTGTCGCTATGCACCACATCTGCATGGTTTTTGATCGCTTCAGGGACAGTGATTCCATCACTGGGCAGCCTATTCCAATGCTTGGTCACCCTTTTGTGTCAAAGATAAACACCAAGAACAGAAAGAAGTGTTTAAACTGAAGGAAGAAACTAGTAGGGGTAAAGAAAAGAGGAATACAAACTATCCAGCAATAAATCTGTGGTTGAGAACTCAAAGAAACTGGCTAAGCACAACAGCAATCACAACCTAGGGTGTAACATGGGCCAAAACAGTGATAATTTTACAGATGGAGCCAAATCAGTTCAGGAGAGGGTATGCATCACACTTATCTATGACAGAGGAACTGAACCTTAGGGCCAGGAAGAATTTTTTCCAGTCCCCTGTTCCCATACAGCATCCTTGGCTTTAAAAAAAAGAAAAGGTACAAATGTCCATTTGTAAAGCTATCCCATACTTTGTGGGATGCTGCATTGTAAAAGAATGTTCTGCACGTGGTTTTTAACCACTGTTGTTAAATAACATGACATTGAATCTGACCCTGGAATTCAGCATCTGTGTTTTTTCCCTCCAAGCCTTCTCCTACCATGTTCTTCTTCTTGGAAGTGCTCAGGTACCTGTCAGTAATCATAACCTGGCCTCCAGTCTCATAAAAAGAAAACTTTACTATTATCAAAGGCTTTTGATAAGCTACAACATAAGAGGGTAAAGCAAATTGCAACAGAGCCAGAACAAGCACTTGTTGTGAGTGACCTGCACTGCTACAGCTAACACGACAACATTTTGTACTAGCTAGTACATTACTGAAACCACTCCAAGTTCCCCATTTGTTCTGAGAGAAATTGTTTTTAAGTAGGAAAGCAGTGCTTTAGGGATACTGTGGAGAAGGAAAATGCTACATCTAGAAGCTTGCAATATGAGAGGAGGACCAGTGTTTTGGGTGTTGACAGCATATAGTGTCTATCTGAAGGTTATAAAACTGCAGGGTAGTACAACGTATGGGATGGAGGGAAAGGCTGGGAAATTCAGACAGATCATATACAATCAGTTGAAATCATGACACTGTTTTCTGATGGCCCATGAATTCCAAAAAAAATATGACCAGACATTTTTTGAAGAATCAAGCCATAGGCACAGTGTCCTTCCTTCCTTCCGTCCTTCCTTTATTCCGTCATTCCTTCCTTCCTTCTTTCCTTCCTTCCTTCCTTTTTTTCCTTTGCTTTCCTTCCTTCCTTCTTTCTGTCTTTCCTTCTTTCTTTATTTTTCTTTATTTTATTTTTGTTTTCTCATTTTGTTCTAAACCAAGCCTGATTTCTGGCTAAATGGCCATGCCTTATTTTCAACATCTTTAAGAAGGAGGGGCACATTATTTTCTTAATGCACTTTGAAAACTTCAATTACAGGGGGTAGTGTCTATAAACCGAAATAAGGTAGATTTATATTAGATATTAAGAAGAAAATCTTTACTCCACAGTGGTGAGGCAGTGGAACATTTTGTCTGGAAAAGCTGTGGATACCCCATCCCTGGAAGTGTTCAAGGCCAGGTTGGACGGGACTTCTAGCAGCCTGGTATAGTGGAAGTTTTTCCTGCTCGTGGCAGGTGGGTTGGAACAAGATGATCTTTAAGGGCCCTTCCAAAGCAAACCATTCAATGATTCTATGAAAGAAGACATTCAGTATCTCAGCCTTTTCCCTGTGCTGTGTCACCACATTTCCTCCCTCTTACATCTTTCACCTGATTCAGTTCCAGGTGAGCTTGCAAGCCATCCTGGCAAGAATCCTCCTGCAGACGGGCACACTACTCACCATCTTTGCCTCAGAGGCACAGTGCTGGCTGATGTTCAACTCATGGCCCACCAGGAACCCCAGGTATTTTTTCTGCAGCGGTGAGGTGAGTTCCCCAGGTGTCCTTGCAGGCTAAAGAGGGTCACTGCCTGCAACGCTGGAAGAGTCCTTGCATGATGCAGGGACAGAGCACTTGTGCATGCCTAAACTTTGTGGGGGCATGCCTTTCTTCAGGGGCTTGAGGAAATGTGCAAAGTTTATCTCAGGATGTCTCCATTAAGGTCCAAAGACAGGTAAAGTGGAGAGGTCCATCTGGACGGGGGGCAAACAACATGAAATTAGAGATGGAAAATTAGAGATTCGTTAGAAAATTCACATTGGAAAGGACACCGGGAGTTTTTTTTGTGTAACCTCTTTCTCAAAGCAGCAACAGCAAGAAGGTCAGAGCCTGTGTCTCAGGTCTTATTCCAGCCTGGTCTAGAAAAGCAATGCCATCTCATCCCTCAGAAATTGAGCATTCACACCACGCAGCAAGCCAGCTCCTGGGCAGCTCAGGGTCCTCAACGGCTTTGGGAAGCCTGCTATAGAGTTCACTTGGCACATGCCCAGTTCTGAGAGTGGGACGGGCTGGGCTATTTCTGGATCAGAGCGAAGCACGGGAAGAGCTTGCTCTGGACTTGAACACTAGGAGTGGCCAGGTTACCTCTGGTGTGGAGTCCCTCAGTAAGCCTTTGTAGGTACAGTCTGAGGAGAACCCCACCTTAGCCTTACTGGAGCTCACTTCTGGATCAGTGCCTACACATTTACACTGACTGCCAAGTGGGATGTCATAACAGGAAAAAAGGGGTGGGATAGAGTAGAGAGGATAGGACAGGACACGATAGTTCAGTTTGTAGCCATTTACAACAATCACCCAGACCAACTGCTTGATCACTTCCAGACTGACCAAAAGTTAGAGCCCACTGTGAAGGGCAGTGTTGGAAATCATTCCCTGCAGCAGGTTGCTCTTTGGTCGTGAGACACACACACTGTGGAAAGCATCAGTGTTTATTAGAGGCAGTAAAGAGGGGGTGCAGCTACACGCTGCCCTTGTGTGGGTCTGGAGCAGCAGCAGGGTTGGCCAGATGCTTCTTGCATTTGCCAGGGTTTTCTCCCAAGCAAGCCTCAAGTGGAGCAGTAGAACTTGTACTGCAAAGTGAATGGAACCAATGTTTGTCACGAAATGCATGTGCTCAAATTCTCGTCAGAGTAAGTGGTATAAATGAGCATCAGCTCTGCCCGAAATGGTGTCTGCTATGCATATTGTGCCCGTAGGAGGAGAGAGGTAGTGAAGAAGAGGAACACAACAAATTTATTAAAAGGTTTTCCAGACTGCATCCATTCTCCCCTGCTGACTGCCTCTGTGCAGTCATAATTGAGCACAAAGGTCTTCATGGAGAAAACAGTTGGCATCTAAATAATTTTGCCATTCCAGATAACTGTTGAATCCAGAGAAAACCTCCCTTGCTGTCACCTCCTAATTCACTCTGGCAACAACTATGGCACAAATGCACCATTGCTTGGAAAAACATTTGCACACCCACTCTCCCAATCCTTCCCCAGCAAACCTGGAAAGCTCTAAGTGGCACGGCCAGTTTCAGTGTGTCTTAAGTGTAGATGGCAGGAGATACTTTCAGCAATTCCCTCAGGGGAAGGAAAATGATATCATCTGCCCAGTGATAGTGCTCTGCCAGGACAGAGTCCCTCAGCAACAGTCTCCTACTACAAGAGGAGCAGAACTCCAACAAGAGTCTAATCTGATAATAAAGGAAAATGCTCTAAACAATCCAGAAACTTGAAAAATGCCACAAGGATCCTTCCAATTCCTAAGGCTTGGAAAACATATTTTTCCTGTTCTTATTTTAAATAAATAATAATTTTATAAATTTTCTCTAGTCACAGCAGTTTTTATACACTGAGATTCTGCTTAGGGGATGCAAAATTTTAGAATGAAACCCTCTCTTTCTCTGTTCAGAAACCTAAATAAACAGTACTGATGCTGCACTGTTACTGAAAAAGAAGTCACCATTCCACCTTTCGAAACAGAGTTAGAGGAGTCCACAGGGAAGAAAGGTAGAAATAGGAGCCAAGATTCAGAATTTACATTATGTACACAATCTAGGAGAGAGAAAAGCATTAGACTTAAATATTATCAACCTTGGTGACAGTGAGAATTTTTTTTTTAAAGAAAGGAATAAGGGGAAAAAGGCACCAGCTGAAACACAAGAAGTTTCTATCTGAATATGAAGAAAATCTTGTTTACTTTGAAGATGACTGAGGTTTGGAACAGGCTGGATGTTGCTTCTCTGGAGATATCCAAAGCAACCTGCTGTAAGGGAACCTGCTTTGACAGGGGGGTTGGACTAGATGATAGAGATCCCTTCCAACACCAATCATTCCGTGATCCTGTGGTTGTGTTGGGTTTGCATTGTAGTGGTATCATGCAAGATTCCCAGTCTTGCAACCTAGGTTTGATTCCCAGCTGGTGCTCCAAAAAGAGTGTAGTGGGTGCCAGGCACTCACCAAAGCCACTCTATCACTCCCCTCCACAGGGGAGAGAAGATGTTGTGAAAGGTTCATGGCTTGAGTTAAGGACAGGGAGAAGTCACTTACCGAACACCATCACAGGCAAAACAGACTCAGCTGGGCGATATTGACTGAATTCATCACTAACAAAAACAGAGCGTGATAACGAGAAGTAAGATAAATCTTAAAAAAAAAAAAAAAAAACCTTCCCCCAGTTGCTCCCTCCTTCTCAAGCTCTACCTTCAACCCCCCAGTGGTGCAGGGAGATGTGGGTTATGGTCAGTTTGCCACAGGTTGTTCCTGTGCCACTGCTCAGGGAGAGGAGTCCTTCCCCTGCTCCAGCATGGATTCCCTCCCACGGGAGACAGTCATCCATGAACTTCTCCACTGTGAGTGCATCCCACAGGCAACAGTTCTCCATGAACTGCTGCAGTTTGGGTCACTCTACCACAGGGTGCAGTCCTTCAGGCACAGGCTGTTCCAACATGGGTGTCTCCCCACCGAGTCACAAGTCCTACCAGGAAACCTGCTGCAGTGTGGGCTCCTCTCTCCACAGGTCTGCAGGTCTCTGAAAAATTACTTTATTTGTAATTTATTTAATTGGCTATCCACTCCAAACTCATCACATTTCTGCTGAAATGGCCTTTTGGCTTAAAGGCATTTTATAAAATGGTTATGAGACCTGTTATCCATTGACACATCATTTTAAAAGAACATCGTGGTATCTTTCAGGCAAAGTTTTGCAAAAGGCTTTTTCTCTGATTATTGAAAAAGCTTGTTGAAATGATGAGTCTATCAGTCTAAGAGACAGTTAAAATAAGTTCAGTCTCTCCTGGCAGTTCTTCTTGCCCCCAGTTCAGCATGTTGGAGTCGTGCCCCAAAAAAGTCACACATTCACATGCAGGGCAGGACACAACCAAGCACACAGCACCCTTGTGAGATGTAATGTCCCCTTGGGAGACATAATGTGGTCAAGTGCTGGGGAAGGTCATTAGGCACACTACCTTTCGTTTCAGACTTTTCCTTTCTCAAGCACAGCCTAGGCCTTAATGTAACACTTGGCAGCATAGTTTGGGTAGTGTTTGTCCAAAAAAATGTCCTGAGAAGGACATTGTCCAGCCCCTAAACTTAAATTTAGAGGGGAAAAAAATCACAAAGAAGTCCAGCATGTTCAGTTCTCCAAGAGGCATTGTGTACATTCAGAAACCTAGCATCTTTCATGAAAGGAAAAATAATAACAATCACTGTGGTGACCATTTACCTAAGATACTTCTATATATAGATCAAAATAATTGCAAGTCTTTCCTGCCTTTTTGCACCATTTGAAAATTACCGTGCAGAATGTTTTTCTTGTGTCTGTCCTCCCAAACTGCTGTTTATCTCCTATGCGTTTCAGTCCACATTGGTTCCCACACTAACTCTGGAGTTTCAAAGGGCCTCCCATTTCTTAAATACCCTCTCTCTTTGCGGTTACTTCTTACAGAGTCCCTCAGCAGGGCCAGATGAAATGCAAGCAGAGCAGACAGATGCCTCCCGCTGCCTATTTTGCCCTACAAGGGAGGGGAGAGGGACTGCCACCTAAGCAGTGTGGCTGTGTGTGCAGCATCACGGAACCCAGCCCTGACAGTTGCCCCCACAGTCTCAAAGGCTTTGCCCCGTGCTTTAAGGGAGGGCAGGGCACACATGCAGCCCAGATATTGTCCTGTCTATTCTTCTCTCGGCTCCTGTAGCGTGGGTAACACTGTCCCACACCAGCCCAGGGCTTTGTCTTTCCTTTCCCGGTGCAAACCTGGAGGTATCAGCTTCCTCCCAGCCAGTGCTCACAGAAGCTGCCCAGGAGGTCCAGGGAGTCAGGAGGTCACAGAGCACCTGTGAGAGGAACGAGGTGGCAAGCAGAAGTAAGAGAAGAATGATTTCCAGTGGGTTTGGGAAGGGTGGCTGTGTGGTCTGGAGAAGAAATTTGCCCATGATGATTTGAGAGATACTCTCCAACATTCAAGTACAGGCACTTCAGCCCCTGCTGGCCCTGCCAGCCTTCTCCCTTCTGATGGGGAAATGCTACTTTTGCTGCTCTGCTGAAGGCAGGGTTGAGGAACTCGGTGCTCTTCCACAGGAACCATATTTGGCTGTGCCTGCACTGCTAGAAAGCCCAGTCCCAGGGCCACCCACCGTGTGTTGCTCTCCCATCTCTTGGCATCTCAACCCAGCACCTTTTGTGCCTGACATGAAAGAGCAGTATTTTTGGATAAGTTATGTTCACTTTCTTCGCCCTTTATTTCATGTTTCCCTTTATCTGTCAGCTTACCAACAGGCTGAACTTTCAGTTACAGAAGTGAAATAATTTCACCAACGTTTCTGGAAATATATGATCTATCCAGCCATGATTGTCCAGTCGTTGTGAATTTGCTTGCTGCTCTGTCACTACTTCATTTCAAAGTAAGCTACATAAATAACTCAATTGATACAGGAAGTAACAATAAAATAGTCTTTGAAACACAATAAAAATATCTTATCTGTGGTGTTGTCTTTGGAATTTGAGTCCCAAAAGAAATGTTTCCTGTTATTTAACTTCAATTCTCATCACCATTTTACAAGCATAAGATTTTCTTTATCACAGAGGATGTCAGTGATATGAGGAAAATTGAAACCCAGGATGATTCTATCTTCACACCAAGATAGAACAGCAAAAAAAATAGTAGAGAAGTAATTAAGTCAGCGTTTGCTTTTTTTCCTATAGCATGAACATTTTGAAAATCCACCAATATAGACTACACCATTTTCAGAAAGAAACTCTTGATCATCAGCAAGACGTGTTGAATTCAACCTGTGACCTGAGCCTACACAGCATAACTGTATTAGTTGCACATTCGGGACTCACGCAAGTAGCCTTTGAATCTTATTTAAAGTTTTTGAAGTTCTGAAGTCCCGGTGAGGTTATTTTGTCTCTTCTTTTTTGGTGGCAGAGCCACCAGTCCCCCTCACTGGTTTGCCAGGTTTGTGCTCCTTTTTCAGGCTACAGAGATATTGCAGCTTCAGAAAAGCAGATGAATCACCAGCGCTACAGCTGGACCTGCTCCAGGGATGCCAGCCTGACCTGATGGACATCATGGCCACGTCAAGATGACTGGGGTAGACTTGAGGATGGCACAGTCTGCTTTTGAGTTCTTTTGTCAGTAGTCAGAACTGGGATGGAAGTATTTGTCACACTCTCGTCCCTTTGGTTACAACAGAAAGAAAACAGGGTTTCCTTTGGTCATCTTCTATAAGGGCTCCTTATCTGAGTGTTCCGTTACAGGCGAAAGGTGATTTGTCTCAACCCAAAACTTTCAGAAAGGTTGAAGCAGATAAAAACTTCATCCAGTTTCCCACACTGATTCTCAAAGACACTTGTTCTATGTTCTTTACACCTACCTAATATAAAGTAAATATAAGCAAAAATAGCTGCATACCAGAATAATGAAAATCGAGAATTAAGAAACATCTCTGCTGCTTTAACAGGGAACCTGCAATTAACAGTCATTAGCATCCTGCTTCCTTCCCCATATTATATTGCAAATTTACTTTGTTATTCTTTTGTATTTGACTGAGATACAGAAGATATGTGGTTTTTCCTTGTTTTTGTTGCTCTGCACGCATACTGTTGTGTTCATCCCCCTGACTTTTCATTTCCAGCTTTTTAGATACAAACAGTCTGCTACATATTTGCAAGAACAAAACATTTACATAGCTAAAAGCAAAGTGCCAATTGCCTTTCTACCTTGTTCTCTCAAGCACTGTCACGTGTTGTCACATTTTTAGCATACACTTTCTTAAAGGCTTTTTTAAAAGTAGGGCAAAGCTTGTTTGGTGATGTGTGTTTCTAGGACACAGCAAGATGTTATTGTTTCATACCTGATGTGTTACACTGCCTCCAGTTTTTCTATAACATCCTTTCAGGCTGTTCCCAACATATCACAGAATCACAGAATATGACAAGTTGGAAGGATCATTGATTCCAACCCTTAGTCCCACTCAGAACCATCCCCAAGAGTCACACCCTGTGCCTGAGTATCATCCAAATATTTCTTGAACTCTGTCAGCCTTGGAGCTGTGCCCACTGCCCTGGGGAGCCTGTTCAGCGCCCAACCACCCTCTGGGAGGAGAACCTTTTCCTGAAATCCAACCTAACCTCCCCTGACACAGCTTCAGGCCATTCCCTGCATCCTGTCCCTGGTCACCACTGAGAACAGATCAGTGCCTGCCCCTCCTCT
>VZRE01008126.1:0-18257 GCA_013396775.1 Cephalopterus ornatus
TTCCTGATATCTAATCTAAACCTCCCCTGATACAGACTCCTGCTTTTCCTCTAGCCCTGTCACTGGTCGTGACAGTGAAGAGATCAGCACCTGTCCCTCCTCTTTCCCTCATGGAGACACTGAAGGCTGCAGTGAGGTCTCCCCTTAGTCTCCTCTTCTCCAAGCTGAACAGACGAAGTGACCTAAGCCATTCCTCATGAGGCTTCCCCACCAGACTCCTCACTGTCTTTGTTGCCCTCTTTTGGACACTCTCTAATAGTTTAATGTCCTTTCTACATTGCAGTGCCCAAAACTGCACACAATATTCAAGGTGAGGCCACACCAGTGTAGAGCAGAGAGGGACAATCCCTTCCCTTGACCAGCTGGCGATGCTTTGCCTGATGCCCCCGAGGACATAGTTGGCCCTCCTGGCTGCCAGGGTACTGCTGACTCAACTTGCCACCTGCCAGGACCTCCAGGTCCCTTTCCGCAGTGCTCTTCTCCAGCCTTTTATTTCCTAGTCTATAAACGCAATTAGGGTTACCCCTCCCGCGTGCAGAATCCAGCACCTACCCTTGTTAAACTTCATCTGGTTGGTGAACGCCCATCTCTCTAACTAGTTGAGGTCTCTCTGCAGGTCCTCTCTGCCCTCGAGGGACTCAATAGCTCCTCCCAATTTAGTGTCTTATCGCATCGGAAAAGAAAGCAATATTTACCTATTTGAGGTAAATACCTACTGATTTTAAATACTCAAAATTGGTCCCCTTCCTTCCTTCCTTCCTTCTTTCCTTCCTTCCTTCTTTCTCTCTCCCTCTCTTTTTGTCTCTCTGTCGTTTGCTTCTTTCTTCTTTCCATCCTAACATGAAAAATTTGATTGTTGATATTACACAACTGACATACTAGAGTCCAAATCACACACACAACACACAAAATCACATTCTAACAAAAATCCCACTTAGACCAATGAAATATTGCAGCTCAGTAACAAGAAAAGGAGCGAATGCTTTTTCTTCCAGCTTGGTTTTTTATACTCTTTACAGCTGTTCCATATGTAAACAAGAACTTCAGTACATAAACAGAGACTAAGCATTATAGAACTACAAATTAAATCCCTCAGAACTGAAGATGTTTAGTTTTCTTATTTATATTCATTAACTTTGAATATTGCATCTCTAATCCATACTGAAAGAACTATGTAAAATGGCTGGCCTCAACCATTTATCTGGCAAAAATTGTTCAACATACAGAGCCCACAGAAAACCTTAATTTGCTAATAATTCTGAGTGAAAAGGGGAGGAATGGAGGAGAAGAAAGTCCAGCTTCAACAGAGTGAATTGCAGCTGGAACAAAACTCTTTCATCTTCAAGCAGCTAATTTCAGCGAAAACAGTCTGTTTCAGTATTTAAACTCTGATGTCTTTGTTTTCCAAATATTTATTTGTACGGCACAGAAGTGGTTTTATGAAGGAAAGTGCTCCAAAAGTTGCAGGAGACATTCAGGCTGAACAGTAGTTTACTTATAATTTACAGACTTGTAGTACTTAATATATAATGCAATAATCTGTGCTGTGCCATTTGTCATTTGGACTAGGCCACAGATTATAGCTTAGGGCAGTGCATCTGTGCACAGATCAGGCAGGAAATGGCCTAAAATCTTGAACAGCTGAGCATGATGTCTAGTGTAGTTGCAAAATTCAACCTCTGCTCCAGAGGTCACTGCATGCTTCAGTCATGACAGCCCAAATTGTTAAGCATGTGACTAATATGCATACAGAACACAGGCTGCCTAGTGTCTGCTGCAAGCTTGATGGCTGGTTAGCGGCTAGTCTTAATTTTATGTGACAATCCTATGTAGGAAGTGCCGGGTGGGTGACTAAATGGAGCATATTGATGTCCCACTGGGTGTAGCCCCTGTTGTTTTGACAAATTCTCCTTAGCATTTATCAATCAGGCCTACAATGGGGAGTGTGCTGAATATCTAATTCAGACATGCTAGTCAGGACTAATAGAGCAAGATAGCATGTTATTCAATTTGTACTTGTTAGCGATGTCCCACTGTCACTGGGCAATTTACCTTCACACTTCACAAATGAAAAGAGAAATTTGCTGGGCTTCAAACACTTACATGAGTTACAAGCAAAATTTTAATTAGCATGTCATTACAGCAATAATTTATTGCTTCTTTCTAGCATCCTAGCACCAAGATTGTACTTTTCCTTTTTTTCCTTTAAGAAGAGATGTGCTTTAATATTTATGGAGCAGGTACTTAAAACAAACATAAAAATTAACCCTGTAGCAACTGAAAAACTGGATAATAAGATACATATCTATAAACTTTATTTTATGAAGCCTAAAACAGATTTATACATTTATCACTTAAAGGAACTTTTTGAGCTGTCTCCTTACCAAGTACTAATGGATTCAGTAAGCAACATCATTTAAAAGACAGCTTATTTTAATCAAATTTACAAATATTTGAAAGTGCAGTTTCCAGCTATTTCCAAAGGAAGTATAAAGAAAGTTGGGGAAAGAGAGGAAACGAGGTGTGTCATGTAGAAAACAGTAAAGCAAAACCACACTTTTGTTATATCTACATAAACATTAGTAGTGAATTTTCAGTGGACAACACAGATGTTAACAACTGAAAAAAACCTAGTTTTTTTAAAGAGTGAAGAAATATATTCTTCAATTACAGTCAATTAAAAGACCTGAATGGATTGATCTACAGAAGAGTTGGGAAGCTCAGACCATCTTATACTGACACTGAAGTTGAAAAGGGCCTGCTTAGTACTTGACAGAGTTGGTTCCTGTGGCCTTTGGATGTTATTATATTAATTTTTATATATTGGTTCACATACTTATTATTCTAAATTGCAAGCCACAACAGAACGAAAAGATATTCCGTGCTTTAAGAGAATTAGAAGACAAAATGCAGATGATCTGCATGAAGTACAGGGGAGTTCAGGGATGTTTTAGTTTTCCCATTCAAAAAGTAGTGTGAATTAGCCAGGGCAACTGTCATGCTCTGTGCTACAGGAATCAGGGCAGCTCTCCAAAGGCGATTTCACTACCTCTGTGGCACATTACTCAGAAACATGGGCATGCTCTCATGAGCTATCTAGTAGCAGGTTCTCTAATAACCTTAGAAACTGATGAATAAGCAATTAAAAGAAATGTGAGCAAACAGATCACCTTGGGTGGTTTGTAGAGATGGCTACACACGATAAAAGACACTTTCAGATTCCCAGAGAAGCAAAATTAATTTGGTTTCAGGAGTGTTTTTTTTTTCATCAATCATAACAGATATTAAATGGGATTTTATTATTCTTTTTATACAACCATTCTATGGAAATAAATATGAAAAGAGCGTATTGATCAACAAAATGACCTGCAAGATCCGACCTGCTGTTTGATATGTAGTAACACCTCAGAGGAAAGTTAATGAATTGAGGAGTTTAAATACACCAGAAAATGTAAATTTCTTCTGCTAAACATTATGGGATTTCATTGCTTTCAACACTCTGAAAGAAAACAGTTTGATTTCAGAGAGAGCCCCTAAAAAAAAAGGGAAACTTTTGCTTTGAATAATTTTTGTCAGTAACAATTCTTTTTCCCTGTGGCAGGTCCTTTCAGAGTAACAGTATATTCTACCCTCAGTTTTGGTCTCATGTAAAGTTGGTTCAAAGGCAAAATTGCCCTGTGCAGTCTGACTTCAAACACATGTGGAAACAGCGGTATTTGACTCACAGATGTTATTCGTGGATCAAAATTCCCCAGTTCTAGAGCAACGAATATGATGCAGAAGATGGCAGAGATATCAAACCGTTGGCCATGGCTGCTTGAGCATGAGGTGGCTCCTACCAGCACCACCTGGAGTCCTTCAGCACAAAGTGCCATCAAAGACTTTATAAAAGAGAAAACTCGGCTATTTTATTTGCATGTGCTAGTGTTGATTCTGCACCAGGCTAAGAGGGAACAGAGGCATGTAGACTGTGAAGGACCATATAAATACGGGGAACTCTGAGGCCTGAAGAACCCACTAGAAAACTGTATAATCATGGCCACAGCAAAAGATGGCAAGGCAGTTGCCACACTCCTTGATGATTTGGTAGCTCTTCTCTCACTGGGAAGGGTTTTCTCCTAGGTCTTGGTGTATCCAGCTTGCTAACGACCTTTCAGGAAGCAATTATTATAAGCAATATATATGCAGATGTAAGAAATGCAGGTTTTCTTGGTCACTTTTTTTTTAGTTTGACTTACTATATAACTTACAAAAAAAAAAATTTTTTTTTATGGGCTTATAAGCTTATTTTCTATTGTCTTTTTTCTCTCTGTCTCTATTCCCACTTCCAGTGTGCCCTTTGTCCGCAGAGTGCTCTGCTTCTCTGGTCTTTCACATGTTTCCCAAAGATTTACTGCTTTAGGAGGCTCACAGATACAACCCTTGCCAAGATGATATTTATTATTATTAGGTAGTAGTTTATATATTTTACAAGTCAGTACTTTTTCCTTTACTGCCCAGTTGGGGTTTTTTTTGCCTTTCCTCTCTTTTACAGATTTTTAAGCTCTAATTGGGATACCAATTCCTAATCCATCCATTTAATTATATGGTTATTCTTAAATATGTTCTCTCTTTCCTAAGTAAGCATTTCGTTCACAATTCCTAAGTTTGTAACATTTGCAAAACAGCAATATTTTTTTGTTGCTCTTCATTTTCTTGAAGACTTGTCATTTAAACTTCATACAGGTATGAAGTGATACCTGATAGTAGTGAGGGAAAGTAGATTTTCTTTAAATAGGCTATCAGGATTCTGAAAATTATTTCGAGTTGCCATAGATAGCCAGAGATCTCAATGAAGCAGAGCTACTTTCTTTTCTTCTGAAAGAATCTTTTCACTGAAATGAGTACTAAGTGCGCTGCTTAGGGGAGAGTAACACAGTCAAGAGCTTACATACACAAAATGCAGTACTCTGGATTTTAGTGCTGTGCATTTGATGAGATATTTAGAGACATTAATCACAGAACAACTTACAATCATACTATTAAATCTCTTCTGCAGAAAAACACAGCTTCAACCTGACTGCCAGCTGGGGCTGGGGGCTGGACTATATGTCTTCTGCCCCTCTGCATTGTTTTGATGAGGGCTACTTGCCAAATGAAGGCAGGGATTCTCCAGTGATTCAACACTGTAAGTGATAATTTTCTAGCACTTGCAAACATTTTCTGGGACTGTTAAATTTACTGAAACAGATGCAGTTTTCCTCTCATGGATACTTTATACTGATCTTGTCAGTGTTCAAAATCTAGAAGAAAACAAATCCAAAATGATTTCCTTTGCAATGTGAGTCAAGAACAAAGATTTTACTACAGGATATGATGTCACGCTGAAAAAGTTATGCACTATAAAAAGGAAAGAATGAAATTATACTGACCGTTTTATTCATGAAGGTAAAGCCAGTCATTATGAATCCCTTTCTTGACTTAATATGCAGAGTTTCTGCAGTAGATACTCTATTACATGAATAACATCCACCTTAAGAAACTTAATCTAATCCCTTTAATGTCATTCTGCAATAGCAATGTGAATGGTCATCTAGTAGTTTTAGAAGAAATTGTATTTAATTTGCTAAATAAATTAAATCCATATCCAGAAATTAGGAACCTTGCATTTTTCTTAAACACTATTTTATTCACGATGTGATTAGATAGAAAAGATCAGCGTAGTTTTCACCTCATCATCATTAGACATTCTCATACTTCACATTAGATTTTCGTCTGAATTAACTGCTATCCAAAGCAATGGAGTTGGTGTTAAACACTGAGAACATTCAGACTTCGCTCTTTTTTTCAAATGGAGGTGTGTATCTTCAACGTATCTGATTATGGATACTACACAAGTATCTTGTATTAAGAGATATCTCTGTGCTGGACACTGTAAAATAGAAGAAAACAAGGTCAATATATGTAAGTAGTAGACTTTTGGGGAAATAATTATAGTATATGTTGATTACAACTTTAGGTAATTCTTCATTTTTTTCTATATTTATATTTTTAATAGAAGAACCTTAATTTCAAACTCAAAGGCTGTATTACAACATCGAATTCTAAAACTCTTTGTTTTCTTAGAGAACATGTAGTAACAATGAGATGTACAAAAATATATTTTTTTATGATCCATAAAATATGCAGAAGCTTGTTATCATTTTGCTAGTTTTTTACTTGTTCTTGACAATTCTCTCTCTTTTTCTAGAGTTTTGATTGAGCTTAACTACCAAATAAGCTACAAGTGTGAATGGATTCACTAAGACAAGGATCTAGCTATCCAAGCAGAACTAACATTCAATTCAATTCATGGCACTATGCAATGTAAAAAAACCCCCAATCGAGTCAGCAAAGAAGCTACTGACTTACTTTCTCATTCTATTCTCATGTTTTTCTCTCTACCCAGAGGAACATGTTTATATTTTAGCTTCAAGTCAAATCTAACTCGGTAACTAGCTGCTGTCTTTATGACTTCTCAGTTTTATTCCATGGCATCCTTGTATCTTGATACTTCTCAGACTGAAAGTGTTTCTTTACGCTGGGCTTCCATCTTCAAAGCTAAACATTTCTACTGCCAAAAAGCAGCTGAAAAAAAAAATCTGGAGAAATTGAGGTAATCTGACAATTCCTAAACTGATACATTCAGTCTCTGAAAATAACACCCAATTTTCTCCGTATTAAACTAAGAAGATATTCCCCCAGTCTAGAAAGTAGAACCCAGACAAAATATTTCTGCAAAGGACTACATAGAAAAGAGCTATCAGAAACCTTACTCTTTAGTTCCCATATAATACGGTTGTTAGAGCATCTATCTCATTGTTTGCCTTTTAAAATGTGGAAATATTCACATGAAAAACAGTCAGAATCACTCCAGATTAGTAGGAGTTTTTTCTGCCTTCATCTTCTTTGATGACTTCAAAATGCCCAGTGTAGTTATTGTCTGTTTCCAAGTGCTCTAGCCAGGTCACAAAAGTTCAGAACGGCAAATACAGGGCCTGGAAGAATGAAGACCCTAAACCCACATTAGGAGAGGATCAGGTTTGAGACCATCTAAGGAACCTGAATGTGCACAAGTCCATGCGACCCAATAACATTCACCTACAGGGTCTGAGGGAACAGATGTTCGATTTTTGATGTATGATTTTTGAAAAATCGTAGCAGTCACATAAAGTCCCTGGTGACTGGAAAAAGAGACATATAACCCCCATTTTTGAAAAGAAAAAAGCGGAAGATCTGGGGAACTGTCTCACCTCTGTGTCAGGCAAGATTGTGGAGCAGATTCTCCTGGAAACAATGTTAAATTAAATGGAAAACAAAGAGGTGACTGGTAACAGTCAATGTGGTTTTACAAAATGGAAACCACGCCTGACAAATCTGGTGATCTTCTATGACAAGTCTACAGTGCTGGTGGACAGGGGCAGAACAACTGACATACTCTAGCTGGACTTATGCAAGGCATTTGACAAGGCATGACATCCTTGTCTCTAAATTGGAGAGACAAGGATTTGATGGATGGACCACTTGGTGGATAAAGAATTGACTGGATGGCAGCAAAAAGAGTTGTGGTCAGCACCTTATTGTCCACAGGGAGACCAGTGATGAGTGGTGTTCCTCAGGGATCATTACTGAGGCCAATCCTGTTCAACATCTTTGCTGGTGACATGGACGGTGGGATCAAGTGCATCCTCAACAAATTTGCTGATAACACCAAGCTGTGTGGTGTGATTGACATGCTTGAGGGAAGGGATGTCATCCAGAAGGACCGTGACAGGCTGGAGAGGTGGGCCAATGCAAACCTCATGAAGTTCTACAAAACATAGTGCAAGGTCCTTCACATGGGTTCTGGCAATCACAGACACACCTGCAGGTTGGGTGGAGAAGTGATTGAGAAAGAGTGGAGAAAGACTTATAAGAGATGATTGATGTAAAACTCAATATGAGCTGGCAAAGTGTGCTTGCAGCCCAGAAAGCCAATGAAATTCTGGGCTGCATCAAAAGGATCGTGGCCAGCTGCTTGAGTGAGGTGATTCTACCCCTCCACTCTGCTCTCGTGAGAATCCAGTTGGAGTGCTGCATCCAGCTCTGGTCTGTACCCCAACATAAGAAGGATATGGAACTGTTAGAGCAAGTCTGGAGGAGGACCACAAACCTGATAAGAGGACTGAAGCACCTCCCCTACAAAGACAGGCTGAGAAAGTTGGGTCTGTTCAGCCTGAAGAAGAGAAGGTTGAATGGAGACCTCGCAGCAACCTTCCAGTAAAACATCACTCCTTTGGAAAAGAAGGAGGGGATGATGGAGTAAAAGGGATTCACATCCTCTTTCATCTGCATATCTTTTGGAAAGAAAGGATGCCAAGATACCAAGAAGAGAGGACACTTTTCTAAAGTCACTTTCAGGGATTTTATTTAAGTACAACTTCACTCTAAATGCAAAAGATGAAGAGTTGCAGTTTTTCATGTAACTGAACACTGACTTCCTTTCTCAGTAGTTCTGAACTCTCTTATTTTTTCCTTCACTATTTTATGATTGTTTTCCCACTAAGTTTTCCTACGATGCATGAAAATGGGACTTTCTAGCTCTAGTCTGCTATGGTGCAAGGGCAGCATATCTGAGGCAGCACAGTATTTCCTGGTACCACAACCAGGAATGCCAAATGATTTAAAGGCTTTCACCAACACTGTGCTTTATAAATGCACTTCTGGGCAACCAAAGGTCATAGGAAACTGAACTGAAATAATCAAAATTCAAAAAAACAAAGAGGGGAACATCGGGGTAGATACAGATTGCACTGGAATAGTTTGCATTTTAAAGGGGACTGAGCTGTGCTGGAGACTAGATAGATTCAAGTATAAGTTTTATTTGAATTAAATCAACTGGCACATCCTTATATCTAAGCAAATAATCACAAGTGATTGCTCTGAGTCTTTAGGGATTGGGAAGATAATAAGGAAGCTTATTACATTAGTCTATCCTTTATATATATCTGTGATTTTTGACATAAGGTGTATTGTTATTCTTTGCAATTTGTTAAAAAGTAAGCATTTTTGAAATATAGCAGTTCACTGTGATCAAGAATATGTAATTGTTATTGGCAAAAAATTTACTCATAAACATGAACTGTTTGGTTCAGAGGTATTGTTGGGAACTATATGCATAAATGTGACTTAATCAGTCACCCATCATTAGATAAGTGATACAGTAGAATAGAAAAAAGGTGGCAAGTTACTACACAGTCCTTTTTTTCCATCAACTTCCCTGAAACTTGGCTTAAAGCTGCAACTATTGGTATTTGGAGATTACTAAGCTGATTTCTGTACAATTTGATTACCCAGGTTCTTTATATATAATTCAAGAACTTATTAAGTAAATATATATGTTTTCTTGGTAGGGAGGTAATTAGGCTGAAATCAGAATCTGGCAGTTTCATGGCAGTCACTTTTGAAAGAGAGGAAGGATCAGCTTCGTTCTAATGCTGAGATCCATGCAAGTCTTCACATATGTAAAATTATATTTTAAATACTTTGCTGTATGTCTTTCTCAGTAGTTATCTCTTCATTCTTTGTGAAAAATTAAATAGCCCAGTTCTTCCTTCAGGAGTTCTTTTCCATAATAAAGGTTATATTATTTGATGAGGAGTTAGAATTACAGTTGCGGTCTATGTATGTGGGATTCACATGCTAGTAACAGATCCCGCATGAAACTGAATGGTTAGTATTCTCCAGACAATTTACTTCTCTTCCTAATTCAGTTAAGCTTTTCAGGAATCTTTTAAAAATCTTTCTCAAATCTTTAAGACTAGTGGGGGAAAATGACCAAAACAACAATCCGTTTGTGGATAATGTTAGTCAGAAAAGTATCAAATGCAAGATATAAATTGCTCACAGTCATGACAAGCTCTTTTAAGGGCTAAGAGGAAAGCTATTACGAAGGCAGAAAATGAAAGGTCTTTCATGGTCAGGGTGTTTCAGTGCTAAGGTTGATACATCAGCAACTGATACCTATTTGCCATGCAGACGGGTAAGTAACTTGGCACTACTGCCCTTTCTCTGACTTTTGCTCTGTGGAAAAAGGAGAGGGAAGAGATATCAATGAATATTTATCCCAGTCTAACAAAGATATGCTTATCTATTCCTATGATGGAATCCACACACACATTTTCAGTGCAGATGGAATTTTATAACTGTGGTTTCACATCATCAATGTTTGATGTAAAAGGCATTATAATAAGGTAAAAGATACATTTTGCAATAGCACATTTTATTTTTATTGATTTCAGTTTCCAGCAGAAACGAATTTAGTCTTTATAAACCAAATTTTAAAAACAACTCAACCTCCCTTCTGCCTGTTCCACTCTTCTTGGTACTGTAGTCACAGCATGATTTCAGTTTGTGTTTGTGATCTCTGTATGCAGAAAGCTTCCTCTGCAGCTTTTTCTGTGAAAGACAGATTTTTATGCATTTGAAGCTATTTTAAATGACCATAAGGATATGCTTCATGGCTTGTTGAAACATCAGGATTTGTGCTTCCTTAAACATTTGATCAGAATTTTGGAAAAGTGACTGAAAGTAAACCAGATGATAACATGATGTTGAACTTCAGGACTGTCACACCGAAGTAACTCAAGGTCAAAAGACATCTTGTTATCTCATTTGTAGTATTCATACCGATTTACTAAACAGTAGCAATAACTTGCTAAAAAACACTTTATTTGAAAATTTTCTATTTACTTGCACATCGATCGTGAATTCAGGGGCCGTAGAGTAACATAAGCAAGGCCAAAATATTTTCAAGCTTACTCCTGTTGAGAAGTCACTTCCTGTATAGTTTCTTTGAAACCAATAAACAACTTGTAAAGAAAGACAGCAATATCCAGACCTTCATGGCTTGTAATTTTAAAACTATTAAATAAATTTGCTTATTTTTCTCTCTTTACTTATCTCTCTATTTGTTTCTTATTTGAAATATGTTTGGGCTGTCTGCCTGACCTTCTATATATGTATGGGTATATCTTTGATTTTAAAATTGCAGAAGGCTTCTTCTTTTGTTCTGTTACTTTTGTATTAATAAAAATACTTTTTTGTGTTTTTCTTTAATTGTAGACTGTACATCTGCAGTGCAAATCTCAATGATGAAATAAAGGCAATTTTCTTCTAGTATATGCCTCTTCCTCCTAAAAAAAACCCCAAAACAAAACAAAACAAAAAAAAAGAAAAAATCCAAAACAAAAAAAAAATACAAAAAAATCCCCAACTCTTTACAAGATACAAGACAAATGACACAAAAGTGAAAGGGCACTGATACAAACTGGATAGGCTTACAACATAATTGAATTAAGTCTTGTGTGCCACATATGATCACAAAGCAGGGCCATGGCTTGAGCACTTTGAATGTAAGGAGGCTGCCAGTCAATAAAAAGACCCTTTAAACTGGTTAAATGCATCATGAGCATGTGCAGAACACTCCTAGCTAACAGGTGGCTGAATAAAACTCAGCTGGTGTTGCACAGGGCTATAGCATTGACCTTCTTTAGGATAATTTCATCCCACTTTAAAAAAAAAAAAAAACACAACTGTTACTGTACTTGGTGTAGTGGAAACAATTTAAGGATGAATAATTTCTTTTAGCCCCTTGAGGCACCGGTGGCTCGCTCTCTCCCTCTCTGCTTTCTCTCCCTTTCTGTGTCTCTCAAGTGAATTAACATAAAGGAACAGTGACAACAGCAAGCTGAAAAGCGTAGCTGGTGGGAGGATTAAGTATATCATTGAAAGGAATTATGTTGTAAATGACTGGGAGGGATAGGGGCTTCTGTTCCTTGGTCCCATCTGGTCTTTAAAGAATACCTTGTTGTAATTACCCCCAGATGGCTTTGTGCTACACTGAGTCTGGACAGCCAGGTGCCACTGTACCCTGCTGGGTGTGATATTCATTGCTACATGCAGTGACAAAAATGGACTTCATTGCAACCTAATTTCTTCCAGGGTATTACACAAATATGGAATGAACATAGCTTATCAAACAAGAGCTTAGTGTGCCAGGAGCTGAAATTGTCAGATGTAAGACAAGACTGCCTTGTTTCACTTTTAACAATTGTCTTGAAACATGGAAATATCAACAATTTACAGTGTTTGTCTGCTAATAAATATATATTATATCATGTTAGCTATTTTTCCAGGAGCTGAAATGCTCAAATTACCCTAAGGCAATTGCTGGAAATAGTAGAATAACAAATGCCTGTTACAAAGTCAGTTTTATGACAAGATTGGCTGTAGGCTAAATTTGGGCCCAATCCTGTAAGATATCAGCACAGAAAACTCTTTCTCCTCAGCCCCAGACTCAGACCTGCACTTCTACCCCAGAGAGGAAGGTTTTTCTGCTTTCTTTCATCTCTTTTTATTGGTATTGCTGCCCTTATTTTATGTAGTTCCTGGCAATTTTACTGCCAAAATCACACCAGTCTTGCACTTTCAAATCCTCCTCCAAAAGCAGTTGTGAAGCTATTCTAAGAGAATCACTACTACTATACAAAATGAGGCCTTTAGTCACAAAAGAGAAAACAAATATTTCAGGAAAAAACAGAAACATGGGATTAAAAATTCTTCCTTGCTGTGAAGAAACTAACTGTATTTCTAAAAGCAGGCAGTCAGAACTTTTCTTCTAAACGAAAATGCACAAATGTATATTGAGTGAAATGCCACAAAGAGTAAACCTCTTCCCAGCTCATCTGCTTCCCTGTCTTGCCATGCACCTGCCCATGTCCCATGTGCCTGTATAAGCCCATGCATGCAGTTTCTCCATCATGTTTTGTACAGCTCAATTCCCTATTCTCCAGTTAAACTTCCAGAGGAACCACTGAATGATCAAGGTGCTGATCAGCAAACAGGAATGGCTATCCCAGCAATGCTTGGTCCCCACAATGCCAACAATAGCACCTGCTTCTTTTCTGAGGTCTCAAAGAGAATGAAATGCTGATTGCCAGCTCTTGCAGCTCTATTTAGTCTTAACAATGCCAAGATTATCTTTCCTCAGCCTTTCTGTACTTTCTACCACGTTGCATAGTCGAGAGGAGACATAACTGTGCGGCAGCTGGTTTTCTGCTGCATGTTACGTGCATGCTCAACAGGTATTAGTAACTTGTGAAAAAGTTGCTCTTTACGTCTTTAATCTATCTGTGAAAATGTGTAAGTAGACTCACAACTCACTCCGTAGTCTCCATCATTACTATCATCTGATTAGTAATGTTCTTCTGAAAGCAGAGCCTGGTTTGCTCTTGTTCTAAGGCTTTTTTATTCTGCCCAGACAATACAAATTTTAAAACTGTGATATTTTCTGAGAATGAAAAGGAGGCTTAAAAGTCTGACGTATATCAGACTTTCAAAAGGTAATGATATTATGGCAGGTTTATTTTTTTTAAAATTGTCTCCAGTTACAACATATATCAAAATATGACTACCTTAAATCACCAGATACATTTTTAAACTTGAGAATTATTAGCAGATAATTATGGTTTCCCATTTTCATAATTCAAACTCCTTTTTTTAACAAGGAATCTTTGATTTTACTAATTGCTAGTTACTCAGGCTTCAAATCAGTCATCAAAAATAAAATTTCCCTACAAGGTAAAACAGATTTTTCACCCATTCTCTGTGACTTGAACAACGCAATTTTATGGGATGTCTCTGATCAGCTCTTATTCGTCCTTTCCAGGAAGTTCAAATTCATCCATAAAGCCTCAATGTCATCTTCCATCACCATTATGAATACTCTCAAAAGAAATAAAAGCGGTGTCCCAGAGGCAAGTGCATTAGTCCATCTGATGCTTTGCTGTGAAAAATGATGGGACAAATTTTGACATTAGAGACAAGGTCAGCCTTATGCTGACTTAGTATGGTGTAGTGGCGAGTTTCTACATGTTGATCAAGATAGTAAGAGATATTCTGTCTTTCTTCGTCCCTCCCTCCCTGTCTCTCTTTCTTCTACTTTTCTGTGTTTGCATTTACATGAATATAACTGAGGGAGAAAATCTAAGATACTAGACAACTCTAATTATAATATCTGTCCTGCTAAAATTAGCAAAAATATAGTTTATGTGTTTTTCAAAATCTAAGCCATATCTGAGATACTTAACAAAGTTTATTTCTATATAAGAAAGTGATATACATGCCTGCAATTAATGAAAATGACCTAAGAGTTGGACACGTTTGTGAAAATTAATTTTAATCCACATAATCTTTGCTACATGCACTATTTCCAATACATGAGTATAAACTAGCTACGAAGAAATGAGGAGGATGTCACTTCTGGTTTTCAGTGTGAGTTATAGTACTGTGTAATTGGAGTTACTAACTGGAAGAATTAAGTTTTCAAATTCTTCCTTCTACCATAAATAAGACTCAATGAAGAATAAGAATTATCTGAAGTTTGTATATGAAATACAAGTCCAGTTTGAACTTAATTCTGAGCTTTGTTTTTTTAGTGGTGCCAGCTCCATATTTCAGGTGTCTCCCACAAAACCAGTACCTTTGACAAACCTCCATCAGACTGCAAACCTCTCATTACCCAGATTCTTCCTTCAAACCTACTTCTGCTGATGAAGAAATTGGATGAATAACCAACGCTATATATTCTGCTACCGAACTTGAGTGCAATGGAAGGAAAAACCATTCCCAATGCATTATTACAAGCATACTGCTCCTCTGCCTTATTCACATTTGGGTTTTTTTCAGACTAGGAGAATCTAATAAAAGAACTGTCTGCTCCTCTGGCTAGCATTTTGTGACACTAATGATAAATAAAGAAACTAAAGAACTAATAACTACGTAGTTTTAATGTGTACAATTTAGCAGCATCAGTTAACCTAACTTTCAAGCTTCACTTTAGTATTAGTCTTAAGAAATTATGCATTTCTAAGCAAATTTTACCTATGATTAATAATTATCTTTCGAATGTAGAACACTAATAGAGTCCCTCAGCAGGTATGTTTATTCAGAAGACTGAATGTTTACAGGCAAAGTAGAATCACGAAACACAGGAGATGACATATTTATTGATGAATGCGCTGTTTTGTCAATAACACTGAAGTGAAGCTCTATCATATTGAACCGTTTAACCAGGAAGATCTTGCATAGTTAGTTTGCAGAATCAGGCTTTTTTTGTTCTGTTTTGTGGTGTTTCAGATTTAAGAAAATAAAAATTATTCTGAATGTAGGCAGTAGTGACAATTTTTTATTGAGCATTTTTCATCCTTCTGGGTGTTCCTCTTAATCAGCTTATGATTCTGGTTTAGGATGTAACACTACAGGATGCATACCCAGAGTTAGCATGGCTTTAGTGCTATCACTTTGCATGGAAGTTCTGCATGTACTGAAGTAGCATGTAATCAGCTTGCTATCACTTACTGCAAACAAGCAAACAAAGCATTCTTGTCACCACTCTGCATTTTGGACAAGATTGCAATTTCTGAGAAACTTCTCTATTTCAGTGATGAATGGAGAAATTAAAACTGTTTAGGGGAAAAGACATAAGCGCAGATATGAAAATGCAGAAGAAAAAAGCAAGTAAAACCCAAAAATGTACATATACACATATATATGCATATGCCTACCCGTATACACAGTTAAGAACTCTGACATGTTTTATCCACAGAGCACATGATAATGCAATGTCATAAACTTGGCAGGAAAATAGTATGAATTCATTGTCAGAGTGTTGAAGAAGCTATCACACTTTCCTGAGTTATATGGCTTTTGAAAAACGGCTTTCTCTCTCTCATTGTTCTCAGCTGGGTCATTTGAGTCACAGTGTAGCATTGCAGCAAAGTTTTGAGAGCGACAGCAGAAATGGAAAGCCACCTCTGACAAAACAGCATGGCCTTAATGAAAAAAATGTAATGCATTTTCAAGGTGGTGAGTAGACTGTAATTTTTCAGTATTTGCTAAGCCTTATTGTTTCATAGTTGGAATGTACAGATAATAAAAAATGTCTGCATCCTGATGTTGGGGAATCTTCCACTCTAATTTCAGCTTCCAAACAGTCTTAAAATCAAGCCAGGCCTCAAATCATACTCTAAAACTGGAGGCCTCTTTTGCACATGGACACATCTTTTTAATTGCTCTTGACCTGAATCCCTCAACTTTACAGAGATTTATGGGCCTTTATGAGATGGAGTCTTGCAGCACAAGATTGGTTACCACAGGTAGAGTATGAGCCACAGCAGGAAACACAGGTGGTATAAAGCTCCGCTCATCCTGCCTTGAAAACATCAGGGTTCTGCATTTGCCAATGTTGCAGTGCTTTAAAGGAGACCATAGATATCTGGTATGGGGGCATTCTCAACAATTGTCTATTTGTAGACTACTCACAAGGTAGTAATAGACAGCCCTTGGCTGGAGTGGTGAGCGTGGGAGCTGAGTTGAGACTGGGGACTGGGACACGAATAAGGATGTGTGCAGGAATGGGTGTGAAATAGGAAGTGTAGCAGGATGACCTGGCACTGAGATTCCTGGGATGTGGTAGCAGTAGAAGTAGCCTTCAACAGTCACTTCTGCTCACATTTTACTGCCTCCAGTCTGCATCAACCATTTGGCTCATGGTTGTACACCATGAATTTTTAGACACAATCTAACTCTCTAAATTCAGCAAAGCTTTCCTCTGGATTTCAGTGGGAAGACACCATGCATTTAAATACTGTGACCCTCATATTCTCTTTACATTTTTCTTTCATGATAAAAACATTTACAATTTCACTGACATGATAGAAATGTTGTGTCATACAGTGGTCCAATATTGTGACTAATGTGCTATAAAAATTTATATATTAATATAAGTATTAGACTCTTTCCAAAAGTTATATACTAAATGAAAAAAATCCTCTTTTGAATGTAATAATTCCCTTCCAGCCCTCAGTTCTAAAATGATGTGTTTTGAAGGTTGTGTCTGTTGTTATTGCATCACACAGAGTAAGTGGTCACTCCTGTTTCTTGATGAGTACAAAGCAAATGGGGCAAAATTTTTCTGGCAGCTGGGAGGAGGATGGGAAATTAAACACTAAACTGTTCTGCAATATATGATGAGAGTGTGGCAAATTTAAAAAAAAAATCTTGCTCAGGAATTAAAGGAAAATTATTTTTTTTTCAGACATAATGAGTACTCAATGTACTCAATATATTTTTTCAGTTAGTAAATTATTTAATAAAAAACTGTGAGGAACAAAAATGTTCTCAATTTTCTACTTCTTGGATATTTGCTGTTACTTAGTGAACAACATAATTCTAGAGCAGCATCTTGAAAACAGAGTACACAAAATAGACATTGGGTAGAAATGTACAACACCAGTACCACAAAAGGAAGCACTCATAACAGTAATCCCTTTCTTACACATCTACACTAAACCATACATTTTTATGAGCTAATTTATCTTTAAAGAAAAGAGGAAGTCTGGAAGGTCCAGATGGATCTTGGTCACAAAATACATGAAAATATACTTGTGACCAAGAACAATATCCCTACTTATAGCAGAAATTTAACATGGAGATCAGAAGTATTTTTTCTTCATACACAGAAGCTGGGTTTTTTTTGAAAAAAAAGCACTGAAAGATTTGACAAAAATTATTTGCTCATTATATGTAGTTTTCTAATAAAGTAGTAAAAGAAAACTTTTTATTATGTAAATTTGGTAATCTACTTGATCTAATGCTAGAGGAAAATTCAATAAAGGATCTGAATATATTTTTAGGTGAATACAGGTCCTATCTATGCCCACATGAACATTTACACAATTCTGCAATTCAATACAGAAAAGCTCTATGAAACTATCCATTTCATCTCCATGTTGGGGAGATACTGTTGATAAATTGAGACTGTTTAGTCCAACCTGCTTTTAATTCTTTTTTGGTGGAACCGGTGTTCAGCCAGATCAGCGTTTGTCCTATCTCCCTGTATTTGCCTTAGTTGTGCCATGGAGTCAGAGACAGGAGCTGCAGCTTGTGTTCCTATCACACTAAAATAGCTACATCAAAACATACCTTCTTTCCTATATTAGTCTCTCTATATTTTCCCTGTTGTGACCTATATTCTTCTGTATGTCCAATCTTGGAAAAAACAAGGATATTTTAAAGAGTTATAGAATGAAAACTTTTTCTATTTTATTTCATACTCTGATACCTCACCAACTGCTGTCTGATCAGTTCTTTAGGTCACACAACTCTCTTAGATTATAAAAACCAAAATGTGTAGACAA
>VZRE01008126.1:18281-53083 GCA_013396775.1 Cephalopterus ornatus
ATATTCAATTTAGGGCTTGAAAGGTAGAGAAGACAAGGTACAGCTAAAATTATGTAAATTCATTTTCAATAATTTATCTTCAAGTACTCCTGTTGAGGAGTTTGTGTAGATTTATGCAAGGCCAGAGCACAGACATAAACCAAATCCTGTAGATAAATGGCAACTCAAATCTATTTATGAAAACAATTAGTACACATCTTCACTCAAAACCTCTTCTCATCAGATATGATTGCCACTACAGTACTCTACAGTTGAAAAGATAAGAGGACATTTTTCTCTGGCATTTCTTTCTTATTCTTTAATTTTTTGTTTTATTTCACCTTGTGCTTTATCCTTCAAAGGCAAAACCGTAATAACTTGTCAGTCACAGTGTAACAAAATTGTGAATTAAATTGGGAAGGGATGGCAAAGCATGTTGCCCGTCTATTCAGTAATCAAATATCTCCCTAGGTCTAATCAGTAAGAGGACAAGTCTGCTGAAATGCTTGTGCACATCTTTACATGATATTCTCAGTGTCAGCTAAACCACGTAAAAGACTGTGGAGACTCAATCCTCTGGGGCCTGCTGCAGTATTGATTCTTCATTAAGGTACTCAGTAGTAAAAAGAAATTCACTATGATTATTCAAACATGCTCCTGAAAACACTATGAAATATTCTTCACTTGACAGTCCCTTCTCAGACAAATTTTAATGCACACTTTAGAAAATAGTTCAGAAATAATTTTGAATCACACAATTGACTTAAGAGTCAAAAAAGTCATACTCCTGTCAAACAGCACTACAAATCATTGAAAATTTCTTATTCAGCTTCTCCTTGGATATTGATTATTTTCTATCTAACAGGAAAGAAAGAAAATGCAATTACAGCAACACTGTTCGTGCTACTACTACACATACAGATCTGTCAGGTTTTCCAGGATTAACCCTTGTTGTCACAGGTTTCTAAAGTCAGCAGTAGTCTGGCACCCATGAGCTCAGCTGTTCTTCAATGTCTGAATCTTAACAAGAACTATATATTTTAAACACTTGGGGCCATATTCTATTTACAATTATCATGCTGTGACTCTGAACTCATACCACAGTAACCAAGCACAATCTTTCTATTCCACTTTTTGCCATCTTATAAGAATGATTCTGTTAAAAAAAAAGTGCATGAAATCATCATTTCTAGTCTACTAATACAGATTTAGTAATGCGGAGATTTCAGAGAGGAAGAAAGTTTTACAATGCCCATTATTATAATAATGATTGATTATGTTTAAACCCAATAGCATGAACATAATGCACCTCGAAACTTTTTGATCATTATCTTGTCTGTAAGTGAGTCAGTTTTTATGACTCAAAAAATTTGTCAGGCATGTCATACTGCATCATCATATAGAAGAGAACTGAGTTCTCTAGATCAGCATTTCTTTAATCTGCCTGATAATTCGTTCAGAGGGCAGTAAAGGGCTAGGTCTTGTGCAGAAGAACTGATGATGAATGAAGTGGAGGCAGCTTTAGCAACATATGGTACAGTTTCAGAGGATGTTTATTTATTTTCATTTTTCTAATTAGGAAATTATACTTTAAGGCCGAGAAACTCCCATTTTAGATAATATTTGAGTTCTAGGTAAGCCAGCCTAGAGAAAACCTTTTCAATATTATGTGTGATAAAGCTGAACTGACTGTTGAATCCCATATTCAGTTATTTGACAGTTTTTCTGACCAGTGTGTAAAGTAAAATTTTACATTAGCCTAGTGCTACCTTAAAAGAAGAGAATCGCAAGTGAGATTTCAAATACCACCTATTTGCAAATTACATGTGTATTATACAAAGCATTTAAAGAATATTAAGTGAACTATAAGGACCTTTTTTTTTTCCTTCCTTTCCTCTCAGGTACAGGTCTGAAATTAACATCAGAGGGCTTGTTTTAAAGCAATACACATAATAGCACTTCTTTCACTCATATTAACCCTGCTGTGAAAAGGATTCAGTTAAGAGTGGGTTAACCACAGTTAGTGGGTTAAAGTGTACAGAGAATGGGTTAAAGTGTACTGAACCAAGTTTATTGAGAGAGACATGACAGTGCTGTGTCTTGTGGAGCACTGTGTTGTGGAGGGATGTTGCTGTCTCTCTAGGTGATAGAGGAGTCGTTGACCAGATGAGGTAGTGACCCACTCAGAGATGTCTAACATATGCTGGCACAGATGCTACCAGACATCTCCCACAGAGAAGGAGACAGGGAGTGATTATTGAATATTAGGGAAATTTGTACCAGAGAGGATTAAGCTTTTTTCTTTTCTGTTCCAGTTTTGCGGGAGGGGATGAGAAAGAAGAGGGATCATTTCACTGCCCTGTTCTAGTGAAGAACAAAAGATAAGCAGCTGAAGTTCAACTTCATGAGCTGCCCCCCTCTTGATGTATGTAAAGCCACATGTTCAAGAAACAGTAGATTAATGTCGAGATCTTTCATCTCTGGAGATAAGAGTTTAAATCTAGGTCAGATCCCTATGATAACATTTTGAGATGAAGTATAAAAATGCCCATGATATTTTTGCTTCTAGAAGACAATAAAACAGTTCACTGCCATGTTTTGCATTTATTTGTAAATTAGTTGATTTCAGCAGTTTTAACATTCATATGGTTATTAAATGAATTAATTATTAGCGAATTTGCTTGTTAGGCATTTGTTTTCCTCTATTGCCCCTATTAATGAGATGCATAAAACAAGTTCCGAGTAGGGATACACACAGACCACTAAAAGAAAAAAAGGGCCAAATTTTGGCTGAGTGAAATTGCCTATGGGGACAATGCTGGTAGTTCAGAACAGAACCCAATATGTGTATAAATAATTAATAAAAATTACATATATTAATTTTTTGATACATTGTGGAATACGAACATTAGGACTCACAGAATACATGACTGAATTTATTAGAGTGTGCCAGAATATAATGCAACTTTCTGCATCAAAGCTTTACATGGCTTCAAATTATTAAAATAGGTACAATGTCTGAGTAATAAAATGGTGTTCTGCGTACTCAGGTATGAATTTATCAAAATACAAGTAAATTTTTGGTTTTACTGATTTATCTTGCTTGTTATGATATTTCCTAGTAATGCCTATGCACATGAATGAAGATTTTTCAAATACAATAATGAATTGAGTATTTAATTGAGCCTTCCTTTTTCCCTTGTAGGCACAGAGACATTTCCAAAACAAAATTTTTCAAAACAGAATTCATAAAACTCTAGCCCTATTAATAATTACATAATTTCTAACAAATTCTGGGGGAAAATAATCTGATAATTTTTTAGTTCTTTGAAAAAAAAAGATTTGAAATTCTTTTAAAATTTTAATGGCTTTTGTGAAGATTATTGTCAATAATTAATATGCTTCTGGGAGTATTTATGACTTCAACAATAGTTTTGCTCCTAGAATTTTAGCAAATGAGGATTAAATTTTGTGAACCTTAGCTCAGTTATGAACGGATAAATCATTTTGGAGTGACCAAAGCAAGATTGGCTGCTTAATTATACATCAAAGTCAAAAATACTTGAACAAAAGGAATAGGTGTCTGTCCGAAGACAATGACTAACACTCTTAAGTGTTCATTTTTTAAACATGAGCCTTTAAAAATGAGCTTAATTTTTTTTCTCCTTGTTTTAGTTATATCATTCCAGGTTTAATAACATTTTCGCTGAAAGAAGGGAATGGAATAATGCAAGACTAATTCCAAGAGATAAGTTGATGGGGGTTGTGAGATTGTTTGGCACACAGCATAAAAATGGATACAAGAAAATATCGTGCAGCTAAATCAGTGCCAGAAAATGATGCCATCTAAGGAGTGAAAGCAGCATAGTCAGCCACATAATAGTATGACTTTGATATAACCCTACAGGCAGTTCTACACCCACAAGCACTCAGCACTGAACACAGCCACATTGCTGGCAGTGAATCCATACAAAGGACTAGCCACAGGCCATGATGCCATTGCAGGAAGAATATATATTTCAACATTTGACATCTTGCTCTAACAGCTGCCAAGCTGGCTGTAGCTATTGACCTGATTGCTCAAGGACAGAGAAGAAGAAGAAAAGAAGTGATACAGGCAAGTGATAGGCAGAGATTCAAAGATGAAAAGCATCAGTGTAGATATATGAACAGACACACTGCCCATAGGCACGGAAGATCATCTTCTACGAAATAAAAACTGTATAATTATACAAACAAATGCAGCCATGTTTAGAGAGATTTAACATAGGGGTGATGAATGAAAGAAAATTATTATTTTTGAAAAGCACTTGGCCCTTAGGTATATTCTTCAGGTTTTTAATGCTGCATGCTTGAGAATATTCAGTATCTCAAGTGATTCTGAATTAGAAAAATTTCAAAGAAAGTCATGCTCAGTTAACTGATGAGAAGTTTGGACTATTGCATTGTCAAAAACTCTTCTGTTTTAATAGTAAAGAAAATAATTAAAAACTGGTAATTTCCAGTGGGCTTCCCACCTGTCTACAAACAAAGTCTCTGATTTATTATAACCTTCACAGATACTGTCCCTGATCACAACTTTCTTTTTCCTTCTCTTTTGCTCAGCCATGAAATCTCCATGGTGAGGATAGTCATTTACTCCAGGGTAGATTTATCAGGGAACCTAATGGGGTTGTCATGTCTCCTTAAATACCCATTAACACTTCCCCCTGTGATGCATATTATGTGTCACAACAAAAGCATAGCTGAGCAGGTCTACTTTGCCATTGCCAGTCCACTGAGGCAAAATGCAATTTGTTTGTTTATTGGGTCAAGTTATAATGAAACTGATTATTTTCGTTTGAGAGTAAATATACATCTTTTATTTTCTATTTATTTCTAAAACTATCAGAATGGGTTACCACAGTTATACCAAGGTTGTGTTTAAAGGCACAGATGAGAAGAAAAGACTCATATATTTGTTATTTCCTTTTGGAAGCAAGATTGAGTAGCTCCCTAGTGATAGATGTTCTAGTGCTTCAGTGGTCTACAACTGAACTGTAGAGCTAAGAAGGTGTTATAAATGGAAACTGTGGATGCTTTAGATAAACATAATGACTAAAGCTATTAATTCTCTGTTCTTTTGATGTCATCTCTATCCATACTATTCTGATATTTTCCTTAATAAAAGCAAAGAGAAGCTTTTCTTCTAATACAGTTTAGTTTTAGTCTAAAACTAAAGGAGTGTAAGGTTTAGGCAACTATTTTAATATTAAACACTTCAAAATATGCTTAAAAGCGTAGTTTTTTCCCTTCGATATTTCCTTGAAAGCCCTTTAAAAATATATATATTCTGAAAAATGTATTTTTTCTTTTGCACTTAAGGGGTGGGTTTGTGTATTTGCTTCTGTACTTAAAAAGGGTTTTTACAATTATTTGAACCGTGAAAAGTAGTGGGTAGGAATCTATGTTCATGTATCTCAATACCTCGTCCAATTCTTATGAGTTCTGTGTGTTCTGGCATATTACTTTATGAAAAGTAATTACTGACTTTCCAGATGAGTCACACTTTGACAGCTACTTTAACAGTGCATTCTCTCCAATTTGGGTAAAGCAAACGGGCAAACAATGAATAACATGGGAATTGTACAAATAGCTATAGCAATTCAGCATCACAAGTCATTTGTGAAATCTGTAATATGTGAGGAGATTAGTAAGCGAATATAAGTACAATTCCAGTACAAAAGGCAATCTGAAGTTTAAAAGGTGACCTGAAAGGAATGTTGATTTGTTTATTTTTCCTGAAAGGGATCTCAAGGTTATTTATTTATTTATTTATTCTTCTGGGTTTTGAGGATGTGAAAACAAACCTTTGATTTCTCTCTCTCTTGTTACTCTTCAAGTTATATTGAACATGAAGCATGTTGCATATTTGTTTTCATTTTGCTGGGGGGAGAGGAGAGTGCAGATAGGGTTTGCCAGCAATTGAGAGGAAGATATTTTGAAGGGAGGAAGATATTGTTTCATGAAATCATCCTTTAAAAGAAATGTTTAATTTGGCCAAACAAATTCAGCTGAAAACTCCTTCATTTCTTTTCGTTCATCTTTGGGTTTGCAATTTTCTTCCCAAGCCTTGTTCACACGAAGCTTTTTACTCAATGTCACTCTCAGATGTTGTCATCTCTGGCCATTAAGTGGTGAGAGGACAGACGCTGGTCTTCCATTTAGCACAGGGGCGGTACAAATCAGTGCAATATTCAGGCAGCCCAATGGTATGGTTTTTATTAAGTGTAGGGAGAAATACTGTACGTTGACTCCTGACATTTCCTGGCAGAATTTCAACAGTTTCTCTAGAATGGTAAGGTAGATATTTTCTCATTTTATTTTAGGGTAGAGCAGTAATTTCAGAAACGCAGTCTTGCTACCAGTATCCAAACTGGTCTGACACAATTGCATAATGGCAAGGACTCAAATGAAGTATAAGTGATGAGAAAACAGCCAAGGGTCCTTGAATAAACTGTAAAGAAATCATCACTCTTGCCTTCCCTTTCCTTACTTTCTGTTATTCTAGTTCATCCTTTCATTCTACTTAAATCTCACACTCAGTGATTGGCAGAAGTGAGAGAGTAAACACTATATGTTTTTTAAGATGCTTTGACCATACATCTTCCTGCTTTCATCTGGCCAGCCTGAGGCTTTCATCTGCATGCTCTAGTGAAGCACGCTGGGTCCACTGTCTATTAGAAAATTGAATTTTGCCGTCCTCATAGACAGACACATAATGTGCCACAGTTTAGTGCTTCTGCCATGTGGATTCATGCCAGCTGAGGAGCTGATTCTAGAGGTACAGCAAGACACCAGTTTTCGAGTGTTTGTTTTTTAAATATTGCTTATATATGTTTACATGTTCCTATTAATAGAGACTGACATTTAGCTGGCTACACACTGTGTCAGTTGCTTGAGATTCTTGGATTAGAATAAAATAAACATCGTGATTCATTTACTGAAGCTGTAGGAAAATGTATTGCAAGTAGTGAAAGATTTAAACTGGAATGATTTCTTTTCCTCTTTTGCAGGTATGATGCTAAAGGTGAACGATGATGTACTTAGGAGGGGTAGATAGGACTGCAATATAAACATACAGATAAAAAATTGTAGTAATAATACATTAGATGAGGCAAACAGTAAGCACAAATATCTAACACCAATTTGAAAATACATATATGGACAAGTAGCACACCATATTGCCTTTATCCAATATATGAAATAAAAGGTTTCACTTTTCCTGGGTTGAACCCTTCTATCTTTACTTTGCTAAAGATCTCTCTGAGGTCAATGACTAGACTAAGAGAAGACAAATGCCAAAATCGAGTCTATGTTTGCTTGGCAGAAGTTAAAAATTGATGTTCAAGCAGTAGGTTTAGTCAATGCGTAGTGGGCTGATTCTGATTTCAAGCAAATATAAATTAGAACTGACTGTGCTGAAGTGAGTGGAGCTGCTGAGAAGTGAAACTCCTGATAAATTACAGTAAGACCTACAGATGAATTTTTAACCAGGCAGATTGCTCCTTTTTATTCTGAAACATGGAAGAATAGGCACTGAGAGCCATGTGGGAAGTATAATATGAAGTGAAAAAGACTAGGATCAGTTGAGTTAGAGGAGCAGAAGATGTTATCAATGCCACTAAACAGTGCCTAGGAATACTAGTAGGGCCAGGAATTCAGCAGCACCTGTGCCGTCAATGTGATGCAGGAGTCCCTCTTATACTTGTGGTCCATGGCAACAAAGTCTTTCCCATCAATTCCCTCACACAGTAGAAATGGCCAGGCAACTTTCCCAGAAGGCAGTCTAGATGTTACCCTTCCCTTCTGGTGTATAGGAGCATTGAACCTTGCATAGGTTTGCTATCCCTTGACAGCTGGTATCAGTTCCAGAAATAGGTTCTGTATGTATTTAAATTTACTAGTATTTTAGTATCCATCCTTGCTGAACAGATCTAGCCATGCCACACTAGAGGCAAATTTTGATGAAGATGGTTGAGTAGTGAGCAAAAGGAGTAGTTGTAGCCAGTCCCTTATTAGCTTTTTGTAACAAAGTGTGCACTAACGTGTGGCTGGGAGGAAGCGATGCCAGGGAAACCCCTTCACCTTTTGCTTTTCTTTCTTCCCTCCTTACAGATCCTTTCAGCCTCCAGTAACGAACCTGTGAGTCTCAGATTTGAGCTGCCCATAAACCCAGGTTTTGCTTGGGTAGAAAAAGGCTGATGTAATTGCAAACTAGGTTTCTTTAAAGTTATTTTCACCAGTAGAATGATTTTATTTGAGACACATACTTCCCATACTGAGTTTGCTACACCAAACTGGAGGACTATTGTATTTGTTTTTGTTGGTCGTCTATTGGGGAAAAGAAGGAACACCCTACTTCCATGGCAATATACATCCATTGCTGCTCATGATGCAAAGTCATGCACAGCTTGTTAGCCTAACTTCTTTTAAAAAAATTGTCATATACCATAGGGGTTTTTTCCTAGAAGGAAGAATACTAACATATGTCAGAGATGGCTGCACACAGTAACAGTGTTCTGTCTTAATGGCTTGGAGTTGCAATGCAAACTATTTCTCTGCAAATGTGGACTTCATAAAGATCACGTTCGTATACGTATCTATGATACTATGCCATGATAAGATCAAGGGCAGTTCTTGCTTCATACAAATTTGTGTTATATTTATCTTGGGACAGAGTTCGCTGTCTCAGTGAATTATGATACATTTCCTAATAAAATGTTCTCCTGGTGGGGATTAGAGTTGGTGTAGAAGCTAAAAGTTTTTTATGGGCCACTGGCATCTGGTAGCTGCATATGTCACCTTGTGCTTTGTGGGCTTTGTGGAAGGGGGTTGAGTCTGGTAATCTAGGCTATATAAAGCTGCTAGTGTAATTTTGTCTCTGTTATCAAGCTGAGTTTTCTGAAGTGGCCTGAATTTCTTACACAATATGCTTTATCTCTTGTGTTTATATAGTAGTTCTATTTGAGAGAACAAGGTTTATGTGTTGAAAAATGCTGAAGTGCAGCAGAGGTCAAATGTACATACTGTACAGCAAACACTAGGAGTAATTTGTGCACCTGTATTTTTGGAAAATACTTCTTTGTGAGCTACAGTAAAGTGCTTTTTAAAGCTGGGAATGTCTCTTTTTTTATTGACTTAAGTTTTCTTTCAGCTTGAAAACTTAAAATTCAAAGATTAGGTTTAGAAAGTGGTTTGAGTAGGTATTTTTTAGTTTGTTACTATGAGAAAGAAAATATGGAATATCTGAGTGCTTGTTTTTCATGAAAGAGGATGGATTATTCCTTCAGAACAATAAGAAAGCATGTAAATGACAAGAATAAGGACTTATTATGACATAATTACACCTTTAAAATTATGGTAAGGGGAAGATCTAGTGTCTGTATGTACCTGGATACAGTCATGCGTAAGTATCAATTATGAGATAAATAGTTGTCATCCTCATTTATGCATGTTTCCTAAAGACTGAAATGTAAATCTGTTACATAGATTGGGCAGCATAAAAGAAATTATAATGGTAAAGGTGCAAACTCAATTAAAATTACAATGACTCTGAAATGAGTAATTCTTGCAGAGGTAGAGAAATACGTACAAAAATATTGTTTGAACATGCAAGTCAATTAAATCTGTAGTTTCTCTGTGAATACATCACAATTCTGAACACGTGAAATGTCTGCAGATAAACTTTCAGATAAAAGTTAAGATGTCCTTTATAGGTTTTTTTAATATATGTGACACACGCTGGAAAGTATTTTTCTTTGCATAGTATGATAAATAATAGCATAAATTCATTTAAATTTCACAGCATAAGCACTTAGAAATTAAGTAAATATGACTATTATTTTGATTGCAAAAAACTTGATGCTATTGCAAGATCCTTAATACCAAGAAATATGACTAAGATATACATTTTTAATATTCTAAGATAAACTGTTCATCTCTTTCGAAAAGAAAGAATAACAATAAACAGATGTAACACAGCATTCATGGCCAGAACACTGTTTAATTCTACACTGTGACATTGGATGCATGCAGGGATTTAAGCAGTTTGAAGGACAAACAAATTCACACGAGAAAATCTCTATTCCTCTGATCTAGCTGTATTTTAATTTTACATTGGTATTCTTGCATTTCTGCATGTTTAGATTTTTCTTCTCCTGTTCAAGGATGACTTTTCTAACATTATGTTTTTAAATCTGACAAGGTCATACAAGCTAAAGAAGGAAAAAAAAAAAAGAGAAGAAGGGTCATCAAAAGGGGAAAAATAACAGAACTATGGTGAAATGGCTCTCTGTTGGCCTTTGTATCGATTCAGAGTGTGTCAAAAGGGTCTTTTGTCGTGCCCCTACCACGGCATACTAATTTGCTAGATCAAGTCTGTCAGAATATCGACTGGAAGTAAAGAACTACAGTGGCAGCTTTTGTGTTTCATACAGCAGGGAGCCTGTGTGTGAAACAGGATTATCAGAGGGTCATGAAGAGAGTCAAGGGATGTCCATCACTTCCTTTCTGGTAATGTAATGGGGCGGGTGCCTGGATGTGATTAAGATGTAGGACACAGGAGACATAGCAGTGAACAAATCAGACACACACACACATGCAAATCAGGTTGGCTGCTGTTAACCACATATTTTTAATGAAAATCCAGAGACAGACCAAACAAATATCTAAATAGCTGCATTCTGATTAAGTATCAAACAACCTATTCAATGTCTGGTGTTTGTGCCTGTGTTTGCTTCCATGTGTGCATGTGTAGAAAATGTGCAACACATACAAGAAAGGATTTAATGCTTATTCTCTTCTTCCTTTTTCTTTTCTCTTTTTTTTTTTTAATACAACATTCCAATCTACAAGTGTTTTTATACTTCTTTTTTACTGTTGCATATAGTATTGCTTGATGATTACAGCAAACATCTGGGGAAGTACAAAAATAATACAATGCTTTGTGCTGTGGCTATATACATGTACGCCACATTCAGACAGGATGCTCATCACTCTGCTGTGGGCTTAGCCTTGACTTAGATGCCATTGTCATTCTAATACGGCATGAGCAAAATATCTTTCTAGAAATCAGGAAAAAAATAGAAGTGTTTGTAGTGATTGAACAATACGTTGGCTTGGTAAGTGCCTCTTTTTAAAATTGTGGCAGCAAATGTCTGCTTTCTGGAGATTCAGGCTGCATCTCTGCAGCTTATGTGAGATCTGTAAGGAGCTTTCTGGCACACACGAACATGATTCGCAATCCCTGTCATCTGTACAAACCATTTTTCCAGAGCATTGTTCCTAATCTTTAATCCTTTATTTCTGAAAATTTGATACTAAATAGGAAAACAATGTAAGATGCCAAAACAACGACTTTTACATATGTGGCTTCTGAAGGCCTGACGCAAACTCCACGGACCAGGGGAGGAATTTGAAAAGGGTTTTGAAGCAGACTGCAGGCTCCTTAGTCTGGCAACAGTTGTTTTGGTCAGCTTATTAATGAAACATTGAAACTGCGAAAAATCTGACTCTGTTTCTCATTTCTTTTCTACTGTTTTCTACCAGACAGGAGTAAGCCAGTGTTGAGAGTCAATGGTTCTACTGGGGACCTCTTTTTTTCTTCTTTTTCTTTTCCTCTCCCTTTTTTTTCTTTTTCAAAAAGCAGGAAAAGTTTTTGTTTTTATAGATGTTGCTTTGGATGCATAGATAACATTTTGTCCCTTTTGAAGGCAAAAGTAAAGCTCTTTTTGCCTGTAATGTAAATAAAGTTGCACCCTGTTTTGCATGTAACCATCGGATCTCCTCTAAAAATGGGCTAATTATCTGAGTGCTGTACAACTGACACTCTGTTCAGGGCCAAAAAAATTTGCCAAAAGTAGTCAAACACTGCTCTGCCTGAAGTTGCGTAAAAAAAAGTCTCACAAAAAGGTTTTGAGTGTGGCCATACCTAGAAGTAATGATTTTGATGTAGTATTCCATACTAGGTTTGAGTACCAGTGATTAGATATTAGGCAGCCATAGCACATAGAGGAAAGGGAATTGCAGAATTCCACGCCAAGTGAGCTTTAATTTGTTTTCAGTGTCTTTGTTCAGTAAGGCTGGTGCTGTGTAACTGTTCATTTCAGTGGGAGCTCGTGGCAGGATGAAGCAATATTTATTAGAAAATAGCTTTTCTGTGCATATCTGAGGTGAAAGCAACTGCTGTGACAGTTATCATCTGTGTGGAGCTTCAAAGACAGGAGCATGTCATAAAGTATGAATATATGAAAGGAAGAGGTGAGCCCTGTGAGTTTCTCTGACAGGAAGGCCTGGCATTTCTTTCAAGACATGCCATGTATCCATGCTTTGACACTGGAAACTACCCGTATTCCTGCCAAGCAATACTATCCACTTACATGTTTTTTAGGACTACTAAGCTTTGGTTCAGAGTCAGAGACCAGACCTGAAGAAAGCAAAAGCTAAGAAACTATTCTTCCAAAAATTTCAAGTTTGTTATGTATTTTTCTAAACCTCAGACCTTCTTTTCGAGGTACAAACTCGTGATCCTGAACTGCCCAAATGAACAGCAATTGCCAGAGGCTGAGAAGTGAAAAAAATATACCGTCTAAGTATATTAAGAAAGGAGAACTACAGAAAATATGCAGGACTTCTTTTTTTTTTTCAGTTCTTGGGCCTCATGAGAAATAGCAGTGTAATTATAATACGAGACATACAAGACAATTGTGCAGGAGGAGATGTTGCACAGTGTCCTGTGGATTCTGCATCATGTTTGCAGAGATGGAGGTATGCATCACATGAAAAGGGTGCAAACCATTAGGATTTCTGAATAGGATGACATAATCTTTGTGTCATTTTGTGGAAATGTTTGTATGTGTGGAAATGGAAAATATTGGTACATACTACAGTGTTTGTCTGGGAAGGCAGAGCAATTCTTAGAAGTCTGTTGGCTTTCATCTTTTGAAGTTAGAGCAGATGTCAGGGTAGGAAAGGATCATGACACATTACTGACTGCCAAGGATGTGTAATGGGAAGGTCAAGATGTGACCTAATGTAATTGTATGCTCTGTATTGTTTCCTTCTTTGTCACCCAGTGAAATTTTAAATGCAAGCTGAAAGTGTTTGAAAAGCAAAAGAAAAATGTCTTTTTACAAAAAGAGAAAGTGGACACTCGTAACCAGGTGAAAAATATTTTCGTTATAATGTCAAATTAATACTTGTCATTTTGCAATACAAACTTCTCCCCTTTATTTTCCCAATCTCCCACGACTAAGAATTGCAACTTGCAGATAACATAATGCTGAGTGTGAAATTTCACAATACTTTTTTGCCCTTAAGACTCTGTCCACCCCACCAAAGCCATGGATAAGAGCCTTTCAACAAAGATAGTTACAAAATACCCATCAGGAAAAAATGCTCTGTCACTAATAGAGGATCTTTTCCCTTTGTCTGTGCCCAGTGCAACAAAATGTTGGAAAAGTTAAAAATTAACCGAAACAGAGCTTAAAGAGATGATATAATATGACCGATCTGCCTGATCTATGGTTATTGGAAGTGGTATGCCTTTAGCATTTTTCCTGTAGCATAGCTTTCTCTTTTACCACAGAGACATTCCTACACATGTTCCTTTAGGTCTAAAAGTGAAGGAGCTGTTTGCTGGCTGAAGTCCAAAGCAAATAATTGTGTTCTGCCTACTTAAAAGTTTCCACCACTTTTACATGTATATGATACCTAATAATTTCCTATTTCTACATAAAGACAATTTTTTACTCACTTTTAGAGGTTTCATTACTTCTATATGTGTTCATATGTAAAGACATTTTTATATTTTAGGGGACACACATGTGAAGCAACCCCCACTTACCCTTTACCTGTTTACCAAATGACTTAGGTTTCTGACAAGTGTCTGTAAAATATTTTCCTATGTTTATACATTTTTTTCAGTCATTACAGTACAAGATGCAAACTGTTTTAATGGTACATGTTAACTTTCCTTCTATTCTCTTAAGAGTTTTGGGCATCCCAGTTACTTTCTGCAGACTGGAAAAGTGGATGTTTTTTGGTTTACTTTTCCACTGTAAATTCTGAATGATCTATGAGGATTTGGTAAACTCATAGCAAGAAAGTTAAAGTGCTCATTTTGGAGAAATTTCTGAATCAACACAAAGTGACTCCTCTGGCAAGGATCCTCTTCTGAGAAGGGACAAAAGAAGTAGAGATTAGTTTATTGATCTGAACTGTAAAGTGTTAATAACATGTTTAAATAGTTTTCTACTTCATTAAGAATCTTTTATGAAATTGTGAAATGCCCTACTCCTGGAAAAACTAGAATACTTTTGGTCAGTTATTGCTGCCTCAAGAAGAGCAACAGAGGGTTGCTAAGAATAGAGGAGTACCCAGAGGTCATTATAAAGAGCTCTATATGTACCATGATTTGACATCTCTGAAGATTTTAGCTTGAAATAGATCAGAACAACCTGATTTTATTGAACTCTAAAGCCTTTGACCTATGATACAATGATGAACAAACTTTCTTGTTACTTAGTTTTCCTCTAGTTAAAGTCAATGGTTTTTAAGTACACACCTAAAGTCAAGTCTCTAAATGTCTTAAGTATATTTAAATACTATAAATAAAATACCCAAGTATCTAAACAAAAGAAAGTATTTTCGCAGGGCTTTTAGTTCCTTTGAGGAACTCAGGTTCGTTTAGTCCAGCTTCAAAAACACATGGGAGTGCAGCACCAAGACAGAGAGCATGGGTCTAGTTGTAGCTATGGCTAGAAAGCATACCTTCCAACAGGGACCCTAGCATGGTTGGCCCATGGCAGCACGATCACTTCTCTTTCAGATTAGTCCAAAGGACATGATATCAGAGAACAGGAGACAAAGATAGTGCTGTGCTTTAAATACATATATTCACATCCTGCCTCCTTGGATGTACAACACAGAAGCCTTATGTTGAGATCTGATTGAGTTGTGATGATTCAAAGAGCAGCTTTGCACCACGTAATTGTCACCACAAATGTCTACTTTATATTAGCCCCAGCAACCTTATAATAGAAGATCCTTACTTTAGAACAGACAGACTGGTACACTGTTGAGCAATCCAGTCGTGATATGACATGACATGACATGACAATGTCATATACAGTCCAGAAAAGAGCAACAAATCTGGTGAAGGTATTACAGCACAAGTCCTAAGAGGAGTGGCTGATGGAACTGAGGATTTTTAGACTGGAAAAAAGGAGGCTCGGGGGACTCATAACATTGTTCTCTAATCCCAGGTAATAACAGGACAAGAAGAAAGAGCCTCAAGTTGTGCCAGGGGAGATTTAGATTAGGTATTAGGAAAAAGTACTTCGCAGAAACAGTGGTCGGACATTGGAACAAGTTGCTCAAGGAAGTGGGAGAATCACTATGCCTGGAGGTATTTAAAAAATGTGTAGATGTGGTACTTGAGGATATGGTTTGGTGGTGAACACGGTGGTGCTAGTTTAATATTTGGACTCAATTATCTTTGAGATCTTTTTCAACCTAGATAATTCTGATTCTATGGTTATTGCTGCCACAGTGCAAAAAGACTCTGTGATGTAAATGTATTTGTGGGTGTGTGACAGGTAATGCAAAATCACTGTGGTTATATAGACTAACTCTTCATTACTTTCTGTAACTATACAGTTCCTTTGAAAGACACATGCCCTGTTCCTCTTCTGTTACTTTAACATGTGACTTTCTTTTGATAGAGTGGGGTCTAGGCTACTGAGGAAAGGGATACATATTTATGACTAGATTCTCAGATCTGTCATATTTAGTACTAAGTAGTAGCTGTATCTCTAGAGACAGTAATAGCTGTATTAGGAGCTGTAGTGCTAGTATAACACTATATAGGAGAAAAAACATATGAATTGTGTTAGCACATAAAACTACCTCTTGGTCCACCTGTACTCTAGGAGAGAAGACAGGGAGGTAGTAAAATTAATAAGCTAGACCACTAGCCTAGCCTTGAGTCCAGTACTGTGATCTAGAGTTGCATACAGAAAAGTAATTTAAGACCCATTTACTAGGAGTCATGAAGTTGAACTTCATAAACTGTTGCCCCTGCAACAAAGACAAGCAACAGGTAAGATGATGTTGCAGAGGGATACCAGTGTTAGAGGGAGAACTACAAGAGTCAAAAAGTAGCAGTTCCTTAGAAGCAGTCAGAAAAGAAACTCTGTTAATGAGACTGCATCTTAAATCCCACTTCTCTCCAGGACCTAGTCTCCTGACTATGAGACTTAAACCTCATCATCTGTTTCACCTCCCTGGCCCAGGACTGCCAAGAATAATTTAAAGGCTGCACGTGGATGTGTCTATCTCTTAATAGTTGTAAAGGTTAGAGCCTACACCTACCTTGCAATCAAGCAAGCAAGTAAGCAAACAAACAAAAACAAAAAACTAAGTTTATACCACTCTTGGTGATTCTGTTTTTAAGTATTTTACAGCCAGTTTTTGTAATGAAAGTCAAATTTCATGTCAATTAGTGATGACACCTGATGTTAACTTTTATTTTTCTGCTCTTCCATTTAATGCTGCTTTGAAATATTCTCCTTAATTAACATTGTAATCTTTTGCTCTGAGATAATTTGTATCTTCTCAAAACATCAAAATGAATTCTTCTTAAGATGATAATGTTCTAGGTAGATTTCCATTTGCACGATTTTTATGTCATGTCTGCTAGTTAATTGACACAATTTTTAAATCTGTCACCCTGAATTTTTTCCTCGCCAAATACTTTCAGTAAAGCTGGAATTGACTCCACCATTACACCCCAGACCTTCTGCATCTCTCTTAAGTTTATAAGATGAAAAGAGCTGTCAAATTACATTACTCCCACATCCAATCTCTCACTTCACCTGCCTGGATGACCATAATAACCACATCATAGAAGTAATCCTTGCGCTTCTGGACTCTGACAACTGGGGAAGGCTGATTCACTTTCTGTTCAGGTGCAATCTTTGTCATGTACAATAACAACTTAGAGATGAGCTTCAGCAGAATGAGAAAAATGCTGAGAACATCAACTGATACTCTTCTTCCTGTCCAGAAACTAGTATTTCTATGGAAACATTGAAAAGATCAAGACATCTCTTAAGATAGAATCTTCATTTGTGGGACCAGTATTAGTTTTTAATAGACAGACAAGTTCTTATTTTCTCTTTCTCTTAGGACAACCTAGCCTACAACCAAACAAATGCTATGGAAGGAAGCGTATGGAAGAAAAATGTATGGGAGAAAATGTATGGAAGGAAATAAACATGAATCCAAGCCAGACACAGTTGTTATTCTCCAGAAACTGAGAAGTTTAGATTACACTCCATTAAAAAGTTATGGTCTATTTTTGTTATCAATCTGGCATGAAACTCCAAATTCACTGGATTTGGAGTTTCATGCCAGATTCACTGGATTTGGAATTTTGGCACAAGTAATAGGTAGTTACATTTTCGAATGTGTCTTGGGAATACAGCAGTTGAATTTCTTATCAGCTTTATAATAACAGCGAGAGAAAAGTAAGAAAAATAATAAAAATCCTAACAATAGAAAATGAGAAATGTTTCAGAATAACCCACTGTTATGGGGAGGCAGGATGACAATATTATGATTGTATGAAAGTCAGGATTCAGCCAGCAGCATTATGAAATATTTCTTGTATGCACTGTTCACCTCACAATATCTGAATCATTCATAATACGAATTTGGAGATTAAAATTATCAAGCTGAATTCTTTTACCATTTTAGTATTTAATTTCTCAGATTTTCATTTCACTTTAATAAGGGCAGCTGAATCTCAAAATTTCTGTCAAGAAAAGTTTGTATAAGCTGGGCAATAAAATATGTATGAATGAAAGGGGTAATGTTTGCTAGAGATACAAAAATATAACCATGTATGCAACAACAGTTATAGATAATAAAAGATATGATCACTTTTTCCACAACTCTTTATTTAAAAAAAAAAGAAAAAAAAATTTAAAAATTGTATGTATAGGATATCAAGGAACAAGGGAACCTTTGTATGATACTTGCAAAGCTGTAGCATCAAGAAATACACTGAACAATGTGCCTCTTGACAAAGCACCTTTCAGAGAGAGAAAAACTGTACTCCAGGAAATTTGGGCATAGTTTGATATTTTACAAAATTTACATTGGAACATCATAGCACAAATATAACTTAAGTCACTTAATAAAGATCTGCTAGTACAACTTGTGTCTAGCCATTTCATTCAAGACCATGAAACCATACAAGCTTTCCTATTAAGTACAGGATCTGATCCAGTAAAAAGTAAAACCAAAGCATTAAGCATCATGAATGACAACTAAAATAAGAAAGAATGTGCAAATTAGCAAAAGAAAAGACCAAGGTTTTGAAAGAGGATGTAGAAGGCCAGTAGTTCTCTGCTAAAATGAATACAGTATTTTATGTGACTTCTTCTTCCACTGAAATAGCAGTAAATTGAAGGATTTATATGTTCATATTTATTCACATTCTAAAAATAAGATATCAGTCCAATTCATCATTCTATGTTACAGACATTGTATTACAAAAAAAATTTCACAATACTTCAGCATTCAAAGTTTTTGGTTCAAATATTCTAAAGCTTTTGTAAAAACTAAACCCCTGATGGACTTTGTGATTTCTAGCCTATGATTTGTCAATGAGAGTGCAGAACACAAAGTATACACATGCACACACACAGCTGTAAACACCCACAGGTTGATTTTTTTCCCCTTTTCAGAAAATGATAAAAATAAGCATTTTAATCCATCAAAATTCAACCATTCTCAATTGTAAGTGAACATCTGCTTTCATCTAAGAAACATTTTAAACTTCTTGACAGTTAAAAGAACTGTAATCCCTAGAGACAAACACTTTTCAGAGAAAATTCTTATCATGGATGGCTTTATGGAAGGAAACTGCAGAACACTGTATGCGGTTGTAAGTGAACACACAGCACGGTTATCTCCATGAGCTCACTAAAATGTCAGCATTTGACTTGGTAGAAAAAAATAGATGAAAAAATAATTAAAAATGCTACTCAAGTTTCTACAAAATCTCTAGACACATTATTAGCAGATTATTTCCAAAAATCTCAAAGGCTAAAGTCAACTCTTTTTTTTTTAAATGGATTTTCAATTATAGCCCTTGTTTAATAGTGTTTAAAGTCAGCTTTCCCTGTTACTAGAGGGAAAATAAGATCAACTTCTTAATGTAACTTGCAAGAAATATAAAATATTCTATCTAGCTTTTTAGCCATTCTAAAAACTGCAGGTTTAAGTACCTATCTCTAGGTTGTATTCTTCTATTGCTTAGCATATGATTTGAGTTACATTTCATATTGTATTTTGAATTGAAAGAAGCTGAGATGTGGGCTCACTGTTGTTCAGGGACTGGGACCAGGACTAGGACTATTGTTCTTCCCAAGAACTGAAGTGTTCAGCACATTTCCAGGAGTCAGGAGCTCTCTCTGTCCCTGCCAAAAAGTCCTAACTCATCTTTAATATCATCTTCAAATTATACTTTTCCTTTGTCCTACAATATATGAGTTTAAATTGCAGCGAAAGTCAGTTGCAATATTAAAAAATGAAAATACTTTAATAATCATTCACATGCTTTGAGGCAGAATCTGAACACAGCAGCATCAAATTAAAATGATGGCACTTCTTCATTGGCCTAAATGATTGCTAGCCAAAGAAGGATCCGAACAATAACATAATTGGTTTTATTTTTATAAGTTCCCATGAGACAAGACCCTTAGTCATTGAGTTGATATGTTTCTTTTTAACGGTGTTCAGTTTCTCCACTTCTTATTGAATTTAATGATAAGAGAGCTTGTTCAAATCCTACTGGTGTCTCATGTATCTTATGAATAGTACCAGTATAAATAAGAATTACTGAATGCAACTGAGTTCATTTCTTTAAAATACGAAGTAAATCAGAGAAGTTATCTCTAGTAGGCACAGAAATAAAAATTTGTCGGGGACAAGTATTTCAAAAATTTTATGTGTTAAACTTTTCCATGCTGGTTTAAGTGCATCTTATTATTCTCACTGGTAATTACTATACTTGATAACAATGACTATCCTTGAAGTAGATCTCTGTATGTATAAGTATATCTGTGTGTGACCAAATCCAAATGTAATGTGACAGTCATATAAGGTACCCATCACCTGAACTGCTGTGATTCAGCTGCCATAAAGATCTTAGTAAATGATATTAGGACTTTGACATTTAAACACTTACCAAACAACTCTGGCAGTTTAAGATGCTACTTCCTCCAGCAATCACTCCAGGTCAGAGCTGCCAAAATGGAGTCTCAGCACTTCAGGGCAATGTCAACCAGGTTAGTCCTGACAGCCAAAAGAATATTTAGTTAACCTCACTCACTGAACTTTTCCCTGAAGCACCTGAGAACTGTCCACATCCTTTGTTTTAATAAATTATTACAGTTGTTGAAGACAACATGTTAGTTAGCTACTGGTTCTTTCTCATATCCAAATTCTAAGCTAATGCGCTTCATCTCACAGATGGAATGGATAGGAAAGTATGTATAGAGAGTTATACAGCTGAGTTAAACTTAAAAGCTGTCTTCAGAATTGTTTGATTATGTAAGATGGTCTTCTCGCAGCTCAACAGTCATTATTTTTTACTTCAACTGAAATCCACAAACATATTTTGCAAGTTAGCAACTTAGTTAATGATTCTGCATAAGCAGTATGATGGATTTCAAAGATATGTCAGAACTCTTTAATTTTCTTCCTGCCTTCTTAGGTATTAACTACTATGTCAGTTCAAACAATCCCCTTAGTGACACAGAGAATTTTTCTAGTGGGTTTTCTGTTCTTCCACTGCCATATGTCCATAACAAATTGTTTTACATGGGCAATTGAATCTTACAAAGAAAGAATGTACAAGAACAGTTCTAAAGCAGACAGTTCCCTGAAATTTCTCACTCTTCTTTCAACTCCTGTTTTTTTCCCTTGTTTCATATGAATGAAAAATTCAGAAATTATTCCTCAAATCCCTGGTTTTGATTTGAGTTTGTCATTGTAACCTCACATTCTATTATTTGTTTTTAAGACTAAATTTTTGTTAACCTCTGCAATTTTCCCCTTCAAGTATACACACAGATAACTCTCATTAAGGCAAAAATGCAAATACCAGAATGATAGAAATGTCTCTCTCCTCATATATTTTCTCTGACTTGAAATGCAGGAAATACAGTTTACTGTGTTTTGCAAAACTGGGCATAGCTATTAACAAAAGACAGCTACAGTGCAGACTGAATGACTCAGACAAAGATAAACATAAGCATAGATAACAGACAAATGCAAGAAGACAGTATTTGCAACTTGTTAGTCTTGACTATCAAGAGTTAGTTCTGTAAATAAAATTAGCCTGCTTCACTCTACATCTTTGCAAAAACACATGTGAGATCTCCCAAGGTTCATGTGTCTAAGCACAGCAGTTCACTTGGTCTCTGTCTGAACTACAAATTCTTTCTTTACTGTTTTTCTGACTCTCCCCATGGGTCAAGCAACATCAGCAGGCTGGAAGCTGGGAAAGGTGTGCCTGCTGAGCTCCATAGGTACACATGCCTCCATTCTTATCAGGAGTAAAGGAGGAGAAATTGCATCAAATTAAAAATAGTCTTAGAAAAAGACACCAAAATTATCCAGAACTAGCCAAATGAGGAGGATGTTCCCCACAGCTGTAGTGTAACCTTGTGCATTTATTTGTTCTAATGAAGACTGTTCATCTTCTACACACAATTTGCAAGCAGTCATAAAGCTCTGTTGACCATAGCCACGTTTCTGCCAAGTACTCCCCTTTGATGGAGCAGTCAACTCATTACTGCCTTTAGTTCAGTGTTTTATCTAAATAGTCCATCGTAGGAGTGATGTTTTGGAAAATAATTTCAACCATATTATAAAGTCATTTTTTTTCTTCTTTCATAAATACAGAAGATGTGGCTTTCCTGCCCACCAGAAAACAGTTGAAATCTCTGGACATTATTGTCTGTTCATGGTTCTTTCAATCTGACCACTGCTGTGAAAGATAATAAAAAGTGTTTTTATAAATGCATCAATAACAAATGCAGGGACAAGGAAAATCTCCATCCTTTATTGGACACAGTAGGTGACATTGTCACCAAGGATGAGGAAGAGGCTGAGGTATTTAATACCCTCTTTGCCTCAGTCCTCAACCGTAAGAGCTGCAATCCTCAGGGCAACTGGCCCTCTGACCTGCTAGACAGGGATAGGGAGAAGAATTGGACCCCCTGCAATCCAGGAGAAAGTAGTTAGTGACATGCTGAGCCATTTAGATACTCATAAGTCTATAGGACCAGATGAGGTTCATTCATGTGAGGATGAATCTGGATCTGGAATCTCATATCTGGATCTGAGGTAACTGGCAGAAGAGCTCGCCAACACACTCTCCATCATTTATCATCAGTCTTGGCTAACTGGGGAGGTTCCAGATGACTGGAGCTTGGCCAGTGTGATGCCTGCCTCAAGAAGGGCCAGAAGGAAGATTTGGGAAACTACGGGCCTGTCAGCCTGGCCTTAGTCACCAAGAAGGTTATGGAAGAGGTCATCTTGAGAGCACTCATACGGCACATACAGAAGAATCAATTAACCAGACCCAGACAGCATGGGTTTAGGAAGAGCAGGTCTTGCAGGACCAACCTGATCTCCTTTCATGACCAGTTGACCCACTTAGTGGATGAGGGGAAGGCTGTGGATGTTGTCTAGCTGAACTTCAGTAAAGCCTTTAACACCATCTCCCACGGCATATTCCTGGAAGAGCTGGCAGCCCCCAGTTTGGACAGTTGTACTCTTCATTGAGTAAAAAACTGGCTGGGTACCTGGGCCCAGAGACTGCTGCTGCAGTTGACAGCCAGTCACTAGTGGGGTTCTCCAGGGCTCAGTGTATGGAGTAGTCATGTTTAGTATCTTTACTGATGATCTGGCTGAGTGGATGAGGGAATCAAGTTCACCCTCAGTAAGTTTGTGGACAACACTCTGTTGGGTGGGAGTGTTCATTTGCTGGAAGGTAAGAAGGCTGTACGGAGGTATATGGACAGGCTGAATCAATGGGCTGAGCCGAATGATACGAAGTTCAACAAGGCCAACTGCAAGGTCACAACCATTGCATCACAACAACCCCATGCAGTGCATTATGGACTGGAAAAGCATGGCTGGAAAGGGGCCCAGTGGAATGGGGCCCAGGGGATGGTGGTCATCAGCAGCTGAACACAAACCAGCAGTGTGCCCAGGTACGCAAGAAGATCAATGGCATAATGTCTCATATCAGCAATAGTGTGGCCAGCAGGACCAGCAATACTGATTTTCCCCTCTGCTTGGCAGTGATGAGGCTGCACCTTGAGCCCTGTGTTCAGTTTTGGGCCCCTCACTACAAGAAAGACATTGAGGTGCTGGAGCCAATCCAGAGAAGAGCAACAGGTGAAAGGTATAGAAAATAACTCCTATGAGGAGCAGCTGAGGGAGCAGGAGTTTAGCCTGGAGAAAAGTAGACTCGGAGGAGACCTTATCACTCTCTACAACTACCTAAAGGCAGGTTGTAACAACATGGGGGTTAGCCTCTTCTCCCAGGCAACCAGTGACAGGACAAGAGGAAATGGCTTCAAGGTGCGCCAGAGAAATTACTGCAATGGCACTTAGTATCACGATCTAGTTGACAAGGTGGTGATCAGCCCAAGATTGGACTCCACGATCTTGTGGGCCTCTTCCAACCTAAATGATTCTGTGATCCTGCAATTCTATGGTTCTTCTCACACCCTTGGATTACATCCTAGTGAAACAGCTGCCTGTCCTGCTCAATTAACAAGTTTAATTTAAGATTATCTTTTTTTCCCCCCACTTAATTAAGATCATTTCTGTATGTGATATGAACTGATATTTTTGGAGGTGGCTTGTACTGAGTTGTATTTAATTTTGTCACCTGAACTGAAATAGCGTGTCTGATAAACCAGACATGATCTATGGATTAAAATCTGGATTTAACATCTTCAGCCCACTTTTTGATTAGATTAAGAAAAAACAAACACAGGGACACATTTAGCACTACACTTCTCTATTTCATTCCATAATTTGTAATCTGACACTGTATCAAACCAGACCATACCACAGTATTCTATATCACATCACACCATACTATAATACACTACAACTACACAGTACAACACTAACCATGTCATGCTATGCTACACATTACTATGCTTTGCTACACGAACACCACGCTGGACTACAGCAGACTATACTATGCAACACCATACTATACTATAAAACCCTTACCTTTCCCTCACTTCTTTTGCCAGAACTATGTGCCCCAGTGACTCTACAAAAGGGAGTGATAACAATGCCTGCGTTTGTGAGGCGTGTATGAATACTCCATCACACACTGATTTTCCAGCCACAGGGGTACCTCAGTGCACGCAGGCTCAAGCTGCTCCCACAGCCAAATTGCAGCACACACTGTGGTCTGACTGGTAGCCTTACAACCTCCAGATGCAAAGTAGCATACTCAGCATATAGTAAGTCACACAGTCCTAAAAGTTAGATGAGCCATAGTAGTTCTTTTTTCATTTTACATATATATTTTTATCTGGCATTGCCTTTACACCAGGAAAAGATGAGATGCAAAGGTCTCATAGCACTGCTTATTGCTTACCTACCCTAATGTTACCTATACAGCATCTCAGACTCAAGTTAACAGGAACCAGCTGTGTCAAAGCATAGCGATAACTTGGCCCTCAGTAGTTTCCTGTGGAGCACAGAGCCATTGATGTACTCCCAATCAATTCCTACACAGTTACAGTTCAGTGAGCTATTTAAAGAAAAAAGATGACTGTGTAAAGCAAGAAGGTTATTTAAAGAGAAGAACATATTGAGAAATAAAGAACTAAAAGCAAGTACTAGAGACAGACCTGGCACAGAGAAGGTGGGGGGAAAAGAGGGAAGAACAAAAAAGTATGAAAGACACAAATCTCTGTGGTGGAATCCTCAGATACATGAGTGAGAGATTCATATCAGCAGCATTATTTGATATTTCTAATACTTTAATGTGCAAAAGTACTTAAATTCTTCAGTAAAATTTCTAATTTCTCTGCCTCTGCATATGTGCAAAACTTAACTCATCAGGATAAGCCAAGTGCTCTGGAAAACCATTGAAAAAATATACTATAAGTTTCAGTGATTAAAATAATATAGCTAATCTTTCCAGTGAGAATTTCTGCTTTTAACTTAATGACTATATTATAAATGTATTGTGGTGATGACTGAGCTTAAATATCTCAGTTAGTCAAAAGAAATATAACATAACAAGAAATATTCAGATAAAATATTAATAAAATCTCTGTTGAGTGTTTCTGTTTCAATATAACTATAACACTCAGTTAAATTCTTGTCCTTGGACTGTTTTTTATAATATTTCTTAAGTATTTATTTTTAAATGATTCATAGGAGCAAAATACACTTTTAAAAACCTATATAATACTGGAATGATTTACATTCTTAATACCATTCTGTTTCTTAATATAATTTCCATGGTTAATTAAAAAATCAAACCAAGACCAGCCTTTTTTGGGTCAAAATTCAATGCCTGAAAATAAAAATATATGCTTTTCCAAAAAAATTGGAAGTAATTTTATTTTTTCCTTATGTAAACTGAAATTTATTTTCATTTATTAAGATTATTCATTGGATAAGCTTGTGCTCAACTTTTCTTCCCTCCTGATATTAACACTTAAAAATATTAACTTAAGTAGCTGCATCATTACAAATCCAAGCAGTTTAGCAACTTCCTCTAACTAAACCAGTGAACAGCCCCTTTCAGGAACTGCTCTTACACATTCCATTAAAATTCTAACTTCTCAGTTCCAAAATGTAATGACACAAAACATATCTTTTTATTGCCACAAAGAGAAAAAGCTCAAAGAGCTGAAGATGGAAAGAAAAAAACTACTCAGAACTGTAGCTGAATTGAATGTGTCTTAGATATCCATGGGTTTTTGAACTGTTCCTTAAAATGTCCAGATGGTAACACCCGTAAGCCACAGCCTTTTCGAAACATTTGGGTTTCAGTTTGAAGAGGTTCTGACAGCAGTGCTAAAAAAAAAAGGATGTGAGATAAAGGCTCTTAATACTGCTGCTTATGGGGAAAAAAGCATTCTCTTCCAGAAAACTGTAGTTTAACAGAATCCATTCTATATACGTTAAAATAGAGCCAAAGTTCAATTTAAAGTGCTGTTGCACACTTTACCAAAGCTCTTGACTTTAGAAATTCTTTCTCAACAGGGCTTACGAATCCTGTATCCGTTGACCTTCAGAACACGGTACAAGACCATTTATTCTCTCAGCTTTTTGCCTTTGTGTGTGTCTGAACAAGGTGACGAAAGAGAATGGAAGAATCATTTGGGGAAGTCACTAGAGTTTAAGCCAGACAACATGGGCAAAATTATTCAGCTGAAACTGCTGGAGAAAGACAGATAAGCAGAGTGCAATTAGGCAAATGATAGTACCGAGACTATCATAAAATAAGCTAATATTTTTCTGCTTTACACTGGTTTACAGCAAACACACAATTACAATAATGCTTTTATTTGGAGGGAAGAAACAAATTTCCATTTTTGTGATTGCAGTTGGGATTCAAACTCTTCAGTTTCTGTAACTGATTTGAATTGCTGCTCATGGAATGAAATGATTGTAATACATTTGGAAAAATATTAACCACTACGAATTGACTGACTCCATATCATGCTAATACAGACAAAGGAGCATGACTGGGGCATTCAGTAGGAGTATCAGTTAGGATTTCCTTGGTTAAGTCAACTCCTCCAAAAACTCATGAGAATATAGTGTGTCTAATATTGTAGGGCTACCTCATAATCATGATCCTGAATTATAATTATCTTTAAAATTAAAAATTAATAGCACATTATTACCTCAAGAGTACTGGAGGCATACAGCACAAAATCAAGCACCAAGTTTTTGACAGGCTTTGGCCTTGAATGTGACTACTAGTTGAAAGGACCACAGACTTCTATATTGTGTTCAAGTGTGTCAAATAGTGGTTAAAAATTCACTGGTTTTATATCTATGAAAATAGAATTTGAAATGGAAAATCAGGCATCAGAATATTCAATGTGATACAAAGACTGAAGGAGAAATATTTTATTGTCTTAAATTACAATAGCATTTTCACATCTGTCATTTGACTCTGGCTGTTTCTTGAGGTTCCTCCTGGAGGCTGTGAATCATGATTCAAAATAAAATCAAGTTCCTTATACAACATTGTTCCTTATACAGAGTTGTCATACCTAGAATTTCACAGGCTTAAATTCCATTTTAAAAATATGCAGACGTGTATGACACACACTTGACCTGACTTATAAGGGGGCATCAGTAGAAATTGTTCCAAGGTGATACTGTCTATTGAGAAAGCTGCATGCTTGTAAAGTACACAAATAATTAAGCAAAGAAAAGAGAAGTAATGTGAATTAGTAGAATGGTAGTTCTTTCATTGACATCATAAATGGCTCCTTTGAATGTTCTGATGTTGTTTTGACATAGAGATCTTACTACATATTGTCACATTTTTCTGTTTGGAGTTGTTTTGTGTAGTATCCTTTGCATGCCAAATCATGGTAAAAGGTTCGTTGACATTATAAAAGCTGAAATTTTATATCATCTCTTGTTCCTACCCATCTGTACCCATTAGGGTCCGATCATATGAATGCTTACAAATACGCATGATTCTGTCTTATTCTTTGAGAATGTCCCACATATGTAAATTCAAGTGACTAGGGACTGAACCCTGAGCTTGTATTAATGAAAGAAAAAAAACAAAAACAAAAACAAAAACCTGTTTCAAATTTTTTGAATCACTGCATGATCTAAACGAATTATGGCTGATTCGTTTTGTAAATTATCTTTTTATCTGAAAATGTTTCTGCAGGAGAAATTCATTCTCTTGCGTACATATTATATGTAACAACACCATCTTTCTGAATTGCTGAAGAAGCAATGATAATTTGGCGGTCTTGGTATTCAGTTTCTTTGAAATACTAAAACTTTGGAGGCAGATTTACCAGGGAGTTTACTGGGCTGTTACATGTACATTTGTACCTATTCCCACAAAACCTGATACATTCATGGATGCACATCCCCCGTTTAGAGCAGTACTGCATTAGTGCCTGATACTTCGCTCTAGTGTTTATGGTGATGTAGAGTGGTTTCTGTTGTCTCATGGATTTCCAGATATTTGCAAAACAAGTGCCAGGGAGTCACACAAACTTTATCTGAAAAGAACCTCTGGAGATCCAGCCTCCTATATAGGGAAGGACATCAGTGATAATTCAGGTTACTCAAGATTTTCTCTATCTGAATCCCATAAAAATTTCCAGATGGAGACTTCACTATTCTCCCTGGGTAAACGTCTTAGTGAAAAAGCCACCACTGCCCATTCTGCTTGCTATTTTCCTCTAGAAGAAGAGCTTGGTTCTGTCATTGGGAACCTTTCGGGTAATAGTAAAAAGCAGTTAGCTTTCTCCTCAGTTTTCTCCTCACCAGACTAACAAGCCCAGCTGCATAAAACTCTCATCCCAGAGGCCCTTAGCCATACTGGAAACTCTCTGCTGGATTATTCCCATTTTCCGGAATACGCCTTCAACCGGAAGTCCCAAAAGTGGACTTTCCAGGAGTGGCATCACTGATGCTGAACACAGAACAAGCCTTATTCTACTAGGTACACTCCTCCTAATGCAGTCCAATGTACAGTTTTCATTGTTGATCCAATTTGCCAGTGCTTATCATACAAATCTTGCATGTTCTGGGGGTCCAAATAACTAACAATTTTTCTTTAGTCCATATTATAGGCCTTCTCTAAATGAATCAACTGAATAATCCATCTTCCACCACCACCCACCACTAGGAAAACTATGAAAGATAGTTATTCAGTTTTATTTATAATTTGTGTTAAAATAATAAACTTATAAAGTCCTATAAAGTTTAAGTCCAAGGGGACCAATAAATCATTTGGACTGACCTCCAGTATGTCAGAGGCTAATAATTTTCACTCAGTGATATACTCTGGCCACCAGCACAAAAGTCTCTTTTTTAACAGGGTTGCTCCTTGCAACTGGTTGATGTAGAAAGGTAGACACACTTGCACCCAGAAGGAGAACAGAGAAAGAAAGAAAATAAACAGAAGAAAGGTACACCACTTGAGAAATGAGGCCTTGCAACAGTAAAAACTCTCACTGAGAGGAACTCACACACTTTTACGTTTTCTGGCTTCTCCTTTGAGGAAAGAGGATCCAGTCTACCTCAGAGAGACAATAAAAGAGAGACCCACAATGTCAGAAAGCTGAAAAACAGAAACAGTGAGAAGCAAGCTCATCTAACTGCTGGAGAATAAAAAAGGAGTAATTATCCCTGTTTGTTGTGATAGTAGGTATGAGCCAAAAAAATTTTATTCAGCTGAAGCATAATTTCAAATTATAGGGAACAACATTTTATACCACCGCAAAAGACATGAAAAAATAGTTCGTTACTCCATTAAAAATGAAGCCAGAAAGCAGGGTCAAATATCAAGGTGAAATTCTATAGAGAAACAAAATGAGATACGGTATATTTCTTGTTCTTACAAGACTAGTGTCGTTTTGTTTCCAGAAATAGAAATGTTTTATCACCATGTGGGAGAATGCCCTTGGGAAAAGGCTAATTGTAGAACTATAAAATGTCAGAATGTGGTAGGGAAGACTTAAACTGGACTCAAGTAAATGTCTCATAAAGGCCTGTACTTATTTTTTAGATATGACTTTACATCCCTCAAAACTGAAACACCACTTAACTGAAAAGACAGAAAACTGCACAGGGTGGACAATCAGAGAGGATAAAGCAAATGTCAGATGTTTCTTTTTCCAATGTTATTTTGTGAAATAAATTTTCATAATTGTCTTAGATGACTGGATTAAAAGAAGCACTCTTTCTCCATATTTCAGTTGCATCTTACCTAACAACCTATAGCTGCTTTATGATATTATTAGTTGATTTAGACCAAATGTCATAATAGCTAGGACTTGGACTGAGTATCCAAGATGTTCTTACAGTCAGCACATTTTACAAGCAATAAACTACACTAAAAGGTCAAATTCATGATCTCTTTATAGATTTCGGTTTTGTTAGAACAATTGTGTTTTGTTCTTAGAATATTCCCTCTTTCCATAGTCTAAGTATAAGCATATTTGCTAAAGCATGTGTCTATCTTTGTTTACTTACAAATAAACAGAGCTTTGGCTGTGAAATCATAAAATAACTAGATGCAGTTATTGATTTATCTTTTTCATGCAAAGACTGCTTAGTCTGGCTATTCTGAGAAACTGGTTTTGGTACTGCTTTGATTTTCAGTAGCACAGAGCTGCCTTTAAGGAATGATCTTGATGGAATAAGACAGGTATGAAAGCATGACGGGAAAGGTTTCAACAGTGATTTTTGGAAATTTTAAGGTTTAGAAGAGAGAACGAGAGAGAGAGCCCTCTTATTCAGTCCTGACAGAGGCTGGATGTTGCATCCTGTGACTGTATAGCTTCATGTGAAAGTGGCTAATGACTAGTGTTGGATTCCTCTTTGAGTGTTGACCCCCTTAATGAAATTACATACTAAAATCAAATAGAACCACTGACTTAGAAAACAATAGTTACAGACACTAAAAGATATTGCAAATTTGCCTGTGTGTCTTGAACTTAGAAAAAACTATTTGGTGGTCAAAAGAATGAGTATGTGTCATAGGATTTCTTAAAGACTGGACTGGAGGATTCTGTACCCCAAACAAAATGAGGTCATAAATATTTGAAAACTGTTATCACTCAAAGAAGAATTGGTGAAAAAATGCAGTTATTCATTGCACATAAAATGATTTACAATCTGCATATCTATACAAACTAAAAGGTTCAGAGTCTAAAGTTTTCACTTTGTATATATGGTTTTATGTCTAAAAACCATTTTTATTGTATAGGTAAGTAGAGAGAAGAGTAGGGACGCAGATGAACCTTCTAGGTTTTGCATAGGAAAATGAAATGCGCTTTTCTTCTTCTGCCACCTCTGTTTGTCTCAGGATGGTAAGCTGGTCATCTGATTTGAATTGTATGTTTAGCACCCTTTCAATTAGTATTAAGAGTGAATTTAATGGAATAGACTGAAAGAGTGATCTATTTCTTTGTTACAATGATTAGTAAAAGATGGAATTTCCAAATTTCTCTGGACTGTGGATTTAGATGATGGGCTGTTTCTCTGTTTAAATATCCATAATGATCTTAAAGTTGATAATGACTGATAGCTGATAATAGCATCAAAAAATGTGTTCTGGTGGCCACAATCAGCCAGAAAATCTTTCTTGCATAAAGCACATTAACAAGGATAAACTTGAGTACTTATGGTTTCCATAAACTTATGGTTTAGTCTCGTGAAATTAAACAACTAAACAATGCTCTAGCCCCACACATACACACACTTTTTCCTTATGTGTAAATATGTCACAGGTTTGTTCCTAAAGAAGTGATTTGTATGTTTTCAAAACTTTGAAAAATTCTTCAAGATAAATGCTAAAGCATGTCAAGCCAAATGTTTAAAAAATACATTAGATTTAAAATAAAAGCTGTTTTAGACCTGTTTCAGGCAGGAATGCATCAACCATATTATGTAATTCTTGGAGTAATAAAAGATACTTTTATCCACCTCATCATCATTATATTATGTTGCTTCAAGAACTGTCTCTGAAAATCTGTATGTCCTGAGTAGCTTCAGAAGATTTCTTATTTCTTTGAACACACATAAAAAAATTAAGAAATTAACATTTTCCTATGGCCCTTTGTCTAGCCATGAAATCTTGTCTTCCATTGTCTAATTAATGGCAAAATTATCAAAAAAAATACTGATCTGTCTCTTCATTAATTCACTTGATAGACAAGCATTTCAGAGGCAAAAAAAGATCAGTAATTAGGCAATTTTTCAGGGCTTATGTGTTATGATATGAAGTGAAATAATCAAAATTAAACAAAATTTGAAATTTGGAAGCATGAACAAATAGCAATTATGATTCCGAAAGTTTTCTTAGCTTTGAAATGAATTGTTCACCAGCTTTGGCTTAGTATCAGTGGTTGCAAAGCTTTAACATCCAGATCCAAGAAATGCTTGATTCTTAATCTGATCTGGACTTCCAGTAGCAGTGCTTGTGAACTATGCTTAAGGTCTGGGAATAAGTCAGTGAACCCATAATGAGGGCAAAGCATTAGTGAACCTCCTTTATTTAATTAATCATTGCACAGGAAGATTTCTAATAAACTTTACATTCATATTTTTACAATGAAAAGTAATCTTAGAGTATACAAACCCATAGATCTGCAAAGTCAAACCATAACACAGGCCTATGATTTTTGTATAGCAAAGCTATTTTTGGCCAAGCATCTATTTTTTGCACCTTTTTCCATTTTTCATTTTTTCCTTCCCTATCTCTGCACAGTTGTATTCATCTACTTGACATTACAGAGGGAGGCAAACAAAAATAGTCGTTTTAACATTCTAGGATTTCCCTGAAATATTTCTGAGAGAATCACAATAACGTATGACATTACATATACAAAATACATGATTGTATGGGGTGCTAGAATGGTTTTCCTGGCATGCGTATGTACTGACCTACATAATTCATGAATGGTGAAGAATAGGACCATTATATGCAGCAAAATGAAGACAGCATTGAATAATACTAAACTTCATAAGATGTCTGCAGCAAGCTTAGCTTTTCAGCGAATCGAATAGATTTTATTCAAAGCTTAGAAAGTACAAGGTCAAGCAGATTATTAAAATGAATATATAATAAATAGATAAATTCATGCCCCATACTGAAATTCACGCAGAACTTCATTGAGTTAAGTGGTAGGTCCAGCTGTGTGAAAAATGTCAGCATTTGGCCCCTTGCCACAAGTCATTTTAGTAACATCTCTCTTATTTTTCCAAAGGCTGCCAGGGCAGTTCACAATGCAGTGCCAAACGATCCGCCTTTTCCACTTCATGTTGTGCTCCAGATGTTAATACTTCTGGAGACACTAAGTGCCCTTTATTCCATAAGGATATAGTTTCACATCAATGTGGCCCTTAGTGATCTTTCTTGTTGAGCATCTATTTACTCCAGATAATGTCCAAAGAATCGAACTTTCTAATTTACTTCTCAGATAACACATTGCTGTACTTTGGTGGCTGCAACTGAAAAGTCTGCCTGTATTAAGGCATTAGTAACATATTAGTAAAAACCTAAGTGTATTACTGCGTTTAAAAGGACATGGTCCAGCTATATTTCTTCTTAATGTATCTTTACATTATAGCAGAATAAAGGTGGTTACTTAAAGATGGTTTGATTATTAACCATGCCATTTCGGTTGTCATCCCAGGATATTTGTCTGCCACCAGGTAGGGTCTCAGTCAGCAGCAAATCATAAACTGTATTAAATTACCCTGCTTAGCAGTTTGAATTATGCATAATTTCAATCTACAGATTTTTGTAACAGTTATATATGTATAACAACATCCATGTGCTAGATTGAAGAATATCAAATTGACACTACAGATAGTGGGAACTCTTACACTCTGTATAAACACAGAGCTGTTTACTAACTGTCATAGAGGGATGTGCTGGGAAGAGAGACATCTATATAAACACAGAAAGGAAAAAGCCCTCTGCTAATTAAAAGCCAGACTCCTAATAAAAGAGTGAATTTAAAGGGAGATTCAGAAAAAAATATTAAATGGGTCTTAGATCTCCTAAGAACAAGGAAAAAGAGTTTGGTTATAAGAGCATCTTTGTCGAGGATGGTCTTCTAAGACCCTTTGTTAAGACAGGAGCACCATGAAAAGGTTGTTGCCAGGCTGATGGAAAAAGAGACCTTCTGATCTAATCTTCGTGTAAGTTATAAACAGCTTCCCTATACCTCCACTTAACACTTCTTCTAAAACAATTATATTCTGAAGATAACAGTAGTTTTATGTGCTCCAGTTTTGCTTTTTTAACTTGAATTCAAGGTAGTAGAATAACAGTTACCAGCAAACATTCCTTGAATTAAGTGCAGTAAATTCAGGTTCTGGGACACTATAACAAGCGCTGTTGTTCCTCTGTCCATCATCCACTGTAAGAGAGTGAGAGCTTCTTTGAGGTGCATGGGCCAAGTGTAGGGAAAGCAGTATCAGAGTTAATGGACAAAAGGCAGGAACCTTTTGAAAATACTACTGATGAAATTAATGTCTCTGTGTTATGCAGCAAGATATTGGAGTACATGACTGAACTACAAGAGTCATGGGAAGAATGACAGTCCTTGTTATTTTTTTTCCCCCCACTTTTTCTAAGAAAAGCATATTTTATTTCACTAATATTCTGATCAAGGTTACTTTAAAAAGTTCAGAAATCAATGAATAATTTTCCCTTGACTGTAGTACACATAAAATACATATCTAGTGGTGTCCTCCAGGGATCAGTGTTAGGCTCAGTCCTGTTTAATATATTTATTGATGATCTGGATGAAGGGATAGAGTGTACCATTAGCAAATTTGCAGATGACACCAAGCTGGGGGAGTGTGTCAATCTGCTGGAAGGCAGGAGGGCTCTGCGGAGGGATCTGGTCAAGCTGGAGAGTTGGACTGATTCCAACAGGATGAGATTCAACAAAATGCTGGGTCCTGCACTTTGGCCACAA
>VZRE01008127.1:0-64330 GCA_013396775.1 Cephalopterus ornatus
GAACGATTGCCCTTCCAGCCAGGAAACACATCCCATAACCTCCATCTCTCAAGTGCAGTTGGTGCCCCACCCTTGGCACTACAGGGACAGCAAGAGCTTTCTGTGTGGGTATTTTTTTTGTGTGAGGAATCTTCCTCCCTATTGAATTTTTACTGATTGCCACTTTGAGCGCAGTCCTCCTGTAGGCGAACGATTGCCCTTCCAGCCAGGAAAGAAAGCCCTGAGTCTCCATCTCTCAAGTGCAGTCGGTGCCCCACTGTTGGCACTACAAGGACAGCAAGAGCTTTCTGTGTGGGCACCTTTGTTCTGGGAGGAATCTTTATCCGTATTGAATTTTGAGCCCTTTATACATCTCTTTGATTTTGGTGACTGATACTTTTGATTAAATAAATTCAAAAGGAAGGTGTTTGGAACAGGGACTATTTTTCTCCATGTTGCAACACCCCGTGGGATCGTGATTATAATTGATCGGGTGGGTCACTGCTATTTTGTATTTTGCAGATGTGTTTCTTTTATAGGTAAATTCCACGTTGTCTGATGCCATGCACTGCCTATTTTTCTTCCCATTTCTGCTGATTTTTTTATTTGAATCTTGTTCTCCTATTAACTTGGGCACTGCACAGGCTTAGGAGATCCTGACCTTAGGTTGGAACAGGGAGACAGAGTCCCTGTAACCTCCTGAATTGAGTGATGCCAGGGGGGAAGTACCTCCTCAAGTTCCTGATGCCTTCTGAGTGAATCTGGAACAAACACATTTCACTGAGTCATCAAATGGGGGGGAGGAGGGGTGGGAAAAAGCAAGCCTAAGTTTTTCTGCTGATTATTTTTCTCCTTTCATTTTAGAGAAGCATAATGCTTGGTTGGATATACTCAGCCAAATGTTTTCTGAATTGGGAATCTCCCAAGCTTTTTTATTTAAAGAGCTCTTGATATTCTTTTCCAGTAAGTCAGCATTACTGCAGTAAACACCGAGCCCTTCATAACCTTGCTGTGTGTGATCCCCTCTCAAAGTCACTCTGTAATCAAATGTACCGGGATTTCATAATAGTAATTTGCCACACTGTCAGAAATAGGCTTATCATGCTGCTGTCATTGGTATCACGTGAACATCACTCAGTGTGCTGTGCCCTTCAGATGAGAGCCAGTCAGGGAGAGAGAAAGGGAAAAAAAACAGGGAACAGGAAGAGAACTTTAAGTCCTTAAAGTCCACTACAGCCTCTGTGTGAAGGGGGAGGCTGCAGAGCTCCTGTCTGTGGTGTGGGCATCTCTTTAAACATCATGTTGACTGGGTAAAGTATTGCTTTTTTTTTTTCCAGTTCACCTGAAATCTCTGAACGCTCTGCTCCTGTTGTCTCTCATTCTGCAGAGTGTGGCAACTACTAATTTCCAACACCACGAGAAAGACATTTTCCCCAATGCCCACAGGATGACTTGATGGGTTATTCAGGTTTTAAAAAGACATTTCCATCCTTTTCTGCTTTTTCAAAAATGTTATTTGGATGCCTCTGATTTTTAGCATCTTCCAGGCAGCAGGTGCTCATATTAAGGTCACGTTCCTCGGGATACCTCAAGCTGCACACTCAGAATCTGCTGTTACTTTAAAAAGGGCCTGATTTAATCATTTGCTTGTTTTAAGAATTGATTTTTTAAATTGCTCTGAGACACCCTCAGTGGTAGATGCTTGGGGGGGACTTCCCTGTGAATGAATCAGCAATGCAACATAATCAAACTAATGCCATAATTCTGACACTCAGGGGGGATGTCTTGTCCAGCACCGCTTTTTGTTTAATTTAAACCCACTCCAGGTTTTTATCTGGAAAGTCTTAATTTTCAAAGTGACTCTGAAGAAGAGAAAATAAAAATCTTGTGAGCTAATGAGTGCATCTCCTGGAATAGCTTCATGCTATTTTTGGAGGTGGTTGAGGGCATAGGGGGTACAGAAATAACATGGAGAATAATACCTGGTCATATTCCACGGACAATCTGCCTGAAACGTAACGCCAGGGCCTTCTACAGAAATTATTCATAACAAGCTCCCCACGCCGGTGTTCCATTACTGCCTCTCTCTCTTGGACCCAGGAAATCTGTTGTGTTCCTACTGCTTTACTTTGGTTGTTACAGAAATGCCTCCAACTACTTTGTCCAGTTCTTCTGATCCCAGGGTTAAATTAATTCAAAAGCCCGTGGCCAGGAGAGAGGGCTGAGCCTGTGTCAACATGTCTTTAGAAATGCATTAACAAGTTGCTCCACATGTATAATTAATAGGGATGAAGGAACCCTAGACTGTCACAAAGTCTGTTCTCCACCCCAGTACACCTCTTTTGCTTCTTGATACTTTCTTTCCTTTATTATGTTATTTCTAGAACACTGATATAGTTCACCGTGCAGTACTCTTGGAATGTAATATAAGATATAAAAGCAATAGTACCCTAATAAAACCATTCTGCCTTTTGGTGCCTCTTTTATACAAAGAGCTCAAAGTGTTTCAACAGAACTTGATTAAAAATTAAGCCTCTGTCCAGCTGTGTCAGGCAGGTAAGTAGTATCATATCCATTTTACAGATGGCTAAACACACAATAGAAAGGTTAACTGCCGTGTCTGTGGCTGCTCACTGTGTTACCTGCCCTGCTGGGAGTGAGAAGCCAGACCTGAATAAATAATCAATTTATTGGTTTGGCACCTTCTGCACAAATCAGAAAAATGGTCTTTCCAGTTTCACTCAAAACTTTTTCTTCGAAGGGCTCTTTTAACCAAATGGGATACAACTAAACATTTCATTTTTGTCAGCCAAAAAATTCAGTTTCCTCTCAAATAAAATCATACTGAATATTTTTTTTTTTTTTTTTTTGCTAAACTTTATACAAAGCTTAGGTCAAAGAGAAGTCTGACATTTTGAAACCACAAGTTGTTTTGTGAGATGACTCGGTTGGAAATAATTGGTTTCCCCAGTGAGCTTTGACAGGTGAATTGGCTGGTACCTGGAACTGCTTTGAACCATAGGCCAGCCTAAAAGTCAGCAGGGACAAGTTCTTCTTCTTCTTCTTCAAGGTGACAGCACCCCTGAACTATATTTGACAGAGTTAATACTCAGTCCACAGTGATACAGAAATTCTTTGTTTCCGGATAATAATTTTATGAGCACCAGGCTCAGCAAACAGGACTTGTGCCTTTGGAGTTGCTTTTCCAACATCTTCAAAACCAGACTCCAAAAGGCCCTGCTGGGCAGCAAGTGCAGATACTGGGCATTCCCACCTGAACCTGAGTGTATGTAAGTGATGAAACCTTTGAGTTTTGTGCACTTCCCCCACCCTCTGACAGATCAAGGCCATCACTTCGCAACTACCAAGTTTCATCACTGTGCCCAGCGGGTGGTGACTGGACACCTTTCTCCTTTTATACTTTCTTTCTCTCTCTTTTCCTTATACATTTTCTGAAGTGTTAAGCCCCGGACAGCACCTCCCTGTCTGTGTCTGCAGGTCTGGAGGCAAGAGCATGCACAGAGGTTTGAGGTTTCTTCCTGATTTGGGGGCGGTAGTGGATCAAGGGTTGGACTTCATGATCTCAGACGTCCTTTCCAACCCGGCTCATTCTATGATCTTGTGATTCTACGATTCTGTGACTTTGGAAAGCACATTCCAGGCAAGGCAAATCCAGCTTAGTGCCCACTGTGCTAACAACTCAGAGGCAGAGATTCCTCCCTCCACGGCTCCGGCAGAGCCCACTGGGACCCACGGGGAGCATCCCTGTGCTGGGTTAATGCTGTGGGTTTGGTGAAAGGGCAGAAGGTAGAGAAAACAAGCACGGGCCTGTGGGAGGTGGGATTTGAGGGGTGATTAAGTCTGCCTCCCAGCTGGCAGACACAGCAGCTGTTGCCATTACAGTCCTGGTAGCATTTCATTTATTTTAAACCCCTGTCTTAAAGCTTTAATATCCGATCCACCCTAAATCGCTTCGTTTGAAGGTGGAAGCAGGGGGGATCATCTAGTAAAGAACATGGGGAAAAAAAGGCAGACAAGCCTTAGACGTCATTTTTATGAGACAAAGCTTCTTATACTTTTCCATTTAAGATTGGATGTCCCTAATTTTCTAGAGCTGCGATAGATGAGAAACCAAAATCCTGGAGACTTGACAGAGGTTCATTTTTGCTAACAGTAGGCAGGTGGAGAGCAATTTCATCACCCCAAAATTATTTCCATTAATGCCCTCGCTGACACTTCCCCTTTCTGAGCCATCCTGTTAAATAGAAAAATGGACACTTGCCATGGAAGTTTAAGAATAAAGCCTCAGGAATTTGTGGTGATGTGGATACAGAACAGGCAGTAATTTCATCAGGAACTGCTAAGGGGAGGTTGGATAAGCACTGGTTTCCCCTGCTGCCTGTAGATGTGGGACAGGGTTTTCACTGCACAAGGGATGTGTGGTGGAGGCTGCGGGAACAGTGCAAGTTGCTGACAGGGAAATCAATTCCTGCATCTAAGAAACGAACAGATGGAGTCCAGGATGGCCCAACAGGCAGCTCACCGAATGGCAAACTTTAAATAAACACACAGACCACACGCCCTTGGAAGAATCCAGACTTTTTGCTTGATAAAAGCCTGTGAAGGGTCAGTGGGGAACATTCTCTTCAGTCCCAGCGTGATTTAGATCAGCTTCTCACAGATCCAAAGTGGTACAATAATAAGTAAGTTTGAAATCTGTTCAATTCTGTTGCAACTGAGTTTCGGAACCAATTTCTTGTGTGATCACGGGTTTTACAGAGAAACCAAGCTAAGTCTCAGTTTCTGTGCATGTAATCTGGTGAAAATACAGAATATATGCAGCACTGTGCCAAAGCCTATCACCTCACCCGAGTGCTGAGTATGGACTGCTCCCAGTGAGGCTGCAGGGCTGAAATGAGCTGGCACTAACAACCCCACATCTTCAAACCTTTCCCACATAAATCTATTAAATCAAAGATAATCTAAAACCCCAAATAAAACCAAGCAAATTCCAGTCACTTGATGTAGCACTTGCAGAAGTAAGAAATTAAACCAGTACGGCAGAGACACTTCTGCAACAGCCTAGTCCACACAAAACAATTATCTCTAATTTTCTTTTCATCAGGTCATCAATCCTATGCGCAAGAAAACCCCTCCCTTCACACTCGATAGATGTTAAATGCTCCCACACCCAACACATCCCTCAAGAGGTTAGTGTGTCATCCCTCCACGGCTCAGCTGGGAAGCAACAATGCTGAAGTTTTGTGCCTGTGCTCCGTCACACGCAGCTCTGGAGCCTGGAGTACGAGGGACTTTCCTCGCACTGAGCTGGGCTACAATCCTGCTTTCTCCTGGTGGGAGGAGATGACTCACTGTTTGTTCTGTAAGACTACAAGGAGACACCTTGAAGTAGAAAATGGCTTTGAAGTGCCAGCTTTCTTCCCAGAGCAGATGGCTGGGCTAGGCTGAGGTTAAAGATGTTCATTATGAATCCATCACCAAACTAGGCCAGAGATGTTCAGTGATTAGCAGAAAATGACAACTCCTGTGTTGCCTGAGCAACACAGGGCTGCAGTCAAATTTTGGGAGGGAGGGTCAGATGCTTTCATAGGGCAGAGAGCACTGGATCCAGAACACATCTGAAAAAGCTGTCTGGGCTCTGCACAGGATGTCTGCCATCTCCAAATAATGCCACAGATCACCCTAAATAAAATTAGGGTTCACCCCTCAGTGCAGAAACCACGAACTCAGGCAAACTCAGACCAGCACCACAAAGGGAGTTGTTTTCTTGCTTTCTGTAAGAGAATATAGAGAATAAACACAACTGCAGAGTTCCCACTGCCCGGGCAGCATCTTCATCAGTAACTCAGAGTATCACAGCAGGGAAGGGATGGAGCTGTACCAACCTTCACCAGCTTACTGGATCCAAAACCATTTAGCAGGAAAATTCACAGCTGAAGCCAACTGTGATTCCTTTTGCCACAACACACTTGAGGTAAAACACAAAGCAATACTTTGCTGCTCTCACAGCCTCCCAAACCCCACGCTGCTCCGTGGTGGATAATCTGCGTCCCAGGCACCAACACTGAAGGAATCAGCCTGCATGGAAGACTTTCCCTGGAAACAACACCAGCTTCTCAGCCTGATAATTTCTGTTCCCTCAAGGAATAATAGAAATTAAATATTAAGTCTGTAGTCACTTTCCTGCCGTAGAGTGTAATAGTCTTGAATTTATGGCTTGAACACTTTCTGCTTTCATTTAAAACCTGACATTGCAGGGTTTATTTTAATTTGATTGTTAAAAAAAACACCAGTCTGGACTGAAAAATCCATAAAGCAGCTTTTTCTTCCAATTTTTGTTTTAAGGAGGATTTTTTTTTTCCTTAAAGATGTGGACAGTTTATCTAACTTTGCAGTCACACCATGATACCACTCTTGGAAACAGAATCTACAATTGGATTTTGAGAATTTCCAACCTCAAGTTGGGAATAAGTGTCTGAAATAAATAACAGCAAGAAAGAAATTCCTGAAATGTGTTTCTGTAACCCCTGTCACCTCTTTGCGAACTCCTGAGGTCAGTAAACACAGTAACATTTAGGACTTGCCCTAAGAAGGAACCAGTGAAACCACTTACAGAACATTTCCTTGTCTGTTGAAGATGCAGAGTAGGGGGAGTTGGTTGGTTGGAGTTTTTGATTTGTTTGTTTATTTTGATGTGGTTTTGTTTTGATTTTTAAATAATACAAACATAAGGCAACTGAATTATTTTGAACAAAGCAAGACAGATGTTGCAGGTTGTTGGTTACGACACTGCAGCTCTAAACCCACAAATAGTGTTAATTTATAGCCAATATTCCACTCTTCTCTGCCAGGTTATAGGTTTTATCATCACTGTGTTAAAATTAAGGCAAGTACTCAACAAAGCAACCCAAAAATAATGTTCTCCAAGGAAAATACTGGTCAATCCAATGATGCCTCAGTTTCCTTTTTAATGATATTCACAGTCCATGTCTCTCATCCCACTGGTTGACCTTGTATTTTTAAAACCATCCATTTCCATGTTTATTATGGAATCTTTTGGAGCTCAGAGAAGTGTTTTCCCATCTTCAAGTACACAGTTCCTACAGATAAAAAGGGGCATCTCTGTGCATTTGCCCAACTGACCAAAATGACCTTGAGGGGTTTATTCTGGTTATTTCCTCCCATGACTCCAATTCCCATTTGAATCCAGATCTTAAATGGTGAGAAGTGAGACCAGGAGAAGAAAAAGAATAGTCAAAATCTATTTTTTCAGTGATGTCAGCTTGGAACAATGACCTCACACACTGAAATGATTGAAGTATGTCTTGCCAGCATTGTCTGCATGGACTTCTTTGACTTTCTCATTTCTGAGCTGATAAGAGATTTTTGTACAGCCTTCCAAGTGACATCTCACATTTCAGATTCAAATTAAAGCTTTTGAACAGGCAAACAGTGCTTTGGTTGGGAGCAGTAAACTTTAGGAATTAATTTCACATCAATCTCTGCTTGAAACAGATTACACCACACACCTGGGTGTGCACTGGCTGACCTTCAGACCTCCCCGCTGCTCACAGAAACTGGGGAAAAAGCATCTCTGAGATCAAATAATGCTGCTTTGGAAGCAAACCTGGCTCTACTGAACCACTGAACCCCAAGCTGGTTCACTCCTTCCTGGCTGCTCACCTCCCTGCAAACCTTTCACATCCCACAGAACCAGCAGGAGAAGGCTGCTCTGCAGTGTTTACTGGGAGGGTTTCTGATAAGCCCCAAAAAGGCACATTTATGTGCTGCTAACCCAACGTTACACAATTTCACAGGGAGCTCTGGGTGGGGTGTGAGAGCTGCTGGGAACTGGAGAGACACAGAGGAATTCAGGCATTTTGCTTTGCAACAGAAGGGCTCCTGTTGCTGTCTCAGCTCAAAATTCAATAGTTTTTTTTTTGTTTTTTTCCTGCTAACTCTTTGCAATAGTAGCTGGATGGTTGGTCAGCATAAACAAGAGCTGTGGTTTTACTACTTTGGTTATTGCTGTGGGGATTTGTGTTGCTGCACCATGCAGAGAAAACACCAAACTGGGATTCTGTTGTTCTAATTACAGTCAAGATGTAAAGACACAGCAACCAGGACACAAAGGGGAAGGTGATGGCAAGATGAGAGTAGGGATCTGATTAGAAAACCAAGTATTTTTGTGACAAAATCTATTTGTGGTTCTTTCCTGGCTGTTTCCTACAATTCTACGACAAGGCTGTATTGCTCCAGTGGTAACAGGACATGAAATAATCCATGTTTCTGGTGGCTCATGTGTGTTACAGACTCCCCAGCACCCAGAGCCCATGGTAGATCTTACCCTCCCAGAAACTTAGTTTCCCAATGTATATTGCTGGTTTCTTCTTGGCAGGGTACACAAGGATTCAGCATTCCAACATCACCTGCACCACAGGGAATCACAAGGACTTACCTTCACGGTGAAGCATCCCAGTGTTTTTTGTTACTTCTAGGTTTGCCAGGCTAAATTTTAGCTGCAGTGGGTCACTCTCTGCTCTAGGTCTGAGGTTGGCAAGCAGTTTGCTCCTCTGTAAGACCTTCCAGAACCATCCCTTTGAGGTGTCCCAATGCATTTTTATGCTGCTCTAAAAACTGTCCCATCAATGTTCAGCTCTGAGACAGAACCACAGCAGGACTGAAGCTGCCTCAGAATGATGGGGGCTCACTGAGGGTGAAATGCTGGGCTTGGGCAGTGGCTTCAGGTGTTCTTTATTTTAATATTCTGTGCATTAGGTTTTTTTTTTTCAAACCAATATGCACACTTCTAAAAGTCAGGCTGTCTCAATGACATCATGCAGATTTGCCTTTTTTTATTTTTTTTTTTTTTTGGCACAGTTTTTGGATCCTCACACATACCAAGCTCCAGCATTTCATCAAGGAGACATATCTGCAGGCAACGTGACAGCTGCTTCCTGGCTCCTGGAGCCTGTGACGCTTTATTTGGGTCACGCAGAGGATCTTTGCTTCGCCTTGAAACAGGTAAAATGTCTGCTCGGCTCTGACGGCGGGGGGGGGATTGCACCACTAAAGCAAAGCTGGTTTAGAAGGGAAATTGTAAATTGAGAGCTTCCCACAGCACGTTTGTAATCGCCTGCAGGCAGTGCTGCTTGAGGGAAGGTGAATTCAGCCCTCACGGGGCACCCCTGGAACTTCCCTGATCCTAATGTGGGTCATCACAGCCTGAGCAGGGAGTGCAGACTCACCACATCCCACCCATCCTCACCCAGCAACAATTCCCATCTCCAAAACCTGGAGATGGAATTACCTCCATGGCACTGCCTTTGTGGAGGTAAAACTGTAGGAATAATGCAGCCTTCAGGCCACTTTCTGTTCATGGTGAAGTTTGCTTTCAAACTTTTGCAGGGGATCTTTACGGTGATCACTGGTTCTGGTAATGTTCCAACAGGAGAATGTTTTGCTTGAAGATTCCATCAAATTAGAAAAATCCCATTAAGAACTAAATCCGAGTTCTATTTCATTTACAAGCAATTAGAATTAAATCAATACTAATAGTAGGTAACTGCCGGTCTTACAAAGAATCAGTATTACTAACTCAAGGAGTTCAATACTTCTGAAATATAATTATTATAGGGGAAAATATCACTAACGTTTCTTATCCAGAAAAAAAACCCCTACATTGCAAAATCACTTTGGTGTGATGGAGTATCCAGAATAGCAGCTTCCCAAATAAAGCTTTCCTAAGCCTTGCTCCTCAGCTTGTGCTGTGATATGTGGGTGTCAGCTTGGTCTGCTCCTTGCAGTTCTGAGGGGTGCTAAGTTCCAAATATAACCAAGGGCTTTCAGGGCTTTGGGTTGGGTTGAGCAGAAAGCTACAAACTATAAAAGAACCTCCATCTTCATTTTGAGGCCCCACGGTAGGATGGACCTGCAAGTGAGAGCAGAACCCAGTCAGAGTGGTTGAGTTTGATATGCGACCTCTGCAGAGTTGCTCAGCCTTACAGGATAATGACACGAACCCATAAACTTGTTACCAAAGACGGGGCAGATGTTTGCTGAAGCCTTCACTGATGTCTCACCGGGAAGTCTGGTAGGACAAACCATTTTGTGAACCTCTTGCAAGTTTTGAGGCCCCTAATAAGTTGTGACCCCGTTTCTTATTCCATGACTGAACAATTTGCACAGCTCTAAATATAAAACTGTTGATAATGTATCCGTGCTGGAGGCAAAGGGAGTTTGCTCCAGGAACAGCAGCGGGCAACATGTTGTGTCTTTCCAACCACACCACACAACCCCCCTTAAAAGAGATGAATCAGGCACGCCTTGTCTCCCTTTTCCATACCCACATACAAATAAACATGAAAGCCCACGTTGAAATTATAAATATATTTGTGTTCTTTATAATCATGGCACTACACAGTGAAAATCATGTCATTTCATTTTTTTTTTCTTGAAGGAATCAGAATAGAATAAGACAGTATTGATACAGGATATCCTCTCACTGTCCTACTTCATTCTGTTTCAGTGTGTTCTCAGAAATAATAATCGTAACACCGGAAGCAGTAAGTGCATTGAATAAGCTGTAGAGCTAAGAGAAAGAAACACCCTCACCCTGGCTGTGACCTCAGCGTGGTGCAAACCCCAGGGCAAACTCTGGCAGCCAAAGGAGTAACTCCGGAGGCGCCGCTGAAGTCAGACTGACGTGGGATCAGACCCGACCCAGGTAACTTCTCTAACCAGCCCCGAGGTGGTGCCCCCCTGGCACAAGCACTTGAAAGAGAGAAATGGTTGTGATCTTGGTGTTCCAGGTGGTGAAACCGAGGCACGGACAGATTGTGATTTGCTGAAGGTCTTCCAGCTGATCCCTGCTGGATGGGACAACACCCAGGAGCACTGAGTCCTGGTGTCCCTTGTCAGCCCTGACCACACAGGGTGATTCCCTCCTACTGAGCAAGGCAGTATTTTAATCAGAGAGTGTTTTCTTTTAAGAAATAATAGCATTTACAGTAGTTAAACAAATGCTACTTTTTATCAGCTCTAATTATTTTATAATAGCATACAGTCCTTAGCTGCTTATTACTATGTTGGTCATTACTTTTTAAGCCCTCACAGCTACTCTAGAGAATAATTTAAATACACAGAGCTTTAAAAAAATATTTCCATTACAAATATTTTAAAAATATACTTATCCTAAAAAGCTGTCCAGCACTATTCCAAAAATCTCTTGTAATAAATGTCTTTTGTAATTTTAACAAAAATATCTAGCATCATATAGAATAGCTCAAGTTTTGACAAATCTATAGCACAGTCAGAAACATCTTGGGCCGGATTTCACTCTTGTTTATACAGTTGCCAATTTGGGTCGTGGTGTTCATTTCAGTTGGGTTATTCCGATATAATCAGGAGCAGAATATAGCCCTTAGTGTTTTAAAATAACTAAATGGACTGGATACTGCAACAGTTACTGGTGCTGAGCACTACAGGGAGGGAAATCCTTTACTTCATTGCATCTAAAAATGCAAAAGGATGTTATATTTAGTATTTGTGCCATGACCAAAGGAGTGCCAGGCATCTGCAGTGGATGACTCAGACCCAGAATCATGTTCACTTATAGAAAAAATTTTTTTTGGCTGAATGGTGCCTGCAACTGCTGTCATTAAAGGGGGGATGGATGTCTGTGGAGAACCTTTGTAGGGAGAAAATGCCAACCTTCCTCTCATGCTTTCTACAATTCTAGGAATCATCTTAATTGCATTTTGTTACTTAGAAAGCTGTGTGAGTTTAATAGAATCTTCCGCTATTAGATCTAGGAAGGGGCTATTTTAAATTACTTCCATATTTTCCAGCTGAAACGCTTCCATCATTCCAGTCCTTTTCAAAGTGCATTTAGAACAAGATTTAAGTGCCTATAAGAATCTACATCTCATCAGGACAATCTGGAAACTGGGAACTCAGCTTTTAAAACACTGGAACGCTTTTTTGCCTTTCCCCCGCTTTTTTTTTTCTTCCAATCTTCAACACTGGAAGTTTTTTGTTTGATTTTTTTTTTTTTTGCTTTTCCTCCCTTTTTCTTCCAATCTTCAAATTCAAATGCAGTGTTTGATTAAGGATCAAAATGAGCCCAATCTGATTGATGTTAGACGTGCAAGCAAAGCTGAGAGTCCCACACCTGCCACTCCCACGTGTGCCCATCCCTGACTGGAAAGGATCCTCACACACGGGGATTTCACGTAAAGCTTTTACTCTACTTCCTTTTCTTCCTAGACTTTGGCTGATGATCTAATAACTTATAGACCAAGGAAACTTAAGGGTATAGACTAAGTTCAGTCCTCGCTGTCATCTTCATCATCGTCATCATCCTTGCTGGGAGCACACCTCTGGAAGCAGTGCACCAGCGTTGCCAGGAAGAAGCTGGACAGGATAGCAGCGATGGAGACGGCGACTCCGGAGAAGATGATGATAAAAAGGTCTGTCAGTGACAAACTGAACTTGCATTCACTGAAGCTGACCTCAGATAACTCATTCAGGAAGATTCTCCTGTTCTCCACGGGCAGGGAGCACTGGATTTCATGGAGACCTGCGATGAAGAGGAGAGGGAAACGAATCAGCGGAATATCGAGGAATCCTTCCGTTCCTCCAGGTCGGAGGTTGAACGGCTGAGGAAAAGTTTTAGGGTTACTTCTGGTTTGTGAATTTGTTCAAGATTTAGGAAAAATTGGAACAAAAGCCATTACATAACCCCCTTGAGCAGCTCCTGGAAATGAAGTTATTTCGCCTCCAGGAGGTCAAGTGTGATCAAGGACCATGATTTGAGGGTTTAAAAAAGTTAGTGTTGAACCCTGGATGCATCTAAACCTGGAGGTCTGGAAGCAATTCCCAGCTACTCCATCTGAACACGAACTCTGACTCCAAAACAGGGTTAGCAGGGATACTGAAGTTCCCTTGGTGCCTTCTAAACATTACTTTTTGCCATGTAGTTCCAAAACTACAGGGGTTTTTTCTGGTCAAAACAACAGTTTGGGTTTAATGGATGCTTGTTTGTCTGTGACCTGCTTCCACCTTTTCTCCCTGGCTGTCCTGAGGCCAGGCAGACGGGCAGATACTGTTCCTCCCTGCATTACTGGAGAATGCCTGGAGCTGGGCTCTTTGTAGTAAAGCAAAACCCCCCCAGATTTAAGAACTTGTGAGAACACAGGTTGATCGTGGACAGTAAAAGCAAACAGTTCACTGCATATGTCCAGCTTCCTCTTCATTCACAATGGGGGGACATCAGGAGAGAGCATTAACAGGGCTAGAATGGAAAAAAAACTGAAGGGAATTCAGTCCTTAAGGCTGTTGGCAGGACAGCTTTTGTCTCACTGTCGAGGATATGAATGTAAAGGGGAAATATAAAAATATAAGAATTGTGTGTTAATGACAGAAGAACTGCTGCTGGGTTATTTGATAACTTCCACTCTTTGCTGGTGATCCCAGAATGTTCTCCCCGGTTTTGGCCCTGCCTTGCTGTGTGCACACAGAGGACAGGGCCTTTCCATCACACAGCTCTGGAATGGAACCATTCTGGCACTTTAAACAGGGAATGGTGCTAAGATTTCCTCTGCATTTGTGAATCCCATTTTCCCTGTGGCTGGATAACTACGGCATGTGATGTCTTACTGTTAAACCTGGGCTCCTGGGGTTAATGGTGTCAACCTGGCTGGTTGTCTGGATCCAACCCAGCTGTTGTGTTGATTTGAAAAGGAATTTTAGCTACTTCCACTGTGGAACCAATTATCACACTGACCTTGTAATGGTGATTGTATTAAATTTTGACCCCTAAAAGCCCTCCTGAGTGTATTATGTGTGCCTAAAGTTCTATTGCTTTCCCTCTCTCGTGCTTCTCTCATTGACAAGGTACTGAGAGGAGGTGCCAGCAGGACAGGACAGCAGTCAGAGTGCCCAAGGCTGACTGGTTCGCTCCAGGCAAAGCTGCCCAAACCCACAGTGATTTTTTTCTCTGAACCTGGAGTGCACTGACCATGCACAACAGATGGTGAGGAAACTTGCTTTAGAGAACTCTGAAACCTCCTGTCACTGGAACTGACCTGGAAGGTAAAGGAGCTACAACATCCTCTGAGACTGGTGGAAATCTGAGCCTGCAATATTCATATATATCATGTCTTGTACACAAGCTGATACCCTGGAGCACTGAGTGAGCGCTGCTGAGGGAGTTCATACCTGCACTCTCCAGCCTGAGACAGAGCTCTTCCTACAAACCTTCCTATGAAACAAGTGACAGTTGTCCACCAAATCATATTTCCATTTCAGTAATGCTTGGGAGTAGCAGCTCTGGGGGTTAATGGGATTAACAGCACAAAGTAAGGACAAATGGATATCATTCACTATTCAAAACCATGAAAAATGAGGGAGGAGAGAAAAGCTATAGGCTGGAATTCCAAGACCTGTGTCTTTCTAACCAGATTGTAAAAAGCAAACATTTTTCAGTAAGTAAGTATGAAGCTGGCAGTCAGCAAAGCACTTGCTGCTTTTGTGTAGAAGGAGCAGGAAAATGAATGTAACATACTGCAAATTCATTTGAAGAGGAAGTTCCTTGCTAATAGGAAAGATCACCGCAGTGAAAGCCTGCACCGACTGAACATGGCACCTAAACAAATTCCATTTGACTTGTAGTTAGCACAAGAAAATAAAAGTTTCTATGTAACCGTGTTTCTGTAAAAGAAACCAGTAGAACAGGTGGTGAGACCTCCTGAGAGCAGCTGAGCTGTGCTCGCTGCAGGTCTAAAGGAACAGTGCACAGGTGACTGCAAACAACTCTATTTTTAATATTTCTGACCCACTGCAAAAGAAATTCTCTGCTGTCCTCACCTGCCAGCACTTGAAACACCTCTGTGCTGGAGTGGTGAGATGGAGTATCAGGTCTAAGCTTCCATGAGGAAGGAAGTAGAAAAAATACATGAAATGTATTAAAAAGAAAGAGACCGAGTGAAAAAGACTCCAAAAGAAAACTGTTGTTCTAAGCAGTTCTACACACTGCAGCTCTTGCATCTAGAAATTACTTACTATGGTAGTATTTCCCCAGGATCCCAGACATGGAAATGAGCCCACTCATCCGTTCCCAGCAGCAGTTCTGCCACGGATCAAAGCTGAGCCTGTGGACTGTGGGCTCTATTCCCATTTCCCTGATGCTTTCACCTTACCTCACTACACACAGAATGCAAACAGAAAGGAATCTGCAACACACCAAGGCACTTAGAGGGTGTTTCTTGTTGTGAGAATCAGTGTACTGTGAGGATTTTGAGACTGCTTATACAATAACAAGAAATAAGGAAGCTCCTTTCTATGTAGCTATGGGTACTGGAATCTAGGTCGTGTTCTCAAACCAAATAGATGAGATGGGCATTTGCTACTTGTTTTGTTGTGTGACACCACAACAGGCTGGTATGGCCTCAGGTTTTTACGGAATTCTTCATTATTGGGAACAACAGATGCCAAGAGGTGAAATGCAGGGGCCAGTGAGAGCCTTTGCTTGCTTCCAGCTGTAGCTTCAGCTACTCTCTGTGTGCACCATCCTTTCAACAAACTGCCCTCTCCTATCCACACTTAAACGGTGCTGGGAGCAGCCTGGAAGGACTGCAGAGCTTGTTGGAAGCACGTGGCAGTGCCTGAGCGGAAGGAACATGGGTTAGTCCCTCCTGTGGGGTGAACGTTTCTCTTGGCTGAGTCATGACACTCTTGACAAACCCAGCACAGTAACAGGAGCTTTCCTTTGGACCCCCAAGGAGGATTTGGAACAGACTCTTCATTTGGAGCAGCAGTAAGACTGGCAGCTCTGTCGCTGGTGGAACAAGGAATTCCTCCTCCCGGAGTTAATGCAGCGGTTGCTGCACCACAGCTTCCAGCTGTTGACCTGAAAACTTCGTGACCTCCAGGCCACACAGGTCTGCTAAAGGTGACAGACAAACAAAACCATTCCATCTGCCTCCTTCCACAGCAGCGTGGAACTTGCTGTACATTATTTACAAGTGGGTTTTCCTTATGCTTAAGAATCCAGAGTGTGTGGAGAACTCATGGGCTGTTCCCCACATGTCCTACTGCGTCCGTGCCCAGCAATAGAGCCAATTTTTTTCTTTCCTTGGGCAGGAAGTAATTCCAGGTCATCATCATACACCCTCAGCATGAACAATGATCAGTGTTAATTAGAGGGTGTGGGTTTTTTCCTCTGTGTGATTCTGGTGCACATAGATTGGTCAGTCAAGTCACCTGTCCCCTCACACAACACTTCTGGAGGACAGGAGGTGCCATTTAACCTTGGTGCTCTGCTTTCACACACTGTAACTAGAATGGAATTAATTTTTATAGCTTCTTTGGGGGGTGGGGTTTTTTTGTTGTTGTTGTGTTTTTTGGGGTTTTTTTTGTTTGAATTTATTTATTCTGCAGAACCCATTTATTCTTTTTATAAACCAGCCAGGCTTCTTGTAAAGGGCATCTCTTGATATTTAGTGCTTGGCTGCAGCAAGAAGGCCTTTGATGACATTTATATATATCTACCTCATTGCTCCCACAACATATTCAAGGAGTTGCTTCTCCATACCAAACAAAACTGTAAATGAAATAACAAGTGTGAGGGTGCTATAAATACCCAGCTTGTGTTATTTTGGTCAGGGCCATCCCATTATCTGCAATAACTCCAGCTGTCCCAAGGACAATGTCACACACTCTGTATCCTTCTGCTCTGTCATCTGAAGGAGCAGATGCATTTCACTGGCAAGCTGTAAATGTCCTGATTGCTTTGAAGTCCCAGTCAAGGGACAGGTGCTGGATTCTAGACAGGCTTGTCTTAACACTGAAAAAATAAGGATGAAAAATGCAGGTCTGTACCCTGAGGAATAGATTGGCTCAGTCACATGGGAAGTGTGAAAAGGCTGGAATTCCAAAACCATATTGTTAAAAGGAGAGGCTTGTTTTTAAAAGGAAAAAAAACCCACAGAACGTGTGTTTTTTTATAAAGAAGTGATGCAAGAGGGTCCCAGGCAGAGTTTATTTCAATGAACAACATGACTTTGAGATACCTGATGTTGAAGCAGTGTAACTCCTCTAAGTCTAGCACTTAAACCCTGACAGTGAATCCCATGCAATTAGGCTGCTGCTGGATCCTAATGAACACAGTGCATTTGTTTCTGGACCAAGCACAGCTTCACTCAGCTGAAATCCTTCCCCTGTAAAAACTGAACCTCCTAGAAAACAGATGCAGCCCCAAACCAGTCTGTGTGCGAGCAATTAATAATTCCCTTGTAAATGAATGAAAGCAGACTGACAGTGCTGCAATGCCCCCAAGTTGCAGTTTCTCAACTCAAAAAAGCCCGGGAAAACCCAGCTCCCACGTTCCATTGGCATTCATTCTGCTGGGACTCTGTGGCCGTAATCCAACCGTGTTTCTCACAGGTGCTGTGTGATCAGCAGTTTTCAAACCATCGAGTGCACTGACATTGCCTTCTCCTGGGTGTGCCATGGGTTTTCCCTGGATATGTTGACTGATGCCCTATTGTACTGTGAGTTTTGGTTTATATTCCTCCAGCTACAGACAAGCACCAAGAGGCATCACTTACTCTGGGTCTATTTGGAAGGACTCCTCGTGGCTTTCCGTCTCTGCTCGTTTCTAATCCCTACAGCTTTTGCTGTAGAACTCCTGGAACTCATTAGCACTTCAGTGTCCTGGTCTGTCTGTTATTTCCCAGCTATAGTTTTGGATGCCGCATTAAAAATCAATCAATCAATCAATCAATCAAAGTAGAAGCCTCAGTTCTGTTGGGTCTTTGTAGAGTTCACAAAAAAACAGGTTTGAGGAGAAAGAGTTTCCTACCACTCATCAACGGGCAGCAGGGTAAGATAATGACAGACACTGGGATGTGTAGGAAATATGGCCAGAAAAATATCTGAAGCCATAAATGTTTAAGTGGGCTTCATGCACATGTGTTCATTACTATGTAAACAGTAAATATAAGAGCACTACAAGAGGCTTTTTTGTTTGTTTTTGAAGTAAAGTTGGTATTTGCCCTCTTGGGTGGAATTCAGCTGTTCCCTCATGTTGCTGAATGCAGTTGACAGGGATCTGAAATGTTTCAATGTGGCATTTTGTTTCTTGTGTGGTATTTTGCTCCCAGCTATAGTTGCTTTAGTCTACTTAAACACTGTCACTAATGTATTAGATGTATTAATAAGCAGTGAGAGAGGCAGTGCCTCTGCAGAGAGATGAAATTCCATTGGAAATAGCCCCAAGCAATCAGAACAGTAAGGCTTAAAAAAACTTGAAGCCTAGATTTAGGTCCCTAAATAAAACTTTCATGGCCAAGTGCCCTAGAGACTCCCAGAACAACATCAGAGGGTACTTAGCAGGATGTCTCAAAGCCTAAACATAAAGTTTAACATGAGGTGTTCACATCCGCAAACGCTGTCCTCGCATCCTCAAATCTGCGAAAGATGGAAGTGCTCCAGACAACCTTAGGATGGGGGAAACAAAGTGAAAAGCCAGTGGCAGTCAGATCATTTCACTGAAAATGACTGGGAGATCAAATTATATATTTATATATGTGTATATATAGAAACAGATTTGATGTGCTTGTTAAGGAGTATAATTTCTGTTAGGAGTTTCTGCTTGAACGGAATAAAAGCTGCTGAATGTGTGAAATGTCTTAAGGCTTTTAATTCCCTTCCAAAAGCACAGATATTCTGCTCTGTTTTGTTCTGGTGATGTGCTACCAATGTGCATGATACTGGGGGAGAAGTGATGGCTGGAATGGACAGAACAGCCTGTCCTTTCTAGCTGAAGCTTGCTCAGGTTCTATATTAGTACACGAAGTTAAGGCGGCCTTCTCTCCATAGCAGATGGATAAATAAGGACTAATGAAGACTGAAAAGTCAAGAGGATTGTAAAATCCTCACTTGTTTCGCTGGTTGTTAGAAGGTTAAACAAAACCCATCCTCTCGTGTGATTATGGTGCTTTGTTTGGAAGACAGTGTTTAATATTTTCAGTGAGCCCAGGGCTACTGTAAAGGCCTGGACTAGAGGGATTGTTTAATTTATAGAATAAGTTTAGTAATAGATTTTATATTGAAATGAGATGATGGAAAAAGTCGAAGAAGCAAGAGACGTGCACCTCATGGCTTTACAAAAATCATCCCATTCTTCTGGATCTGGAAAGGTCTAGAGAGTCAATCCTATGAGGAGCAGCTTTAGGAGCTGGGGGGGCTCAGCCTGGAGAAAAGGAGGCTCAGGGGGGACCTTCTGGCTCTGCAACTCCCTGACAGGAGGGGGGAGCCGGGGGGTGTCGGGCTCTGCTCCCAGAGAACAAGGGACAGGACAGGAGGAAATGGCCTCAAGTTGTGCCAGGGGAGGGTCAGTTGGAGATCAGGAGGAATTTGTTCCTGGAAAGGGTGGTCAGGCCTTGGCGGGGGCTGCCCAGGGAGGTTTGGAGTCCCCAGCCCTGGAGGTGCCCAAGGAAGGCCTGGCCGTGGCACTCAGTGCTCTGGACTGGGGACAAGGTGGGCATCGGGCACAGTGGGGACTCAATGATTTTGGAGGTGTTTTCCAACCTCACTGATTCCGTGATCTATTTTCTGATTCTCACTACACTGATTCACTTCTGAATCTCTCTTTTAGGACCGAATGTCTTCTGAGTTTCTTGTTCCAGAAGCTGCTCACAGTCTCATTGTCACCTGCTCTTGCTTTTTCCCGACCTCCTCTCACTGCCATCCTTCTCTCCCATTCTTTTGCACACACAGCCTTTACCTGGAAATATACCATTTTTCCAGAATTTACCTGTCCATCCCTATGGAGAAGATCTTGAAAGCTACAGAAGCCTTGAAAGTAGCTAAACAGCTTCTGTGTCGGCACTTGACCCTCTTGAAGTGTCTTAAAAATGTGTAGCCTCGTGCCCACAATTTTCCAAAGCAGAGCAACATTTGACCAAATGAGCACCAGTCCTCACCTAAACTTGTGCTACTTCAGTTTCGAGCATTCAGAACATCGATTTCATTTATCACAGCACAATTCTATTTGGAATTCTGCCTCTGGCCAGTTCTGAATGAGTTTTCCAAGTCTTCCTGGAAATACCAGTGGTCACAGGCTACCCTTTAAAAAAGCTCAGTCTAAACATTCTTATCAAACTCGTAAAAGTTTTTCCAATACTGTTTTCATAGAGGGCAGCAAAATCTGTAATTCTTGCAGTGGGTAGTGGGGAACTTAAATAATTAACTAAATTATTTAAGTAATCCCAGAAACTCTACACAATTTCCCGAAGATACTGGGAAGAGAAAAAAAGAAGAAGCAAAACAAGGGCAAGATGACAGAAAGGAGGAACCACAGTCACATTCTAAGGAATACTTAAGCTCTAATTAAAAGTAATGTTAAAAATGCATTAGTCATTAGCAAACAAGGTCACAGGCCCTGCTGCCCAAAGCGTGTTCCCAGAAAGCAAAAATCAGCAACAGGGACCTCTACAAAGCCCTTTGATGTGGCCACTGCTGACGACTCTTATTTCTTTGTTACAGACATTTTGTCTGAATCCAGTCCCTCCGTCGAGGTGGGATCCTCAGAGGGGTTCAACAAATGCCTTTTGCACTAATTTTAAACAATATTTTTCACCAAAAATTTACTCCATCAGAGCCCTTTGTATTTAACCAGTGAAATGGAAGGTTCAAACCCCTCAGTTCTGTAGGTCCTTTGCACCTTGTGCTGGAGGAGCCCTGAGTTTCAAGCAGTATCACTAAAAGAAGTAGGTTGAGAGATGAGGCAAAAAAAGTGCATTTGTAGCCAAGATAAATGTGAAACACAAGAAGCTCTGAAAGCAAGAGAAAGCCCAGCCAAATATGATAAATGGCTGAGTGTGTTTTTGTAGACCAATTTAGGCCTTTTTTTGTCGTGATGTTTTCTGTTCTGTGAGTTTTTTTCATGCTCCCACAGAGTAAAAACTTCCATGAAAGTTTTCACACCTGTTTTTGTAGGGACAGAGATCTTACAGCAACTTTTCTATTTCCAAAAAAAAAAAATCCAATATTCTTAATCTCCTTACTCCTCTCAATGGAGAATCATTGGCCACCATGTGCCACTCAGGTGTAACAAATACCTCTATAACCAAATATCCTTCCACAGAAAATCTTTATAAATGTTATACATTTTGACCCATAATGAACCCTTTTGCCTTCTCTAGGAAAAAGAACTATTCTATTTTCTCCGCTTATCACCATCCCACTGATCTTCACAGTTCCTTTGTCTACTTTGCACTATGCTCACTAATTTGTTTTTAATCAATTACTAATCAAATCAGAGGGGAAAACTGTAGTTTAGTTTTAAAATTTGATGGAAATGCTGGCTTAATATCTCTTTGCAGGTAAAAGAGTATGTTTGCTTTTTTAAAGTGCTAAGTGCAAAACTTTTAGTGCAGTTCCTTTAATAAATCTCCCTGCAAATGTGCCATGGGAGAGTGGAGCGTTCACCTAATGCCAGTTAAGCCTTTATTTAAAATTCAGGTTAGATGAATAAATGCTGGGATCTGTAAAATTATTCAAATCCCAGCTGTTCGTGTGAAGTGACGGGTGAGACAAGCAGAGGCAGCTCAGCTGGGCAGAGCCTTCCCAGGCTTCCCAGCCAGCTGGGCACACAGGTCAGCCCGAGTTAGAACCTTACCAGCTATTTCTGGTAACCTGCCAGGAAGAAAATGGACCTGGCTCCTGCAGAACTGATGAGTTGAAATATGGCTTTTGTTCAGATCACCGAGTCCTCCAGGGACCTTAATTACACAGCGAGAGCTTCAGGATCAGTTACTGAGATTCTACAGTGACAGAACTCCTGTTTTTGTATCAGCTGGGTGTTTTGCAAAATCCCAGGGCAGCTCGGGCCGACCATTTCCCTGCTGAAGGGAAAGGTGGAGCAGGGGCTTAGTAAATAGTTCATAGTTACTGAGTGACTGCCCTCAGATGGGGCACACTGAACTATTTTAAGAGTCATTCAAAGTGAGGAACCAAAATGCCAGTGTCCTTCTCCCAGCCCTGTGTTCAGCCCGTGCAATGCAAACCCATGAGCTGCTGCAGAATTCCAAAGCAGGAATTCGTTGGCAGCCAAGCTCTTTTCTTGGGCCTTGAAAATGCATCCCTATCTTTTCCTCATTCTGTATTTCCAGACCTAAAGCCTGCTGCCCTACTTATCTTTGTGTGTTTGCTGCATTAATCCTTCTGTCTCCAGCCTCACAGCACTATCAGGAGGAGCCAGAGAGTCTGAAAGCTGAATCTTCAGTGAGTTGCTCTTTCCACTCCTCCCAGCAAAGGCCAGGATGGCTGTGGATAAGTATAACCAGACAAGTAACGCTAATTTAATCAGTTCCTAATGGGTATCGTGTCGTGACATCATTAAAAACTGGAAACTAGATGTAAAATGCAATCAAATCATAACTCTAATAATTTAACTCTGGCTTTCCAAAAGTCGTTTTGCAAGGCACTCAGCTGTGGCCACGTATTTTCAAATGCCACTGAGGCAGGCTGTCCTTTTTGGCTTCAGTTTTGCCCTCACCTTTGTGAAGAGTGTTTTGGTAGTTTATTAGAGGAGACAGTCAGTGTTTTTGTGGCAGCAGCTCACAAGAAGCCCTGAAAACGCTGACTGCACACGCTTTTCTGCATCCCTGCACATCTCCCCTGACACGGCTGGGTGCAAGGAGAGGGGGGACTCGCTCCAGGGAACAAATGCAAATCCTTGGGGGACAGCTCTGATCAAACCAACCATTTGAATATTTGCTCCTTCCCTCCTTGTCTTCCCAAATCAAATCTTACTTAAAGTTTGGAAGATCTGGACAAACTAGTGATGTTTTAGCTATTTGGCCAAAACACAACTGTGGATGAGAGAAAACACTGTGGGAAAGCATCTCTGAGCTCGGGGGACACTGGCAATGCTATGGGAAAGCTCAGTCACTTGAGATTTCCAGATGTAAGTTCAGATGCACTTTAAAACACCGACAGGGCAGCCGAGAAAGAGGTGGGACAGGCTCAGGCTGAACAGACTCAGTCTGGATCAAGGGGAACAACCTACAAGTTCATTAAAAGCATGGGGAAAGAGAACCGATGTTTGAACTGAGCCTTAGAGACAGGCAAATATTTGGTTCAAATCAAGCAAACTTCAGCTAAAGCATCAGGGAAGGTGGGAAAAGAGGCCCAGGTTTGGTGTAGAAAGAATCAAGCCTGAAGTTTCACTGAGGCAGAGAGGAAAAAACCCAACACTTTTTCCTCAAATGACTCCTTCCTTAAAGCAGCTGCTTTACAGCTAAGAATATTTAGGGCAACCTAGATGAGTATATTAAAAAAATGCTACCCAAGGTCATGAGCATGGGAAGAACCTGAATAACTGACTACAGACTCTGAGCATGTCGTGACAGGACACTGGGGGATGGTATCAAACTGACAGAGAGGAGGTTTAGATGGGATATTAGGGAAAAAATCATTCCCTGGGAAGGTGGGGAGGCCCTGGCACAGGTTGCCCAGAGAAGCTGTGGCTGCCCCATCCCTGGAAGTGTCCAAGGCCAGGTTGGACGGGGCTTGGAGCAACCTGGGCTAGTGGAAGGTGTCCCCTCTGTAGCCCTCCCGAGGTTTCCCTGCTCCCAGGGGGAGCTGCCCTCAGACACCACTCAGGGGCAGGAGTTTATGCCCTGGTGCTTGTTGGGAGACATGAACTGTGAGATGATCTCCTGCTAAAGCTGGATTAAGAGAGGCTTTGGGGTCTGGTGGGACATGTGGAGCAAGACTCTGGATTCCCCAGACATGCCAGTCCCTAATACTTTTATTTTTCCCTCTGCGCTTTTCTAAAAATTACTGGCTCAAATACCAGTTATATATCCTACATTTGGGGGGATTCCAGAGCCATTTCAATTTATTTCTAATGTTGGAAGCAGTGTTATTGTAATGAAAAGAGCCAAAATCAAGCTACTGTAGAGTTTCAAACACAGACTATCAAAACAAAGATGGTTCTGTGCAGGGCCAGGAGTTGGACTCGATGATCCTTGTGAGCCCCTTCCAACTCGGCATATTCTGGGATTCTGTGAAAATACTTCCAGGAAAGGGCTGACAATCACAGATGCATAAAATGGGGATTTAACTCTTTTGTAACAGCTTTATAGCTGATCAGTAAAATGAGAGAAAAATCAGTTTTCCTAAGGAGCTGGCACAGGATATGTAGCTGCTCAAAGGGCTTATTGTAGAAAATATATTTGCCAGAGAGAAAATGAAGTCTGGAAGAGAACCAGCTCTGGGCTGAATGGATTTGAAAAGGCTCTTTCACTGCCTGTGTAAGTTTAGCCCATAAATCAAAATTATTAGGGCTTAATTTTGAAAATTTTATTTCTTAACTGGGAGGAGGACCTGCTGCTAAAAAAGAAGCCACCATCAATTTGACGGGCTGCTTTGCTGAAAGCAGGCAATTACAGCCTGAGCAAACTGCAGTGTGGGGCACTGCGGGCAGCACACAGACGGTCTGCCCGGGAACCCTCTGCCCTCCCACACACACACAGACACACGGACTGCACCGAAAGCCACCCAGCTTTACCTTTCTGGAGCTTGGAGGCATTGTCCTGTATCCAGCTGAAAAGATTGGCAAAGTCACAGTCACACACCCAGGGGTTGCCCTCCAGGCGAATAGTCCGCAGGGAGGGCAGCGCTTCCAGGGCTGCCACGTTTAGGCTCTGTAAGTTATTGTCATTCAATTCTAACACTTGGAGCTGTTCCAGGTTCTCAAAAGCAGCCTCGTCCACGTCCACCAGGTTATTGTTCCCGAGGCTCAGCTTTATCAGTTTCTCTGCTGATTTGAATGTCCCAGCATCAAGCTGTGTTAAATTATTGTAGCTTAAGTCTAAATACACCAGTTTGGTAGAGCTGCTAAAAGTGCCCTCTTCTAAAGAGGTGAGGGAGTTATTCCTGAAGTCCAAATAGACTAGATCTCCATAAAATATAAAGAAATCAGCTGGTATCGCCTGAATGTTGTTATCAGCTATAAGAAGTTTCCGTACATCCAGTGGAAAGGGATTAGGAACACTCGGGAGTCCTTGATCCCGGCAATCTATGGTGTGGTAGTCCATACAGCTACAGGCAGCAGGGCAGAGATGACCCCCGGGTAGGAAAAGCAGGCAGGCAAAGCCAGCAAAAGGCAGGAGGCAGGAAGGAAAGCATGGCAACATCGTCAAGGATCTGAGCGCTGGGATGAGCACCACTTCTAGGAGAAAGACATTTTGCTCAGCTGAGCAGGAGTGCCTGGTACTTGTGTGTGTGTGTGTGTGTGATTGTATCCAGGAGATCACATATCATCACAGATCCGATAGCAGCAGGCTGGGAGGGGGAGGGAGAGTGGCTGGAGGAGAGAGGGAGGGAGGGAGGCAAATGTGAGGATTTACACTGTCAGAATATTATGATGCTGTGCAGGGTGAGGAAAGCGATGATTGGATACACGGAGGATCTTTCAAAGGACTCCCTTGCTTTTGTGAGCTAAAAAAAGCCCGGAGCCTGTTTGCACATTTGCTGTATATTCCAGCAAACTGGAAATCACACCTGATCCTGTGACTCTGACAGCAACAGCTTATGCTCAAAAAGCCCTTCAGGTTAAAATCTCTGATGAGATCACTTTACTGTGCTTCTTAGCAGGAGCCTGCACCAAGGTGACCAATACCTATGGAAACCCAAACAAAAGTCAGGCAGTATCCGGGATGCCTGCAAAGGACTGTTTTCCCTTTCATTTGTAAAACAGGGAGCAGAGGAGCAGCAAGGGGGGAGCCCAAAGGCAAGGAACGCTGGCTTTGTGCTGTTTCTGGATGCCTTCTCAGCTGTTAGAGCAGTTCACATCACCTAAATACGACTCAGTGTCTTTCAACCAAGGAGAATAACCGACTGCAGCAACAAGGAATATGGTCTCCAAAGGTCTCTCTTTCCTGTTTTAATGACCCAAAAAGCTGCTTTCTACTACAGCACCAGTAATGTCTGTTGGGCCACATAAAAGTGCAAATCGTGGATCAAATCTTCAGCTAGTTAAAACTGAACAGATTTTCTTCATTTTCAGGGGGCTGAAATATTTGACAGTCAATCTGCCTGTCTCCCATGGGACACCAGAGATGATTTTGCAGCAAGGCATCTGTGTTTTCCTGACATCCCCCAAACCCAGGCCCAGAAAGGCAAGTCCTCAGCCAGCTGCACACTCAATTCTTAACTCCATCCTTCCCTCCTCATGCTCGGTGTGTAAGCAGACAAATGGGACTGGAGTGCTGGGATCACACCTATGGAAGAATTCCCTAGGGACAGCTGGTATTTGGGGGTGTGTGTCCTGAGGAATAGAGCACAAACTCCAACACCTTTGGAAAGCTCATTCTTAGGCCAAAGAGAAGCCAGTAATCACAACTGAAGGTCAGATTTCATAACTCAATTCAGAGTATCGTTCATCCAGGACAGGGTACGAAAATTTCCTTTGAAGTCAGACTATTCTCCAAGATACCTGTGCCAGGTCTCAAATAATGAAGGCAGTATCAGCCACCTCTCCCTCAGTATGCCCAGAGAAACACTGACCTGCTGGGAGGGAGGGAGTGAAGAGGGAGCCAGACTGTTCTCAAAGCACCACTGACAGAAAAAGAGATGGGCACAGATTAAAACCCATCTGAACACAGGGAAACATTTCTCTTACTCTGAGGGTGGTCAGGTTGTCCAGAGAGGTTGAATATCCCCACAAAACCCGACGGGGGACAGCACTGGGAAAACTTGCTCTGACTCTGCTTGAGCAGGGGACTGGATGAGCTGATTCCAGAGGTCCCTTCCAACCTCAGCATTTCCCTGCTCTGCTGTCAGGAGATGAACATGCCAGGAAGGTTTGTACCTTCGAACAGCTCTCCCACATTTTGCAACACACTTTGTTTCTAATTCATAGGTCTTTTGGCTAAAGCACCTTAAAGCAGCCTCTACATCCCTCCCATAAAGACACATCCTGCTCCAAGTGTCTTTCATGTCTTGAATTACTTTTAAAACATCACCCAGAGAGAAATGGGCTTAGCTGCCTCTATAAATCACCAGGGCAATGCTCAAATAAATTCCTGAGATGATTATTCAAAATATTTACCTTTAAATTACAGAGGAAGTGGAAGTTTGACAGGCTACCTCCGATTGAAAAAAAACCAAACATGGAAAATAAGTCCTGTGGTCAGGATTCAATGAATCAGCATCAACAAGCAACTGCAACTCGTATTTCTCATGGAGAACTGATACTTTGAAAATTTTTAAGGTTGTATCTTGCAAACAATTGCTCCTGCTGTAATCTACTGTTTTTCTGCCCCTAATTCAACTAAGGCTTTAGGTTAGAGATAAAAGTGTTTCTAACTCGGTACAGCAGAACTGTGTAACTTTATGTGGAGAGTTCCAGCTCTCTTTTAAGAGAAGTCATCTATGCACAGGACTGAAGGGTCCCTGTGGTTCCTCCTCTGCAGAACCCCCCTTTTTGTATCAAATGTACAGAATCAGGCTCTGACATTTCCATTTCCAGGATGCCTCGGCGTTATTGTGCTGCTTCACAGATGGGAGACTACAGACAATAAGGCACGATTTGTGAAAGATCCAAGAACATGTTAGTGGCAGGGCTAGGAAGAGGATTCAGCTTCCCTAAGAATTCCACCAGCCCTCGCTAAAACTACCTCTCCTTTCTGCCAGGAACAGCCCTTCCTTTTGCTCAGCTGCTCCCCTGGATTCTTTACCTGTAAGCAACACCACCTTCACACTCATTCTGCACGCTCACATCTGCAGATTCTGCACGGAACCTGTGGAGCTTTGCTGTCTGTGAAGGGCTTGGCAGGAGATGAGGGATTACTCCCAGGCTCTGGATATTTTGGGATAGGTATCCCGGAGGTCTGTCAAGCCCCAGCCCTGCTCCCACAGCATCGAGGCAAAGAGGGTTTCACTGCCAACGTGTGACGGCTCAGATCTGCTACACGAACCCAGCTGCAGTGCCTGCCGTGGTCTGACACCCTTCTGTGCTTTAATTTCAGAGACTTTCCTCCTGGCCCATCTTTCTCTGTACAACATTTCCTGTTTCACGTTGTCTGTGCAGCTTTTTTAGCTTATTTCTGGCCCTCAGCCATTCCCTCACGGCGCAGAAATTCTCTCGAATCCTCCTGAAGCTTCGCTGGCTTGCCAAACGTTCCGTGCAGTTTTGACCAGCAGGAGGGGGGTTCTGCAAAGCTTTCTATCCAGTAAGATGTTAAAGCTTTACTTTTTAAAACCTCGTTTGCATCAGGCAGTGACAGCAACCTCTGCTGCTAAATCAGGGGTGTGGCCTGTGATCTGCTGAGTGCACAGCACCCTCTGGTGCCCCCAGACACTGGTCACCCACAGCTGCTCTGGTCCCCTCTGATGAACTGTTAGCAAGTTTTAAACACCCTCCCACAGTTTATCCGCACTCTCAGGTTCCCTTTTTCCTCTTCCTACTGAAGAAAATAAAAGGCCTAATCCAGATAGTGTTCTTTATGTGCTTCAACTGGCACTATGGTAAGGCATCAAGTTGCTCCAGTGAGTAGTCTCAGAAATGAAGGTTTGTTTCTAATCTGTGCTTCTTCAGTGCTCCCAAGCAAAGCCCCACAGCTTTATCACCCGTTATCCGAAAATCCCTGCAGCAGTACATTTTAGTGCATACAGGTTTGCAAAAGCACAAACTTCCCAATTAGAAGTTGATGCCAAAAAAAAACCACCTCGAAATATTCTTATCTCCACAGAGAAGGGATCCCACACTGATCAAATTTTGACTGTCAGCCCATTTATCTATGACCCTGGCTTCCAGGATCCCCTAAAGGGACAAAAAAACATCCTTGGTAACAATTCCATAATGAAAGAACCATAGAGAAGGAAAGCAAGGAAGGTTAAAAAACAATTTCTCTCCATACCTCCCAGTATCAGGAGTTGAATAAACACAACACGAGGCAGGCTTTGGGCTAAAAACAATGATCTGGCTTTGCATTCTTTTAATTTTCTATTCAGGATACTACTAAGAGAAATCTTGAAAATAAAAGCGAGTGACACACCACACTGGTCCTGGATCCTTGGTGTCCTATCTGTACTGTGTCATGCCAAGCAGTAGGAAAAGAAGAGGAAAAACATTCACTTCTGACAGAGTTTTCATGTTTCCCTTGGAAAATTCCACCATTCGGTATAAAAGTGCTCAAAACCTCCCCAAATAATTTGAGCAGTGGAAGAAAAAAGAAGAGAGCAATCGTTGTGCAGACACACGTGAAGGATTGGGACCTCAGCCAGTAAATCCTTCCTTACAAGAGACTCCGGCTGAAAACTGTCTGTCCTCATTCACTTTTTTTTTTTTTTTTTTAGCAGCTAATTGAGCATATTTTTCCATGAAGGAAGTCATTATTCCAGGCTTATGCTTCACTGAGTTAAGGCACATGTCGTGGCCCAGGCTGCAGCACCAGGTGCACAGAGGGATTGCGAAGGGTTTTCCTGCTCATTGTCAAACATTCAGGACGTGTCCTGGGCACCAATTTTCAAGCCTGAGCGAGTAACAGGGCGTTAATCAATCCATGGAGCACCAAAACCCAGAGCTAAACAGCACCTCCGAACACAGGTGCCAGTTTTATTCAGGTCTTTACCATTTTTTGGCTTTAGTGGCTCTTTTTTTTTCTTTTGAGAAAAATCCTGCCCTGCTCCGACCAGGCAGTTTTTATGAATGCAGCCAAGGGGCACCTCTGGGCAGTTTTCCTTCTGATATTACACCTAAAAAAGGACTGAAAAACTAAAAGGGGAATATGGTCTATTCCTGCCTTAAAATTTATGATCTGATAGAAGCTGTGAACTGAAGCTTGTCTTACACCTGCTCAGTCCTTCTCTGCTGCTGCTCTGCCACGGGGAGGGAAAATGCATCAAAATTAATCAACGTGGCAGCAGCGATGATTGAATCTGAAAACTTCAGACACTGCAGTTCAGCAGCCAAATGAGACCAGCCTAAACCCATCAAAAGACTTCCATCATCTGGCTTACTCAGACATGTGGTCACTACCTTATTGCAAACCATTTTCAGTCACTAAAAGCAGACACGAGAGACAAACAGTGTGAATTTTATTCCCTTTTTCCCCTCAGGAAGGAGTTTGTGCGCAGTGCTACGGTGCAGTCTGCTTGCCCTCTACATAGTTTATGGACTGGTTCAGAATCACCACAGCTTTAAAGCAAATAAAAGGCAATTAAATTAAAAGCCCTCCTAAGCTGCTGACGGAGATACGCTTACATATATCCACTGCTACTCTAATGAAATCACAATTAAAGCTGGTCTCAGGGTCCTCCTCAAACACTATTTACTTGCTCAGATTGACCACTGGGTCTGCCAAGATCTGAAAAACCTCCTGGAGATCGGAGATCCAAGATTTCCTAGAAGCTGGGGAGTTTCTAAATAAAAATGATGTGACAAGTCCAACAGAGGCTTTGCTGAGGAAAATTTATGAAAGTCAGTGACTTTGAAGCAGCAGCTGGAGCTGAACACAACTTTCATACCTGAAACTTGTTTCAACCTGCACCTGAGGTTCAAGCAGTGAAGCTGAAGAGAGGAGGAAGTTTGAGCAAATTCCCAACGCCCCAAGATACCACAAAACCTAATCCAGCTCTGATGTAAAGCTCAGTAGGTTGGATGTTTTTAACCCATGCTTGCCATTATATTGCTTTAAAAAGACAGGGAGCTCTTGGGAATTGCTTTTCCCCAAAACATGCAGTCCCCTGGTGACTCTCTCCAGCCCTTCTGGAGGGAACAACAACTGCTGAGCCCTTCCCAGAGCACTCGGAGCTGAACGTGCAGTCTGGAGAGCACGACAAATGCTGAATGTTCCAGGGAAAAATGTTCCTGTAAGGAAGAAAACCCAGAAATTATTCTGAGATGATAACAACGCAAGTTCGTATTCCCTCAGGAATGGTACACCAGGGAGTTTAAAAAAACATATAACCAAAAAAAACCCACCCCAAACGAACCCCTCAACAACTAAAAGAACCCCAAAACAAACAAACAAAAAAGGACTGGAATTCATTTTTCTATTAACATTGTAACATTGGTGGATTAAATGCCTTTTCCAGACCAAAGAGGATGATGCTCTTGTGAGGATTTCATGCCAATTAACACCATACACCCAGCAAGAAAATTTCCATTTACAAAGGCACCGATTTAATTAGAGGTCAAAGTCTTTCAGTGACTCCCGAGTCTGCTTTGATAAGGGGATTTAACAAAGACAGTCAAGTTACCTTCTGTGGCTGTATTTGTTTAACTGACTTGATGTGGTACAAGCTCCTCACAACAGGAGGAAAACAACTCCAAGATAGTCATTAGTGCTTCCTTTCCTCTTCCCTTATTGATTGTTGCTGCCCACACTCCATGGATTTAAATATGCAGGAAGCATGTTTGTGTCAGTGGGAATTCCAAGCACCAGCTGAGTGGTAGAAATAATGGAAATAATTATTACACCCTTCTCTATTGCCCTTTACCATGAAAATAGTTCATGAAAAGTATAACTGAGTGCTTAAGATCAGGCTGTAATTTCAAAATAGGACTTGAAAACTGTCCTTTAAAGTGTATCTCACACTCATTAAATTGTGTGCACCGTTCCCACACGTGTGCAATCCCACATTTTACAGGTTAATTCTGGACAATTGACTTCCTGCAAAATAATTACTGTACAAAAATGCATCAGTCTCTGCACTGAAGCCACACAGCGCTCAGGAATGCAAAGGGGCTACCGACAATCGATTAGGACTTGAGGCAAGAAAAGGAACGTGAGATCTTCAAATGGAAGCAAACTGACAAAATGAGGGTGTGCAAATGTGTGTTTGTGTGGTCACAGGCCCTTACACTTGCCCTTTAGAGCTCTTTCTGTAGACAGATCTTTTGAATCCTACATTAAATAAATCAAATTCCTGTTCTGAAGTCAAGAAATCCCAGGTTCTTTTATACCCACGTGAAGAACAAACCCCAACAAAATGGTGACAGAGATCCATGAACCAATGGGGTGAAGTCCTCCGACGCAAAGGAGTTGGTTTTGCCTTTGAAATATAAATATTGAAAAGGCCTGTACACTTTACAGTATGCAAAAAAAAAGTCTTCAGGAAGACAAAAACTCAATAGAGTTACCAATCTCTTGGTAGGAGTGAAGCAGCCACAGTCCCGTTCATGGGAGAGGACCCTGCTTGTTCACTTGCCTTCCCTCTGAAGTGATCTTTCCATCCTCTGAAAACTTTCTCCGGCCATCCAGAAGTTGAGTGTCCCTCAGGGAAGGCAGCAGACTTTGACTTGATGCCTTGTGACGTGTCCCTCGCCCTGTTAAGAAGCTGGGTGAGATGTCAGGTGGAATCACATCAGCCAGTGCAGCAATCCCCCGAGGGGAGAGGGGGGAGCCCAGCGCCGCTGCCTCTGGATCCGCTTTTCACAAACATGGTGAGAACCAGGCCTAATTATTGCAATGAGTGGTTTCATAATTGCTTCAGAAATCAGTTAACCTCACTGGCAACAAACTTAAGGGGGGGATTCTCTGGTAGTCAGTGGTATAAAAAATAACCCCCGGAATTTATTACGGTCCCACTTGGCATGGTGCAGGCCGGTCTAACACAACATTTGTCATCTTACGTGTTGATGGTACCATGCTACAGAAGAGTTTTAAATACTAGAACTTCAGTAGGAGCCTCAGGACGGGGAGGTGGAGGTGCCTTAGCACCCAGGAGTTGTCCCACGCTACTACCTGGTGTTACTGTGCAAGGAGGGGTAACTCACTGCCTGCCCTTTGTGGGGACAGATCTGTTTTATGGGTATAATTAATGCCTGGATGAACATCTGCTCATACTATCTTCTAGAATTTTGGGTCTGCCTCATTTCAAAGATATTAAAGCTGAGTAACATCACCAAAAAAAAAGGGAAACAGCAGCATTTCCTCCCTGGGGAGTGTCAGTGAAGTTGAAGGGCGCAGTGTTGTGAGGCATCACAACCTGAGATGGTTCTGCATCTACTTTTTCTGCAGTTAGGATCAAAAATAAATCCATCTCACAAAAATGTCACAAGTGAAGTCTCTGAAATCTCAAATTTGAAGAGAACCCAAAAAGAAAAAGTATGTTTGCTCCAGGCTCTTTTTTCAGGAAGTTAATGGCACAAAAAATGAATATGGTAGAAATATTGTCCATGTGGTAACACGTGGAATGTACTATACTCTCCATTTTCTCAGGCTGTGCTACAAGCAAAAAGATATTTCTAGGGATTGTGTGATGGCTGCAGACTAAAAACAGAGAAGCCAAAAGAGTCTAACAAAACCCTTTCAGTTAAAAAAAAAAATAAAATAAAGTTGAAAATTACTTTTTGTTGTATTGCTATTCTTGGGTTCCTAAAAGTGGAACCTTTCCTTTCACCAAAATGACATAGGAAGTCACACGTTACCCTGAAGAGCATCTCTCCTCTGGCCACTGTTCCAGCCAGGGAGGGCCAAAGGAAGAGTGTTACAAATTGTACCACTGAGAAGTGTTTTAATGACTAGTTTCTGAGTAGCATGAATCAGTTTAGATGTACTTTCGATGGTAAAAAAAAAAATCCAATGAAACATTAGTTAATGCAAACGTTCAGGAAAGCCCTAATGATTTGTGGTTTGTTTTTCAGATTTGTCACTTCTCAGAAACTCCAATTTACTGCCATATTGTCACTGATGATGGGCATCACTCAGGGCAGGCACTTTATTGTCACTTTTAAAAGCCCTGTCTGGTCCTTTCTGCTGCCTGTGGCACATCATTGGTACCTGAAGTGACAGGGGGCCAAAAGCAGGAGGATGCAGGGGCACAGCTGCTGAGCTCCAAAATTCCTGCTGAGCTTTCGGGAGGATTTATGTGCACGCAGCTTTATGCAACATAATAAAGTATAGGTCAAACTCCCTGGATACACATTCTGAGGTAAAAAATAATCCATCCCAAAGTCAGTGTTTGACTTTAATTCACACTCACAGTGTAATACCTCAGGGCCTCAGTCTGCCTTTCTTTAAACAGGGGAAGGGATAAAACTGCTGTAAGATTCATGGGCTATAGGATAAGATATCTGGATCTAAATCACTTATTTTAGGAGTAATCTGCTCTGCTATGAAAGATGCTGAATTATCAGTAGTGCTTGCAGGCAATTAAAATTGTTAATATTCTTTGTACTTGGTGTACAGCTGCCTACGCCTACAAATCCATGAATCACGGTCCTCCAATTCAGTTTCCTGCGGTGAAACCAAGATATTATTAACATTCCAATAAAGAAAAATCCTCTTATTTCACTACTTATATTTAATGAATTGATTTATAGAATAGAGACAGTGCTGGCACTGCAGAGGGAGTCTCCAATACTTATTTCCACTCCTGATTTGTGTAACAAGAGTGCTCAGCACCTCAGTTTCTGCACCGTTTCATATGGAAACAACCAGAAGGACCAACAGGCTGAAGCTTTAAAGTTAAATCATATTCACTGCAAAAGCTTTCAGCATTTCCATGTTAAAAGGCACAGGCTTTTAAATATTTATTTTTTAACAACACAGTAGTGCCTTGATCTGAAGACACACGTAGATGGCTTGGGGCTATTAAAGTGCTGCGGAGGCCTCCAGGAGAGCAGCTCTCTCCTGCTTTGTGCCCTAGGATTAGTTTATGCAAGACAGGTCTTGCAAATACAGAGCAAAGCATAAAACATCCATTCCCTAATTTAAAGCATGAATTAACCTACCCCATAGGTAGGAAAATCCTGCATTTGAACCGCCTTGCCTCCCTGGAGTTACTGCTGGCAGGCTGCTGTCACCAAAGTGACCCCGTGCAGTGGTTTGAGTGCTGCAAAGATAAGGTCTGTCTTGGTGAACTCCACTTAATCACGTTCCTCTCAGCCCACCTTCTGCCCTCAGAATGCCACTCCAGCCCTCCACACACTCTCAAGTCATCATTTCATTTTAACCAGTCATAAATGATTTATAGTGCAGTCCAGAGAACAGTCAAACCCATAATCTAGTCATTGTTTTGACTATGATGAAGATTCATTTGATTTATTTGACTTCTTGGTGTCCTCTGTTGCTCTCGCTCCCCTTGCTCTGATACTTACTCACTTTATTTTTCAGGAAAACAACCCAATATTATAAACATTTAGCAGAAATATTTGTAAAGCCATGCTCTTCGCCTAGGATTTCTCCTAGGCACAGCAATAGCAGTGGCAGCTGAGACCCTTTATTGAAGCCCCTGGTATAGTATTTCCTTTGAAGAGATTGCAGCACATGATTCAGCGACACGTCAGTGGAATAACATGTGAACGAATCCAGATTTTGCAAAATAGCTGAAACATCCCTGATCTCTGCCCTGATTTCAACGCTTGGATTCATTTTGCTTCGAGGTGTGCTTTGCTCCTTAATAAAATTCCTCGGATTGCTGCTCCCTGTTGATGTGGTTGCCAGTCAGAAGGTGAGCTGGGGTCACCACAACGACTGTCACTTCCAGACAAGCCGTGGTTTGTGCTGCTGAGAGATCACCCTGCCTTCTTCTCTCACCAAAACCTCGCATTTTCATCCCCACTTGGACGTGGAGACAGGGTGGAAAAACATGCTGCTGCTTGAAAATGCAGCAGAAAAATCGCAGCTCAAAACCTTCCTTGTCTGGAACATATTTCTTGGCTCAAATTCCTCACTGGGATTAGGGAAGTGGTGGGATCCAGCCCTGCACTGAGTATGTTTCAAACCAACCAGGACCTGTGAACATCTCGCTCCCTCTCGTGGCCACAGGGTACTGTGGAGATGGGCTCTTCTTGGTTATTCACTTACATTATACGCAGATAAATCCCATTTAAAGTCAGGAAAGGCCGTGGAGAACACCACTGCGTGCACACATTCCCAGATGTCCACCCCACATCAGTCTGCTTTTCTGTCCCTCCCTGCCCTCCCCCGTTTGAAACAACTACTCATTCCACCAGCTTTTGTTCACCTGTGCATTTCCTCCACAAAGCTGCCTGTTTTTAGGAACATAGCATACGGGAAGGGAAAGAAACCACATTATTTTATATGTGATTCCTCCCTAAAATCAGAGTTGAAATGGGACTCTTTCCACGGGGGTAGTATTTCTCGTTTATTCATCCGTGTGCATTTCATTCTCAAAGACACACAGGTTTATTCCCAGAGAGTCATTTACAGCAAAATTGGCTGTGCCCATACGCTCTGTGTGTTCCTTAGCCCCTCTCCCTGTAAACCCAGGCGAGTCCTGCCCCACCTTGAGGATGCCCAGACAGCTCCTGGCTGCTGTTTTAGGACACAGCATGGCCTCAGACAGTCCTGGGTTCTGCTCAGATTCCAAGCAGGTGTGATCTCAGTCACCCGGTCAGGATTACAACATTTCTTGCTGAATTTCCAGCACACCAAGACAAAGGGTGTTTAAAAAAATCAGGACATGTAAATTCTTACTGACAGGCATTTGCTTTATCTGTACAAACTCACGATCAAAGCAGTGAAAGCCTTTTGAAAGTATTAAGAAAAACTCCTAGAACCACTTTGCAATAAATGAGACTGAGTACACAGTATGTGTTTTCCCCCGCTCTGGCTCCTTTGCTGTGTTGCTTTCCTTATATAACTGTTCCAGTTAAAAAACACTCCTGACCTAAGAAAACCTACGTCAACCTTATAATTTTTTGTTAAATACATGGTGGTCAGTCGCAGGTTTAAAAGTAGTAGAGAGTGGGCATTCCATATTTAACTCTGAGTCACTCCATTGTGTGTCACGTAGAGACAACTGCTGGCAGACTTTGGGAAGAGTTTCTCTGGACGAAGTACTCCCTGACAGAAATCCCAACTCCAGGGTGTCCTCATGCTCCCTACAATCAGTTCTTAAGCTCTGTGTAACCTGTTGCATTCCATGAAAATTTTGTTTTCAGGACTAAGTCCTTGGAGAATTTTGCTGTCTCTGGAGACAGCCTTATTGAGGAAGCAGCGGAGAAGTTCTGCTCCAGGGTCCTTATAAACAACCAACACCCATATCCTCTCAAGAAAACACTGTAGACCGTCTACCAAATGTTTCCTACTCCCTTCACACCAGTATTTTGTTTCTGGGAGGCAGTGGTGTTACTCTTCAGTAAAAAACGTAATTCAGGCTTTAGTGTTAAACGGCTCAAATTCATCTGCTTCTAATGAACCTTAAAATGTGAACAACATCAGTTTTGACTTTGGAAGTTCAGCATCAAAGGACAGACTTGGAAATACCGTAGAGAAGCCTTGACATTTTACATAGATCAATGTAAACTCTATGTAAGACTCCTTTGCAGCCCTCTGTGCTCTTTTCCTCTCCCAGCACATCTTAATCAACTTTTCATCCCTAACTCAAATGGCATCATGGAAAAAAGCAACTTGCACAAAGAACAACTGCCCATAAATCTGAAAGGAGACTATTTGAAGTGTAGATACTTTCTTCCTTCCCCTTAAATACATTTATTTTGAGAGTCTTATTGATTTTGGTGAAACTCTGAGTTATACCAGCTGAAAATCCAGCCCCATCTCTAAACCTGGCTGACAAAGATCAGTACTGTTGTAGCTCAAGAACTCCAACTTCAAGCATTGTTGCAGTCTGCTCATTCATAATCCCTCTTGCCCACATTTGGCAGCTCGGGTTGCTCACAGCTCTGTGCCTGTATTACACTGCCAGGAGCACAGATGGTCAAGGAACAGGATTTGATTTATAGCTGCTTATCTTAAAAAAGCTGCATAATATGAATATTTGAGGTTGCCAATACTAAGACCAGTCTCTTACCATGGGAAACTAAAACCTTGGTGATTCAAAGCCAAAAGCCACGACAAAGTGACACCTATTTGAGGCCTGTGCAAAACAATGACAAGATAGGACAGACTTGAACTTTAACAATTTGGGAATAAGGGAAGGTAAAAGCCATTCCTGAGGGCAAGGATCTGTAGTTCTGCAAAAGCCTTCTGCAATTCCACACATAATCTGCTGGAATGTTACCTCGCAGTAAAGGAAAGTTGCCTTGTGGAAAGCAGGTAAGAAAATTCAGAGTTCTCATCTGGGGTCTCCTCCTCTGTCAAGTAATTGAACTTTTCCTCAGGCTGGATCATGTGTTTTTGTGTTTCAGTACCTGCCAAAAAGGGTGGGTTTGGCTGCAAAGGGAAAACAGGAAATGGCTTGAAAATTAATAAAGCTTGCAGAAAACAGCTTTTATGCTTCTGACCAAATATTGCAGGGCCCACAGCTGCCCCCAGGGTACAGAAACAGGAAATTTGGCAACAGAAAGAGACAGTATCATTTGAGTTACAGAGGAGATTTGCAAAGGATGTCATCAAACGGAATGCCTAATTTACACTTTTTGAGCGTTTTTAGTGAAGGGTAGAAAGGGGAAATATGGGTTTACTTTGTATGGACTGGAGATGTTGTAAGCTAAGATTTCCCTTGTCTTGGAGGTAACGGATGAGATGGTTCTGTGGAAAGACAAATTTTAGAGCACTGGAGCTGTGCTTTCATGGAAAATTCTGTAATAAGTCAGGCAGAAGCCAGAACATTCAAATGTGTCCCCATGCTCTGACAGCTTGTGGGACTGCAGAGGGGTAACTTGAATATTCCTCTGTGAACAGAGCAGACATTTGTGTGGCCTTTTTAGATGTGAGTATAGAGAGAGTCAGCGCGGTGTGTACATGCACTGCTCTGGCCTCTATGGTGGACTTTAAATAGAGTGTGGATGGTTATGCTCCTGTTTTACAGTTTATTTACATGAAATCTAAGCCCATTTGTGATCAGGGGGAACTTGGATTGACTTCAGTGCCGCCGGGTTAATGATTGATCCGGGGAAAACATCATCCCACACGTCTTCGGCCCTGAGGCGGAACAGTTTGCAGGATACAGTCACCGCTTCTCTTACTCCCCCAGCTCTGGTTCATTCCTTGCTCTCACTGAACCAGACACAGCCCAAACCTCTCAGAAGACTCTACAAACCACTGATATGACGAGACGGAAGGAACCGATTATGAAATGCAAACCCAAGGGCTGCGTGTACTTGAGCCCCCTTTTCCACGTCCTCCCCTCAGCCGCTGGGGTTGAAAACACAGACCTGCCTGGCCAGAAAAGAAAAGAAAAATAAAAAGAGTGACCCATGCACTCATATCCTGGCCGTTTGTGGGAACTGTCATAACACACCCAGACCAAATTACAACGTCTCTGCGTAGGTCCAACACTCATCCCGTGACAGCACTGGGGCACATGTGCACATCCAGTGCCAGGCACACACGTGGGCTGTGCTCACCTTCTGTTCTCAGACAGACAGACACAGAATTAAGGGCTGCTTTCAATGCAGGTGAATTGTTAAATCAGAACTTATGAATAAGCCCTTTGTTGCCACAATACCTGTTGGCTTAACGGAATTACAGAACACTGAACTGCAGTTTCTTTAAACGCCCTTAATTTGGGACAGTTCGGAAGAGAACCGCTCCCTCGTCCCCCTGGCTCCGTCCCCTCTCCCAAGGGCACGTTGGCTCTTCTGAAAGAATTTTGTTGCTGTTTTAAATCTGAGGGCTCAGCAGTTGTCTCCCACCCTTAATCTCCTTACACAGCAACTGTCCCCACCAAAAGGCAAGTTCCTGTCACAGTTGTCCTTTGGGAAAGATCCCATCCCAAGATGACAGTCATAGGAAGAAGCTTTTTCACCAGCTTGTTTCGGTGAACAATCCGTAGGCACATTTCTTATGCCCTTTGTTGCACTTTGATACCCTGATAGAAGCTGATGTTATCAAATTCTTCACAGTTCAATAAATTCAGCTAAGGAGTTTTCCTTTGAGAAACAGGCTGGAACAGGAGGAACAGGCTGGTATAGGAGGAACTATTCCTTACTGGGAAGAATAATAAAAGTGTTGAAAAGTGTTGGAATAGCCACTGGAATTTGGACATCTCCAATTCCTGAAAGCTCAAGAACCCCAGCTCTATACCCAGAAGACAGCACAGCTTAAAGGAAGAATTTATTTAATTTGGCAAATAGCTCTTCCTTTAGAAAGGCTTATTCCTAAACCTGGGATAAGTTTGGTTACATGAATAATCGTGAAAGGTCTCCAGAGTTCTTTTAGAGAAAACTGAATGAAATCCTAAAAATACCTTCTTTTTGCTCCTGTTGAAAATTTGTTAACATTAAGAAGTCCCTGTTTGTACCAGTTTGTCTTTCATGGTGTACTACATTCATTTTTTTGTTCTAAAAATACGTACAGAATTCCAAACATTCCATTCTGATAAGGTAAAAAAATATTTCTTTCAAAATAAATTGCATTAAAACTGACATACTCCCCTAGCAAGATTTAGTTTCATATGAGGGGCATCTCTCCAAGAAATAAAGATTCTCCTAAATAAATTTGAAACTGCTTATAAAATGCTGAAAGATAGTACAAGGCAATATTTATTTCACTGTTTTTCTGGAGACAATAAGCCAATATTGCCTTTTGATTCTTGTCATTGGCGTCAACTGTTTTCATCCTACCCTCCTCTTCATCACAAAGAACACAACTATAGCACCATAATTTATAGCTAAGAAATTCCTTTGGCACCCATCACTTTGAGAGGGAAAGAAAATCCCAATGGAAGGTGTAGCATTTCCCATCTGCAGCCCTTTTTACATCACGTCTTACGTTCAGACTTGATTTGGTCCTTTACAGCACCAAGTGTTGTGGGGTCTTAATGACAGCTCTGACTCATTCAGCAAAACAACCCAGCCATGGTTCAGGGGGTTCCTCTTTTTGTTTGGTTGGGGGGTTTTTTTTGTGTGTACGTATTTAAAAAATGATAAAACCCCTGCCACAAGTCTCCTCTAGCAGAGGTTACCTCCTCCACAGCTGTCAGCAGAAAGGAAATAAATCCACACTGCTGCTGCTGCCTTGTGAGCCTGAGATCCTGGCACTGCAGGACTTGGAGGTGCAGAAGCTGATGGAGAAGGTCCTGCCCTTCCTCACTGTAACACACTGGTACAGTCAGTTCACACGTGAGCGCTGCTTAAAACTCACCACACTCCTAAACAGAATCAGAGAATCATAGAATCACAGAATCACAGAATCAACTGGGTTTGAAAAACCTCCAAGATCGTCAAGTCCAAGCCTTGATCCAACCCCGCCGTGGTTCCCAGCCCATGGCACTGATGCCACATCCAGTGTCACCTTAAACACTTCCAAGGCTGGTGACTCCACCCCCTCCCTGGGCAGCCCCTTCCAGTGTCTGAGCACCCTCTCTGTAAAGAATTTCTTCCTAATAGCCAACCCAAACCTCCCCTGGCACAGCTCAAGACCGTGTCCTCTTGTCCTACTGCTAGTTCCTGGGAGAAGAGACCCACCCCCACCTGGCTACAGCCTCCTGTCAGGGAGTTGGAGAGAGCTATAAGGTCTTCCTGAGCCTCCTCTTCTCCAGCTCCTTCAGCTCCTTCAGCTGCTCCTCACAGCACTTGTGCTCCAGACCCTTCCCCAGCCTCATTGTTCTTCTCTGGACCTGCTCCAGACATATATAAATAGATGTAAATCAGGAGGTTATTACTTGCCCAAGATGAGGGAAGACTCAGAATAGGGTTGATATAAATGATTTCTCTCCAAGTTCAGCCCCAGTTCCTGGCCAACAAGCGTTATTGGTGAGCAAAGGCCTGTCTCCCAGCTATTGGTGCCATCCAGCCTTGCACACCTGCCCTGCAAGGCTGATTCCCAGAAACATGGACAGGGAAAAGTCAGAAGTCAGAAACGTGGACAAGCAAGAACTGATGAGTCTTGCACAGACTCATTGTTGGGCTGTACTGTTAATAATAATACATATTAAAAGGAAAAATCCTCTCTCTGAGGGGTGGTATCAGCCCTCTAAGACCAGTGAGCAGAGAGCACAGCCAGGATGTCACTTGAGGACACAAGCTCAGAGCCTCAGACACACAGGAAAATTCAGACGCTATTTATTGCAGAATTAAATAGCCTGTCCTAAAACTATTTCAGTATCCCTAAATGCACATTCAGTACCACACTTGCTTACACAAACATGGGGGCTCACTTTGAAATGAAAAAACCATCAGTTCACCGCTGGAAACAACAAGAAAAATGTCCTTAGTGTCGTCCCTTAAGTATTTTTTAAAGACAGTTTGCAGAAGGGAGGGAGCCTCGCTCCTCCTAAATTCCCTTTCCCCTCCCTTTGCTAAATAAAAGTCTTGTGAAAGCCACAACGTCTCCTGTAACTTTAAACCTAGGCTGATCATAATTTTGGTGCTGACCAAACAGCGTGTGGAGGGCGGGCCTGGCTGCTCGTGGAGGACCACCTTGGGCTGCTCCCACCCCTTGGCTAAAGAAAATAACTCCAACTCCACTCAGTTTTCTCTGACTGTACAGTTAGCAGCTGGGAAAGCCTTCCCCCTCCACCGTACAGCAGCAAAAGGAATATTCGGAATACCGAAGTATTTTCTTTGCAGGGATTTCTTTTTGGGATCTCAATTCTGCACTGCCTCCAAAAAAAAAAGATCAATCCGAGTTCGGATCCATCTGGTCTCAGGATTAGGAAAAGCGACTCTCCAAGCAGATCAAAGATGTTTATGAAGGTTCCATTTTTCATCCTCGTCCTAGGGAGCGTGCCCTTCGTAGCACTTGCTGAAGAAGGTAAGGGGAAACTTTGGTTACGATTATTTCCAGCCGTTTCCTGCCCTTTAACAGTTTCTGTGCTCACTCACAGGTTACAGAGCTGCTCTGTCCCGCTTGTGAAACTTGCTTCGGAATTCTTAGGCTACAGCCGTAATCTGGCAAGGAACACAGCGGAAGTTTTCGGATGGGCTGAGTTAGGCTCTGTTAGGAAAGGATTTTCTGTGTGTGTGTCTGCAAGGCAGGGAGAAGGTGCAGGCAGGCAGGGAAGGCATTCCAGCCCCAGCCCTTGGAAATGGCCTCAGCCTCCCCGTGGCACACACACAGGGCAGACTGCAAGCAGTAGATCAGTTTAATTGACATTTAGGCGGTGTAACCCTACCAAAGTAACTTATAAACATTTCCATTCAGGTGTTTAACTAACGGGCTTTAAAGACATTGCAGCCGCTTAGAATTTGAGCCTTGCACAGGGCTTTGCTGAGCCTGACTTAGCCATAAGCTGCGTATACAAACTAAACCAGGGGGAATTATTGCCTAAGACATATTTAAAAAGTGTTGTGTGCCTACTTAGAAAAGATTAATCTGGCAAACTATTTCTTCTGAATTTTATAAAAAAGACAGACTCTCAGGTAAAAGTGACATTTTTTTTTACAGCTAAAGGGGAAGAGTCTGATCTATTAACAGTAAATCAGAATTACCCTGGTTACTAGATTCCAGGAATATCACTTTGAAATTCAGTCTTTCTGTGTAGTATTTTTACTCCTGATGAATGAAATGGCCACCAGGCAACATGAGATGCCTCTGCCATTGCCATGGAAGACATTCCCAGTACCAGTGCTCTAAATACAATAACTTGAAACTCAACCCATTAGTCTTTCGCAGCATAAATATACTTGTGAGACTTGGATTTGGGGACCCAAACTGAAAAAAAAATGACCTGATTTTGGCCTGATAATAATCAGTATCATTCTGCTGGAAAGAATGGGGCTATATCAATATACAGCCTTGTGTGGGTGCTGACTTGGAACTTCTAATGGTGTTCTCTGCGTCAGAATGGGAGGCTGAAAGTTTGGAGCTGTGCCTCAGAATTTCACAGGAAAATCTAAAATCAACAGATATGAGGCCGGACACAAAAATTGTTTTCTAGGAAATTGTGGGAAATTTTAGGAGTTGTTTAAGGACAGCTACCTTATCCTTAAAAAGCATGTGTATTAAATGTACCAAAGTTTAAAGCCACTAGAAATGAGACAAAGGCACCACTGTTTTATAGAATTACCTTCAGCAGCTTCTAAGATACCAGAATTACAGGTAAAAAAGGTGTTTCATCTCCAGGCTTTTGGGGAATTTTTAAGCATATCTTCTCTCAACTCTGAGAGAAGGAGTCCAGCATTGATGAGGCTGAAACCCTACTAATCAGAAAAAGAAAATAGAGTATTTGCCACTTGCAAAATCCTACCTCTGCTTTATAACCAGCACTGAGCTCCACAGCTGGATCTAGAACATGGTTTACAGTGTTTAAGACTTTTGGTGTGTTTAGGTTTTTATGCCTTTTTCTTCACATGGAGCCAGTCATTTAGGACAACTTCCAAGGGATACACCTGGAAAATGGACTCCAGCTGTAAAATAAGCAAGTCTTGAGTATTTAATATGTATTACTGTTGCTTACTGGCAAGCATCAGCAATTATATGTTAGAACAGACTTGAGGTGACAATGCCACCTTCACAGTCTGTGCCTGGCTGACAGGGAAAGGGAGAATGTCTGACTTGAACAGTCCCTGGTGGAGTGGGGATATCCAGCTATCTGAAACTCTGGGGTGACAGTGTGGCCTGAGGGTTTTAGGGGAAAAAAGTCTCCTTATCAGACTCTGATACTTCTTAACCCAAAGAGGCCATAAATAAATCTGCAGCTTCCCTTTTCTTACAATTGGGCACTCCAGGTTATGGACTGAGACTGACTCAAGAAAAGCAGCTTTGCTTCGATCAGGAAGTGCATTTCCAGTTTCCAAAAGGATTATTGTTATCATTGAACGATTAGCAGATACATTTTTGCCCTTCTGTGATCCCTTTCAGCATGTAAAAACTCAGGCAAGTTATTGGACCAGACCAAATGAGTCGAAATGGAAGTTGGCCTTCACCAGCATCCAAACCAGTGCTTTTCAGAGGCATTTCTTCATTCCAAACCCTTTCCTGTGGTGAAAATATCATTGCAGAGATGGAGATTACTCCAGCGGCTGTCACATAACATGAACAAAAATTAATATGATTGTTAACAAGATACCACATGTCACTTGAGCTCTATCAACTGCCCACGTGCCTGATGTTACCTAGAGCCAAACACTAGATTATATCCCCTTATGCAAGTCAGGTTTATCCCAGGTCATGTTACATTTGGGTTGGACTGAAAGTAAGCACATTGACAGGATAATTCAGATAACAAGTGTTTATATGGTAAGAAAGGAAATTGAAGTTTACAGCCAGCCACCGAAGACTAAAAAGTTTTCTATGTCTTTCAAAATCATAAAAAGTAGAATTGACAAAATCACCAGAAAAGTTTTTTTTGTAACTGCTGGCTGTAACCAAAATGTACAGCCAAGAGGAACAGTCACATTTGACTCAAAAGGGAGCCGGTTTTCTACTAAATAAGCACCACAAAACCTTTCATCCTGCATGATGAGTGCTCTTACATGTGTCCCACACATGCGTCTTTGTGATATAAATCTAACTCCTCATGTCCAATACCCAAAGCAATTAGCACAATAAGGGAGAAAATCATCTTGCTGAATCACTGTTAGTGGGTCTGCAAATCAGAGGGTCTGTATTTTGCAGTGTCTTTGTGGAAGACCAGCAGAGAAGAGACAAAATTTGCTTTCTCCTCTCTGCTGGGCAAGCAGAGGTTTGGCCATCTGTATCCCAACAGTTAATTTTTGAATCTGTAACTTTACAAACAAGGAAAACAGTCATATTTAAAGGCTTACAAGTGGACCTTTCATTAACTCAGGCTGCACAGTAAAATCTGGGAACGGAGAGGCCAGATTCTCCACTCCTGTCATGTGGCAGTTCCCACTGAATCCCTGCATTTACCCCAGATCTAGGACCGTAAATCATCTGGGGGCGGAAAAAAAAAAAGGCAGTTAAAAACCTAGAGAGCATTTTACTAGATAATAAAAGGCAGTGAAGGAAGGCTGTTGGGCTCCAACAGAAGCGGGCAGTGTTTCTCCTTGTGTCACTTGAGGCAAGCCACACGTGGACCACAGAAATGCCTAATTCCTGCTGCTGGCCCAGCTGGGGCAGATGGGCTGTCTCAGTGACACGTTTGTTTTGTTGGTTTGTTTGCTTTTTGTCTGGATGTGGTCAGGGACCACGGGATGGAACCCAGATGCTGCCAGGTCCTACCACTCCCTGCATCCCAGATCCCTGCTGCAGCCTCTGGAAGGGCCCCTCTGCTTTGTGGGCCCCCTCAGTGGGGATTAATCCCCCAGCAGAGCACAAACTGCTGTACAGCATTTCAGAACAAGGTGTGGGATTTGGGAGTGTAGGTGTGCTAGGGTGTTCTAAAGAGAAGCAAATGAGGAAAAATAAGAGACAAAAGCACTATTGATATCCAACTCCCTGTTTCAGAAGCTTGGCCAAAGGCTCTCCAAGGACAGAGAAGCTGATGCTGAGCACGTCCTCATGTTGCTTTATGACTTCCTCATGCTTTTTCCATCTTTGTTGATTACAAACACTGCAACATCCAGCACAAATTGGATCAGAATAATCCTTTGTGAGAGCATAATTCAGCTGTTACACCATTTTCAGGCAAACGTGTGCTCTCTTAGGAGGGCTTGAGTAGTGTAGGAGATACTGCTAAATCTGTCAAGGGGACACACTTAACTCCAAATGGACATTAAAATGGTTTTATGACTATGAAACCCATCCAAATATTAGCTATTACATTATTAATGTAGCATAAGAGTCAGACTAAACATATTTGAATGGATCTTGCTTGCTGCACAGCAATAAAAGGAGGTTGCCAGAAATCACTCTGTGAACAAAATTAACACCTACGAGTCTCCAGTTCAGTGTTTGGTGGGAGTGTTTCAAACAAATAAATTAAGGAACATGCAAAAGGTCCTGCTGGCAGATACAAGGAGTTAGTAACCTTCAACAACCATCTGTGAAAGGGCACGTGGTTGTGGCCTCAGAGTTCTGGGGAGGAAGTGATTCAGGGAAAAGACTAGTTTATTACCATATTAGAGCTCATTTCTTAATTCCTCTCATCTGCATTTACACATCCCAGTATCTGCACGCAGATGTTTGCTTTCTGCCACACATGTGGAAAATCTGCTGCTCCCTGACACAGAGTCTGGTACCTGCCTCCTTGTCTTGGCTGCAGTGGTCAGCCCTGGTCAGCCCTGCAGTGGCAGCTCTGTAATCCTGCCACTGACAGACAGGTGCAAAAGATACTCACACCTTGGCCACAACTCCAATCTCGTTGCCCCAGTCAAACCCTCAGAGAAAACAATTAAACTGTGAGTAAAATTGCCAACGGGGAAGCAGGAGCACGGGGCAGCAAATATCAGTAACAAAGTGGTTTTACCCCACACTCAAGGGATAGCAAGTCTGAGGTTGGTGCACTTAGCAGACAAGAAAGCAGAGCTTGACACAGCAACATTCTTAAAAGCATAAATTTGGAATATTCATCCCTAGTTCTGCAAGGAATATTTTAAAGGGATGTCCCGTAATGGAGTTGGTCCCTTCCTAATGCCCACAGCTCTGTGGCTGATCTCACCATGCCTAAGACGAGGCTTACTAAGGTTCCACGTTTTCCCCTGGTGGCTTTGTTTCCCACCTTTGTTTGGGGGTCATTACACGCAGCAAGCCCTTGAAGAGCAGCTACCTCTCTGTATCTGCCCAGTTAAAGTATGTTTTGCTTTGCTCTTCTGTCAGTAGAATACTGCAGCCTTCAGAAGACATGTGATTTGCTTGAGGAGCAGCCCAGTGGTTCTTTGCCACTTGGCACCACGGATTTAAACCCTGGCTTTGTTCCTTTGGCTAAGGCAGCCCCAGCAATAAAACCCATCTGTAGCAGGGTGTGGTGACCAAAGGAAATGTTTCTGACAATTCAGCAAAGCATTGTCATCACGAGCTGCAGGGAATACCTGAACAAATTCAGTCATACTCTAAATAAGGCCGAACTAAATCCTGCCTTGTGCTTCATGACCAGTTTGCGACTGGCAGATGCTTTCCAAAATTCCTGGTATTTTGTCATCCAGCCTCCTTTGTTATATAAAGCAAACTGTCAGTCTTTGCATAAGGAAACTGCAGAAATCACTTCAGGATTCAGACAGTACATATTTTCTCCTGAACAACAGAGTCTAGACACTTAAATACACGCCAGGGGATTTCTTACGGGATGAGACATTACTCCGGCTTCCAGAAAAAATTAACAGAGAAAGAAAATGCCCCAAACAGGCCAAGGACACAAAGCTCTCAGGATACTGCAGATACGATTTTGCAGGATACAGATGAGGTTCAAATGAGAATTTCAGTGCTCATTAACGAACTTCCCTGCCTTTCTAAAGTCCGAAAATTTTAACTGTCCAAAGGCTCAAACTTCAAAAGACAAATCCCAGAATCCACTGTGTTATATTTCTCAAAACCTCATATTTTCAAAGTCAAAAAAATTTTGTGTCTTGGATTTGGTGATGTTGAAGCATTTCACAACAAAAGAGACACCTGTATGCTTTTTTCCCCAAAATATCCAAAAATAGAAAAATAATGGAAAATTCTTTTCAGACAAAATTCAGCTGACGTTGTAGATTTTGGATTCTGGAATACACTTAAATTGAGGATGAAGCCAAGTAACAAACAAACAAACAAATCTATTTGAAAATTACAGAGCTGCTGTATTTAAAAGGCAGATTCCTTACAAATCACATATTTTTGTTAAACTTCCACCACCGGGAATAAAAGTCTTCACTGAACTGCTACTGAACTAATTCCAGTAATGAGATACAGACTAAGACTCAGTTTGCTCATAAACCAATTAATGTCTCTGGGTGAAGAATGCTTCCTCAGAACAGGAATTCCTGTATCAGGACATAAATGCTGAGTAAAACACAGCCAAAACAGGATGGATAGCACACAAATCCATACACAACCCTTCAAACAACACCACTTGAGCCATAACAGTTCCGGAAGCAGATCCTGAAAGCCATCAGTCAGCTCCAGATGTTTGCTCCGTTCATCTCCAGCAGCAGAGTGATACTTCCCAAGTGACCCCTCCTGCTGAATTCTTTCCCTTGCTTCTCTAGAGCAGCATCCTCCAAAGTAGCTATTTAGCACAGCTGGATGGGATAAAACATGATGTTGATAAGCCACAGATAAAAATAAACTTGGATTTTAAGATCAAAGCTTTTGTCTGACAGTTAACCTGCCAGTTTCCTTTTTTTAGCTCTTCCAAATAACTGGGGCTGGTTTCCTATTTTTTTTTTTTTAATAGAAGCAGAAGGTAATGAGCAAAAGATTATTTTAGTTCTTGCTAGAGGGAATCCTTGAAGGTTTGCCATTTTTATCTCCTGGTCTCTTATCAGAGATGGAAACTCATTCTATTTGGAGGGCTTCCTATTTCAAGGACTGAGCTAACCTACAGGCTTACAACTGCCTTTTCCCACCGGTGTTTGGGTTTATTCGGGTTTATGGCAGGAGAGAAACAAGATCCTGCAACATTTTTCATCTTCAGAAGTATCTTTGTTGCTTTTGGAGGTACCTGAAAGAAATGCTAATGAACAACAGTTTTACAAGTGCCTCTCCTTTCCAACACAACCACCGTGCTTTGAAAGCAGCCCTGAGAGGTTTTTCTGGTAACCTGTCGCTCCAGGCATGTAAAGGAGTGAGCTCATCTTCCCCTAAGTGGGTCATGGGATGCTTAAGCACGGGAGGGTTTCAAAGCAGTATTAAACTTTTAAAGACAGCAGATTTTCTCCTGGTGTGCAGCCTGAGAGCAGCTGGGGACTTTGAACTGCAAGGCTCCCAGCTGGAACTTTGGCAGGAAGGGGTGCAGTGATTAATTCACACGAGCTGCACACAGAGGAGGCCCTGGCGCTCCTTGGAGACAACCCCAGCACTGTGAGGCAATATTTTTATTTACAACCTCCTCTAAGATAATATTAGGCGCTGCTTAGCCCTGACTCTTGCTACAGTTGGCCCACATCAGATGAAACCAAGAAATGACAGGAGCACGCACCCCTTAAATGCCATTTACATTCCCTTTGATGGCAGTGGTGCAGGGCTCGTACTGGGGACAGGGAGAGAAGCTTCAAGTCCAATAGTTTCTCTCAATTTCATTTAAATCTTTAACTTCTGGATGACTTTCCCTGACAAAGCTGTCTAATATCCAATTTGCCTTCCTACACGTGCACTACGCTGGTAACAAATTGCCTCCCAGCCTTTCTTTGGGTAATAATTCAGTAGTGTCTGTTTAACCACCACCCAGCCACCTCCACTGTCCGCCCAAAATGAACCTGGGAAGACTCCAGGGATTATTCTCCAGCAAATACAGGACCCCAGCTTGAAAACAGGGTTATACAGACGGGATAGGACTGGGTCAAGACCTTCAGAATGGCAGAAATCAGTTCAATCTGAGCCGGGGCAGTTCATAGGAGCCACATTCCAGTTTCCCTTTCCAGTTAAGGAAAAGCAGCACTACCAAGGATGACCCAAATCTCAGGTGAGCTGAGTTACCTTCTCCAAGTATTTATCTTTCCCTACAGACTATGAAGGAAGATAAAGGGCAAGAAGACACTTTATTTAGGTGCCTTTATTAAGAACCTAAAATTAGGCAAGATTAATCTGGGCCACCTCCTTTTGTCAGTCGCTGAGAGGGCAAAGGCACTGAAATAGATTTTCTACATGTCACTCATGGCCAAGAATCTCCGGAAGTACCACACAAAGACTAATTGTTTTGTGTTTCTTTGTGCCAGTGACTGTTTCTCTCCACCTTTGCTGTGTGACAGTGTTTCCTTTGCTGCCTTCACTATTTTTCAGGGCTGAAAGCCACGCCAGGAGTATAAGCAGCTTCTCCCAATAAGCTGCTTGTTGTTAACATACAAAATTTATTTCACTTTCTGCTGAGGGATTTTCCTCTGGTAATTGGTTTTCTCCATCTGTGCTTATTTTTCAACTAGTGAAGAAAGGATGTTTTTTTCAGTTCTGACTGGGATTACAAGGTAAACTGATCCGTGCACAATTCACATTGTGGAGTTCTACTGCTATTTTTTTCCTTAAACTTAGCATTTACATGGCCAATATTTTAGATCCACTATTAAACTCTAAAGTCTTTACTTTGTAAGCAAAAAATAAGTATTATAAGAAGTGCTATGTCTCAAATCTCACTGATATTTAGAAAGCATCTAAATACACAACTAAAAGTCAAGCCCCCGTTGTGCTTCCTCAACAATACCTGGGGTATTTCAATTAAAAATGACCAAAATATTATTTTTGCCATCTGACTCGGAACTCTGATTTACCCTGGCCTGTTCTAGCCTTTCTGTGGATTTTTGGGACACTGACTGGCTTAATTAGTCTTTATATTAGACCTTGTGTTGGCATAACATGAATACACTTTCTTCATCTGCTACTGCCCAAAGTACTACCTGCACACCCTTTTGGCTCTGAAATAGAAAGTGTATCTGTGTTCAGGCTTATGAAGGTACAAAAATATAAAGTTCTGTTTACTTGAGTAAACATGGAATTAGAAATCTAAGTTTAGTTCAGTGTTTGGTCTCTTGGCAGTGGCACAAAGCTCTCAGTCTTGCATTGGTGGAGATGGATAGAAATTTTCTAGTTTGGTTCAGAGAACAGTTTTGGGAGGAAAGGAAAAATATTTGCAAGTTTCCAGTAGAATTCAAATGAGAGTTTTGAGCAAAACCAGGGGTTTTTTCCTCAATCCCAACTCATCCATCCTTTAAGCTGCCAGTGCATTTTTTTGACTGAGTTCAAAATTAAACACTGGCTTTTAAGTTTGAAATAACAATTTTATTTTAAAAGGGGCAGTTACAAATGAACAAAAGTTAAATAGAACTCAGAATTAAAGAACACTAATTTGCAAGTGGTATCTGCACGGCTGAACCAAAGTGATTCTATCCTTTTTTTTCAATTTTGACCGATATCAAGCAAAATGCCCATTCTTAATAATTTCAGTCACAGAACAAAAGCTGTTTTCCTGCCTCTGTATCACACACAACACAGGTAGGGTGCATTTAGGAGCAGTAAAGTCTTCAGTGAGAAGTATTTGGCCCTAATCAAATGATTCAGATATAGTCTAACTTCACATGCAGAGGAGATGAGAATATTTTTAGGTGACTATATAAGAAGTGAAATTAGTAGAAACAGTGTTAATTTAACAAAAGCAAACAAGTTGTGAACATTTCCCTTACATAAAACATTCCAGTGGGACAGTAATTCTCAGTTTTTAAAAGAACTCCTGCGAGAAGCTGTCCTCTTGATCTGATTGCTGAGATAAGCAGAAGTTCGGTGCAAAATTTGAATCTGGGAGGGAATTTTTCAGAAGTCCTAAGCTTTTTTTTTTGCCTGAGGATATTATTAACACGTTGTTTAAGTTTCATCGCTGGTATCTGGAATTAGCAGGACCCTTATTCCCAGGCTTTGTGAGCACAAACTCCCAAGAGATCTCACACTATAGTAGCATCATTCTCTGCATGCTCACACATTTAGGAATCAGCAAGAAACTTAATCAAATGATGCTTGTGTTTTCAATATATTCTTGATAGTGCCGGTTATCTTCACAGGGCCGTATTTTTCCTGTCCTACCTTGTTTCAGCTTGTTTCGCCTGTGAATAAATTCTGGCTGTATTTGTAAATAAACAGCATTATGCGGGCCAAAATGTAAATGCCCATTATACCAAAGAGCACAGATGACACAGAGGTCTAGGATAACAAAGAAGATCTTACACTGTTGCCCAAAACAAAATCAAATTATGACAGCTAAGCATTTGTAATGTTAGAAAAACCTCAGGACAGATTTGTGCAGGAATATTTTCAAACTGTAGCTACACCCATAAACATTGATGACAGTTCTAAAAATAAAGGTTGCAGCTGAGACTGAGCTGAAAGATGGGAGAAAGCTGTATTTTAGAAAATGGAAGATGTTTGAAGTAATTCATCCCAATGCATAAGCTGGAAATCTGGAGGCATCACATCCACTCTGGGGAGAGAAGAAACCTTTCCTTGAAAAAAAAAGAAATCTTTTCTTGGACAAAATGTTAGTAACCAATATGTTTTAAGGTTGTGCCAGGGTTAAGTGGTGGTACTTAAGCTTTTCATCCTACTGCTTTGGGCAAGAGTAAAGCAGAATTCCTATTTATTCCAAATAATTTCACAAACCAGAGTGGGGCAGGGACACGGAACAGTGCACACAGCTCGTGTTTAACAAAGTTTTTGTGTCAAAGTAGCCAGAATAAGTGACTAAAAAGTAAAATCCTGACTCATTTTCTAAAATTTTCTTCAGCAAGCTCAGTTCTAGAAGGAGAAGAAAGTGCAACAATTGATTTCAGAGACAGAAATGACACGGAATTTGAAGCCCTGCCAACCCTGGTGAGTATAAAATGCCAAGTAAAGGTTCCTTTATGTTACCTGCCACTCGCTGCCTCTTCCAATTCAGTGTCTCTCGTTCAGCTTCAGTGAAACCAAACTGACAAACCACTAAAAAAAGGCAGAGCTGCAATATTCTGCAGTCTCCTTTTGCAGTCCTACTGAGAGGTCATCTCATGTAGAAAAGCCTCCAGCTGGGAAAATAAATCAGCTTATTTGGTCTGTTTTGGTCACTGTACACAAGTCGAAGATGATGGGTGACAGCTAAAAAAGCACCCACAAGATGTGGATGACCAGGAAATTTAAATGCTACCTTCCTACATGTAGACTGAGTTTACTGAGGTTTTCTTTTCCCTCTTTTCCCCTCCCAATTCTTGTAGTTGCCCACCAGACTACACAATGTAACAAATCTCTTGCAGTTTGGACACCTGATGACCACAGAAAGTGCTTTTGTCCCGGATGGAGACAGTGACAATTCTACTGGTTATGGAGTTAACACAGCGAGTGTTGATGGTAAAAAACCCTTTTCATTTCTATTTGTGTGTATCAAAGTTCTGCTGCCATCTACTAAATAATATCTGGAAAATCCAAATACCGAGTTTAAGGTGTTCTCTTTACAAATAGACAAGGAATAACTCAGCAAATAAGCTCAGAGCAAGCTGAAATTTTATCAGCATACGCCAGTCTCAGGCAATTAAAATCTGATTTCTGTCTTAATCATACTGATTTTATGCCAGGTATAAATGCCTTATTGATCTTAATGTGATCACACTTAAGTTTCACTAGGATATATCAGATCAACCAGTTCCTTAGGTTTTAATTTCTTTCTGTCACCTAGGCATTTTTCGTATTCACTCTCCCAAACTTTTAATTTCCTCCCTTCCTATCAAAAGGGCAACCTCACACCACTGTGATATAGTTGATAAAAGTTTTCCTTGGATGTAGCATTACAAATCGGACTGAAAAACTCTGTACAAAGCAGAGTGAGTAATTATTCTCTTTCTGGCTTTACAGATGAACCACGTGGGGAACCAGAGAAAACCGAAAAAGGTATTAAACAAAAGATTTGCTTAAAAAGACAAGCGGGAACATAATTGCCAGGGAATCCCCTTCCAGCAGCCGCTGGCTGTGCTCATTCTATCCCTGAATTGCCTCCCCTGGTTCACCTGACCACTGTCTCCTTGTCCACATCTGTATGGAGCCCTCCAGCCCAAAGGCACATTTTCAGGCTGCTGAACTTCCCAAACCTACTTCAGAACTCACAAAATAGAAAGGAATTTCCCCAAGGAGTGGGAGGCAGCAGAACAGCGTCAGTTCTGTATCAGCAGCCTCTTACCAATGGTCTCCATGAGAAACACGCTGACATTCCCAACTTCTTCTTTCAGGTGGTCTGGAAACAATTGCACTGGTTGGAATAATCATTGGAATCATAGTTGCAGTTGGAATCCTTGCAGGAATAGTGATTGCTGTCGTAAGGAAGATGTCAGGCAGGTACTCGTAAGTAAATTGCTAATCAGGTTTTTCCCACAAGCACCATCCTCTGAGCAGGTCCCAGGAACCACCTGGGAAATATCTGGCGTTCCTATTTGGACTAAACAATCAGTTTTTGTCTTGCACATTGCATCAGACTCAGCAAGAGCTGCATCACAATGTGGGGGAATCTAAAGCCACAGAAATCAGAAAAAAAATTTGCCAGACACTGTTATAATATCAAGTGCATGGGGGTTGGAATTACTCTCCTGCACAGAGGTAAAATTATCTAGGAATTATGACTGGGCCAAGTTCTGCGAGTACTGGAAAGCAGCTGAACATGGGGAATGATCTCTACCTTGTTTTTTGGTGCCATGCAAATCCAAAGTGCTTTACAAACTCCAAAGGACTAAGAAAACCCCAGGACATTTAAACAGATCCTGTGCACCAGAATAAGGAGAAAGGAAAGTAGGAACTGGGAAGAGAAATAAAGTGGTGATAGGAAAGATAGAAAGGGAGGAAAAAAGATCAGTTATCTAACATTTGGGTAAGGATGAGCAATAAATGTCTGCTTGTTGTTTTCCAGGCCCTGAAAACAGTTGAACCAAGCAGCCATGCCATTCTATGCCAGAAAATACAAGTGCTTCTTATTTCATAAGAACTAAAGACTATTCCTGTATTCGTGTGAGAAGATGATCCATGGAAAAAGCCTTCCACATCTATGGGGATCCCACACAGCTCTAAGGACCACCCCCACTCCCCCCGATTCCAGAGTATGGAGCATTTCGTAGGATTTCTACTATCCAGGATTTTACTAGAAGAAAAAGATTTTGCAGCAAGAAAAAACCCTGCAGCAAACAGATGTACACCTGAAATGTGATTTAAAGGTAACATATGCTTGGGTTTTAAATGCTACCAAAGATTATTTCACATTACATTTTACACATTTCTTTAAAAAACCCAAAAAATTATCCAGAACATATTCAGAGTCTTTTCAGTGTTTTTGGCTGGTTAAGTGCTTGTGGCATGTTCATCTACCACGTGATGTATCAAGAAGGAGGAATTAGCTTCAGAGAGAACCAGTTATTTACAAATTAAGAAAATACTGGATGTTGGAAGCTAAAATCTTTCCACTATTGATACAGATTTTCTGCTCGTGATACTTATGTTATTCTGTGGCAAAATAGGGTAGGCCTGGCTGGGACTGACCTACCAATGAAAGCTTTGCTCTTCTGACTATTGCATCAGGAATTTCCTGCCTTCTCTTGTTGCAGAGACATGCAGGGATTGAAATAAACATCCTGAATTAAGGGGTGCTTGGAAAATACCCACTTTTGATGGGTCACTTTAACCAGTTACTCAGCAGCTTTAGAGCTGACACGTAGAAGCTTTTGAATCAGCGTATACACATTTTTTCTTTGTGAGTGTCTGGTTTTCTAAGCGTGTGCAGTTGATTTGTTTGACAACATGTGCAAGACCAGGTCAGAATGTGGCACTGAGGTACAATGCAGCTTTTCTGTGGCATTTTTAGTGCAGCAGGACCTGAATGCACAGAGCTCAGAGCGAAAGCTTTGCATGTCAAGTGGCTGCAGTGCATCAGATTTTCTAAATTTTACGGCCCTTCAGTGTTTGGTGTAAAAACCATGATAATCCATAAGGCTGATAATTGCTGAACGTGTCAACTTCTCTGTATTTGCTTTTCTGTTCCTTTCGTGTGCCATGAACTATCACATCAATCCAAGCTTTGGAAATAAAAATCATAATATAAATTGTCTTACTTTACAATGATTGTTTTTTGTTTTCTTTAAAAAAATTAAAATATTTTTAAACTTCCTTCAGTTTTCCTGACTTATTTTGCTACTTGTCTTATCAGTGCAATGCCTACAACCAATTCATTTGACACTGATAAATGAAACTGTAATTCGAAACTAAACATATGAGAAAAAGTAATTCAGGAGTGTTTAGTTAGTTTCTGAGTTGATGTAGTGAAGCACTCAGTCTGTGACCATGAGTAAGAAGCTTTATCTTCATTTAAAGTCATATGGAAGCAGGAAGAATAAAGCTTCTTCTTGTGGCAAAAGAATAGTAATTTCTGTTAGTCTAGATTTACCAATTTTTTGTCTGTACTGGAAGCTGCCCCATAAGATGCATTAATGCCTTCCCAAATGCTTGGCATATGGAATTATGAATTATTCACCCATGGTAGGGAATAGCACAGATGTCACCAGTTTCTTCTGCAGCAGCTCAGTCACTGCTGACTTGCAAATACCACAAAGTCAGAAAAACATTCTTATGCCAGCTCTGAATTTTGGTTAAGCCTGGAGTAACAAGAGAAATTTGAGAAATTTGTGTGGCATTGGAGCAGACAACGTTTGTGGGCAGTTCTGAGTTTTCCTGGATCAGGGACAGAAAAGCAGTCGAAATTCTGCTCAAGGACACTTTGCTTTGCTCCTGCACCAGAATCTCTCGCTAAAAGCCATTTTAACTTCATACACCAACTACCTAAATTTTCTGGTCTTAACTGTGCCTTTATAATCCACCCTCTAGTTTAAGAGCAGTTTTATTCATCTTAGGTAAAAAGCAACTCCTAACCAAACAGCCCATGCTCCTCCGAAATGTTAGCTGTGGGCTTCCAGCACTGGAGACTGAGTATTAAATGTTGTGCTGTACTAAATCTGAACCTGCAAAAATGTGAAGGCAATTTCCTTCTGATTATCAGCTGGAGTACAGGAGACTCAGTATAGAGTAGAGGAAGCAAGGGTTCTGAAAAATCAGAAGGCATCTGTTATTCTGAAAACTTGAAGGAACAGCAACTGCTGCTACAACGATAAATTTAATATTGTGATGATTCATACACCTTACTGCCTGGAAATCTCAAGTGTAGAACGTTCCAGTCAGCTTCAAGCAAACCTTCAAGCAAACAATGGCTTATTCATTAAAATCTTGTCCATATTTGTTTTGTATCTATATGTTACCGAATCCTTAATGTAATTCATCTGTAATTCCATGATACAAATGTCCTGGAAATGCAGACCAAAAATCCACACGGAGCTCTGTATTTCATACGAAACTCCTGCGGTGTTCTGTGACTGAGCTGTCCTTGCCTTAAAATCCAGCCAGTTTAGGATTTCAAACATAGATTGAACTCAACCTGTGTAGTTTTTTGGTAGAATTTCTGCGGTAGGTGGGACCTTTTCTGCTTTGTGAGAAGTCAGACAGCACATTGTCCCAGGGCAAATCCTTCTGTGAGCTGGAATGAACGATCAGGCGCAGAACCAAGGCCCGAGGTCAGGAGACTTCCTATGCACGAGAACACATGAGGAAACAGCAGCTCCATACTTTCACCAGCTGGCCAAGTTTGACTTTTATTCACGGGGAACAACACTCAATAAATCAACACTTGCTTTTAACTTAAAGTCCTCGCTCCTGATCACATTCATTCCTTTACAGTCGCTGACAATAATGTTCCCTTTTGCAGCTTGGCTTGGAGTCATGAATATGGCTCTCCCAAACAGACAAGCAGGCACCAGGCTTCCTGTGAGAATGCCAGATGTCACTAAAAAATATCATAAACAGAGCTGTCCCCTCGCATTTGTGTCTGTGGGGAAGATACACAGCAGTCACAACTAGGAAAGCAAGCTGATGCATCAATATTTATAATAGCTCTGGACATCGATACAGCAATTCTTACATGAGTTCATTTAAGGCACGTTTTTACTGTAAGAACAGAAAATGTCAGAAGAATGAATTCAATAAAACCAATAATAATTAAGTTTGCAGCAGAAGAATTATGGAGATCAACTTACTCCTGTAAATTTAAGAAGTGTTCATTTGTAGTTAAACACCAATTAAAACATGCAGCTCACTATTTTAGAAGCACTGCAGAATACCACTGCAAATATCTTAACCACATCTTATTTCATTCAAAAATCAGTACAACCTGCACATTAACACCTCTGTCAGCGTTTCAAACTCAAATGTACTGAAGTATCATTGACATGAGGATGGCAAGTTCTGCCTTGATACACAGATGAAGTGACTTGCAAAGGGTTATAACACAGGTAGGGGAAAAGCCACCAACCCAGGAATTTTTAATCATTGGAACATTAATCCTGTCACAGCTTCTTATTAGTTCAAATGAAGTGATGTTCATCATGTTTTATGGTAACGTCATCCTTAAAATCATTTACTATAAAATAGGAACAAAGGACAGAGAGCAAAAAAGCAACTTACTGAAGATACAAGGCCCCTCGGGTCACAAGTATGCTTGGATTGCTTTTGATGAAGAACCATTCTATCTAAAAATAATTTCTGCTCCACCAGCTCAAGTTTTGGAGTGTAGATGCTACTGAACCACCGCAATTTAAAACTTCAGTCATAACTGGCCTACACCATGTCTGAAGACATTGTTATACCTGTTTATACGCACCTACTTCACCAGATGAAGTATCAAAATATCCACACCCATCCTTCTGCAGACAGCTGGTTTTTTAAGCTAAAAGATTAATCCCACTGAAATTCCCAGCATTTTGTTTTGTTTTGTTTGACAGCTTCTGGATGCAGAAGGTAACAGGGGATCTGAAACCTGACACCAAGTGCCAAAAGGAGAAGGCTGAATTAGTGCTTTGTCCATTTTTTTACGGCTGCAGCGCGGAGGCATTTATGTATAAATAAACTGAGCATCTCACTGGCCATGCGTCTTTGTCCAGGCCTTGTGGATTTAGGCTTCAGGCCAAACCCACAGGTCCCCCTGCTCTGCAACAAACAGTTGAACTCCAATACAAAGATCCCCATTCAATCATGGAGTTTGTTCAGCTCCAGGCTGGAGAAGTCAGATTTTCAGACTCTGGTAAACGTTAAACTGGCAAATGTCTCAGCAAGCAAGGAGTGCTGCACATTCCATGCATATCCAAAGTCATTTTCTGTTTCCAGAAAGCAGTTGGCAGGGATGATTGATTCCAGAGAGTTCAAAACCAAGCAGTGCCATCCAAAAAAAAAAGGGAGATGGAAGAAGGAAAAATGGAGAACTGCAACACATTGTCTTCACTAAAATTTCATTTTATTCACGTTTCCAGATTGAGCTAAAATTGAACAACGGATTTGCCAACCTCTGGGGCTACTTCAGGTGTTAACCAACATCAGTATTCTGACAAACTTGGGGAAGAAATTCTTACAAATTAATTATCTTCCAGTAGAAAAGGCAGTAAAAGTGACACGTAGTAGTGATACTGATGCAACACAGCAACAATTCCAGTAACATCCAGGTAAAAATAGAAGCTCCCTCTGTTTTTTGAGGGGGAAAAAGGTAGAAAGAATCAGTTCTATTCTTTGAAGAACCCCTCTTACTTCCTCCTGTGCAGAACTTGAAGCTACTGATGCTTTAAGAACATGGATTTTTCTCTGCTACATAAGCCCTTTAACTAATTTTCCCTGGTGGCCATCTGGTAACAACTTCAAGGCAATACTGAACCGCAAAAATGACCAGCAACTGAGTTATTTAATAAGTCATTGACTTATTTAAACACTCCCTCCTTCCCTCCACAATGACTAAACATTTTCTAACAAGGCAATTTTAAATGTACTGGTGTTTGTCTTAGGAAATTAGTACTGTATGTCTCATTTGAGCTGGGAAGCAACTCCATTTCCTGCTTTTATGAGCCATGTTAATCCTCAAATAACACATTCCTTTGAATCCTGTGGATATTCTGCCTCATGACATTTGATTCATCCTATGCAGGAAACAGGGAAGGAATTAGCAGGTTCAGCAGGTGTGCTCAAGGGAAAAGAGAGGAATGTCAGCTCTTCCTCATTTCCTATCTACTGGAGGAAGAAACCCCAGAGGAGTTGAATAAGCAGCAATAACTGAGCATAGTGGAGGAAACAGCAGCTTCCCCCTTGAAGGAATGTCCTCTCCTGGACCAGGCACTGAGGCATTTTGCTGAGAAATAAGGGACAGCCAGAATTGTCTATGTTTCCCTGCCTAGACCCCTACAAACTGTTTAGAGCAAGAGAACTGAAAAAAGCCCACTTTTCACAACTTACACAGAGCTTTACAAAGTAGTGGTACAAGGGATTTTGACCTAAAAGCCAGCCCTTAAAGGCAAGTTGTGTATCAAAAAATAATGCAGCAAAGGCTGCCTTCTATAAAGCAGTGAAAGAATTTACTTGGTAGAAGTGGCTGTGTGAAGTTTCCTCTGTGATCCAGACCTGGACTTACCCTGAGCAAACTACTCCTGGCACTAAGATCTGTCTCTTTGTAAGAGACAAAATATTAATGAGATTGTGAAAGCATAGATTACTATTACTCACCTCTCCCAGGGAGGCAAACTCTGCCATCTGTTCATTTAAACCTGGAAGTGCCGAAGCTAAGAAATGTTTAACTCATAATTATGGAGTTACCCCTTGAAAACAGTTTTCCTGATGAGTCCTTCTACCTCGTTTTGTCATGATTAATAATTAGCTTACTAACACAATAAACATGCTTGATTGAGTGGAAAGCAGCAACAGAAGGATCTGAGAAGGTAAAGCCTGTCTGCGTTTCGTGGAGAAGACTGAGCAAGGGCCACAGGAATGGCTTGAGATTTCGTACACCTGACAAGAAGGAATGTATAGAGAATGGACAAGCAGACGATTAAAATTAAAGACTCCTCACTGCAGGCTGATGCAGATGCACAGTGACTGCTCTCTCAGAAAGCTGTACCCGAGCCCCAGCTAGTGGTGGGAATTACTGATGGCATTTTTACGGGAAAAAGGAGCATGTTCAGAACAGAGAAGCTTCAGATTACTGTGTATTGTCTCGTAGCCATCAAGCCTGCTTTTATATTCAAAATGCTTCCAACAAAACTAGAGTTACATATTGGTTACTCAGAGCGTGCCTGCACCATCCATACAGCACCTCAGGGGTTTTGGTTGATCCAGCAGCTGGAAGTTGGAAGAAGCAGGAATACAATGAGATGCTGTCTCCATTCTCAGTGCTGTTTCATCCTCTGAGCCACTCCGTCACTACACAAGTAGTAGATAACCAAAACAAGAGTTGAACACTGTTTTTACCTGCCTTTCTTTCCGTGGAATACTGCCAACATCTTCTCTCCATATAAATATTTCTTGATTAAGTAAATCTAAGTATATTTAAGTACGTTTCTTGATTAATTCTGCCAAGAAACTCATGGTCATGAGTATCCTGGGGTGAATCCTGTAGCGTTTGAATCAGTTTAGAGAGGCAGTCCCAAAACATCTGCTGTAATTTGAAATGGAGACTGACCAATGTAATTGATAAATTTAAATTTAAACGGACCTTATCTTTATCCCTTTACCACTGTTAGTGTAACTGGCACAGATGAATTTTAGGAGGGACCTCTCCATAGGAGAAAAGCAGCACTTGTGGTTCAGCAGCTTGTGGTTGTATATTTGTACAATATAACAGGGGAGCAACCAACCCAGTGACAAGGAAACCATGAGACATTTGAGTAGTGTAAAAGCTTGGACGTTGCTTTATTCTGTGAAAAATTAGGTTTTTGTAATGAAACCTGCTACTGGTGCAAAAATGAGCCAGGCTGTAGAAAGCAGAAATAAAAATAAGGACTGTGATGGACCCAGAGGTTAGAAAGGCTCACCTAAACCAGCAGCAAAGGAGCAGGAATACTTAATAACTGAGTTTCAGGAGTCTCATTCCCCAGGACATTTCAAGCACAACCTCCCGAAATATCTTAGCAGTTCAGTCAATTCACCTGCCAAAAATACACTTATAGAAAAAGACGGTAATGTTACTTAGAGCTATTAATAACCAGTAACCCAAGCAGTTCAACTGTATCAGTCTTTCCCAGGGACATTATTAGTGAGAGCCATAACATGCAGCACATTGTCTCCTGTGTTTATAGGGACAACTAAAACAGCACAGAAGGTTATGATAAAAGAGACCTTGTCCCAGTTAACAAGAGGAGAACTGGCCATACTGGTATCACTGGAGTCCGGCTTGTCTCAGCGATACTTTAGACCCTCTGATAAGAAAAATGTTTCCCAGAAATATTTTTTCCTGCCACGGCTCACTACGATTTTCACACACGAGGAGTTCCTTTTCTCCAACTCTCTCTTTTAAGTCACCTTAAATATATATTCAGTCACACATTCAAGATTTACAGAAGAGCTTCTGCTAGTATTTGTTTCTTCTGTGTGCTGATGTCATGTCCCTGTGTGCTTACACACACCCAGGTAACCCGAAGAGCTAATTCATCATTTTAGAGAGCACAATAGCAGCAATATTGATATTTTCAGAATAAAAAAAAAATAACGGTTCAGAACTTTAATCAAATAAAGGTTTGTAGGCTTCTCTGACCACCAGAAAGTGTAAATTGAAAGTGCAAGTCCCCTGGAACACCACCAGATGGTAGATATTCTCAACACAATGCAGGGGGAAAAAGATGACTTGTACACATAAGTAGAGGAAAGTTATAATTTCTGTTATTTGTGATACTTTTGGGAAACTTTCTATATAATCTTGAAGGTAGAAAGGTTCATACTCTACCTAATAGGATATGTAGTTTGCTCTATGTTTTCAATTTCTCTGTTACACAGGTATAGGGCTCTAACACCTAAAATGGGGCACTTGATTTTTTTCTTTAAAACAACCCCAAAACTTACAGAGATGTAACTACTTCAGCTTAATTATGAACTTTAATGTTAGTACAATTAAATTATAATTCATTTAAGATGATAAGTTAGAGTAGTTTGAACATATTTGAGATTTTCTTGCTGCTAAAATTATAGGTTTCAAAACTGATTATGGTGTGTCTAAAACAATGCTTTATCATACAAACGCATCCTGAGTATTCCAGGTGGGAACATCAATGTGTCCTGTTATTTCTCAGTCTGCTGTGGCTTGCCGAAGTCAAGCATCGCTACAGAGGTGTTCAAATTCACTGTGTTAATGTCTTCCATTTTGTACAGGTTTAAGCCAGCGTGTTTTCCTCTGGGAAAATGGCAAATTCTTAACAATTCCAGGTAAAATACAGTCCTACCCCGTGAGGATTACATCTCTGACTGCATTATGAACAGAATATTCAGGTGAGATAGGAAGTAAGGGGAGAGACACTGCAATACAAATACAGACATCTCCCAGGGGGTGATTATGGATATTTTTTTTTACCTCTCAGGTACTTGCTTAGAAATTAGTGAGGAAAATTTGGTTTAGATGGGACAGGACAATGTATATGGAGCATAAAAGGGTCCCAGCCCAGGTCCCTCAGGAGGTGTGACGATCAGCCCCCACATCACTTCAGTGGCTCAAATAATTTCCCCTAAGCCGCTTTGTTGGGGTTTTTTTGTTTGTTTTGTTTGTTTTCAGTCACACATAAGAAAACCACCGAGCCGCTGAGCGGCTTTATTATGAGAAGTCAAAAAAACAGACAAGAAAAAGTAGAAATAAAAGCAATAGGGAAAGCGAAGGTGCTCTCCCCATTGTCTGGGACACGGCGATGGCTGGGGAAGGAGGGGTGAACTGGGGGATGCTGGGGGTGAAGAGGATGAAGGGGGTGAAAGGGATGAAGGAGGTGGATGGGATGAAGAGGATGAGGGAGGTGAAGGGGGTGTTATGGATGAAGGAGGTGGAGGGGATGCAGGGCGTGCTGGGGGTTAAGGGGATG
>VZRE01008128.1:0-13967 GCA_013396775.1 Cephalopterus ornatus
GAAGGGCCCAGAACTGGACACAGTACTCCTCACTAGTGCTTAGTACAGGGGAAGAATCACTTCCCTGCTCCTGCTGGCCACACTGTTCCTGATCCAGGTCAGGATGCCATTGGCCTTCTTGGCCACCTGGGCACACTGCTGGCTCATGTTGAGCTTCCTGTCAATTAGTACCCCCAGGTCCCTTTCTGCCTGGCTGCTCTCCAGCCACTCTGTGCCCAGCCTGTAGTGCTGCAGGGGGTTGTTGTGGCCAAAGTGCAGGACCTGGCACTTGGCCTTGTTGAATCTTATCCCATTGGAATCAGCCCAACTCTCCAGTCTGTCCAGGTCCCTCTGGACTTCTCCACCTCCTTCCCTGAAGTGGTGCATGGGAACAGAGAATGGAAAACTGTGGTCAGTTCATTACGTATTTTCTCTGATCCTCCTTCCTCCTCACACTCTTCCCCTGTTCTAGTGTGGGGTCCTTCTCACAGGAGACAGCCTCCATGCTCCTCTCCATGGGGTCACAGGTCCTGCTAGAAGCCTGCTCCAGCACGGGCTCCCCTCCACAGGGTTAATCTCCTTTGGGCATCCACCTATTCTGGTATGGGGGGGGATGGCTGCAGGGGGACATCCTGCCTCACCATGGTCTTCACTGCAAGCTGCTGCAGAATCTCTTCTTCTTCACAGACGAGGGTGTCTGCAGAGCTGTTTCTGTCATGTATTTTCACTCGTCTCCCACAACAGCATTTTTTCCCCTTCTCAAATATGTTGTCCCAGCAGCACTGTCACTGACAAGCCTGGCCTTGTGCAAAGGCGTGTCTGTCTTGGAGCCAGCTGGCTGGCACTGGCTCTTTTGGACCTGGGAGAAGCTTCTGGCAGCTTCTCATAAAAGCCACCCCTGCAGCCTCCTCGCTACCAAAATCTTGCCATGCAAACTCACTACAAATGGAAAACCAGAAAGGTCTCTGTCTAATAAAAGTCTCATCACTAAACTAGATAGAGAATTGGAGAATATATGATAAAATTAATCCTGTACTAAGTGAAGAATTGGATATGCACCTTGATTTTTAGGCTTCCTCTTAATTGTTTCAGTTGCATGGGAAACAAAACCAAAATCCTACCATGACACACACCATCTAATATTGTAGATATCTGTCCAATGACGTTTTTGTTTTACAATACTATGTTCCTTACATAATGCAGTACAAAAGTTTGACAAAGATCAAAGAAAAATGAAAACAACATAGGACCTAGCAAAATAACTCTACAGCTGAAAGAAAAGTGTCCAAGGCAAACACAGTGACCATTGCCTACATATAAGAAATCATCTGGAAGCAATAACTGGAACAGAGGGGCAAACTAAAACATTATCGTGTTGGGTTTGGCTGGGACAGAGTTAATGTTCTTGTTAGCATTCTTCATAGTCCTGTGTTTTAGACTGGTGACCAGCTCCACCAGTGTTTTAGTTGTTGCTGCACAGTGCCTTATACACCACACACAGTGCCTCACACACTTTTCTTTTTCATTATGTCCCCTGCCCATCAAGGAGACTGGGAGAGGACACAGCCACAACAGCCAACCAAAAAGATACTGTATAAAATCACACTTGGAGATAAAACTCTGTGTACGTTTGTTTTTCGAAGACAGCTGTTCCTAGGGGTGTCATGGTGCTGAGAGTTGTTTTGCCTTTTTTTTGTTGTTGTGCCTCCGTCCTTTTTTATTTTTTCCCCCAATTCACTTATTAAATTGTCTTTATCTCAACCTTCAAGCTTTTTCTTGCTTCTGCCCCTTCAATCTTCTTCCCCATCCTGATTAAGGGGGAGTAAGCAAATACCTGTGTGAGGGCTTTGCTGCTGGTTGTGGCTAACTCATACAATTATTTAGTAACAAAACATAATTTTCATACGGAAAAAAAAATTTAAAAACCCCACAAAAATTTCTGTTTCATCTCTAACTTTTGTTTCACTACAAGTTTTGACCCTTCCCTCAACAGTCTTTTCTCTCTACACATGAAAGATACATAAAAACATTTAAGACACTCTTCTTTTTTAAAGCTACTGTCATACCCCAGGCTACAAGTATTAACCATCTTTGCAGCAGAAACAAGAAAAAGATGTTTTGAAAAAAACAATCACAATCCAACTAAACAGGTAATTAATGCATACAGTCAAAATGAACAATTTTAACTTTCATCTATCAATGTATTAATCTTACCTCCATTGCATAGTTCTGGAAAATGCTGGATAAACTAGTATTATGTGAAGAGCTGTGCTCTGACCTCTCAGAATCTAGAACTTTCATACTTCTGGGGAATGAAACTTCACCTGAACAGAAAGAGTCGTTTTGAGTCTTGTATTCAAGCAAATAGTAATTTATCCATTCCCAAAGCAAATAACTGCTGCTCAACCAAGGCAAGAAAATTGTACCAAAAGATCTCAAAAGATAGGTGTAACTCACTGACATTATGATTACAATATAGATAAATATTATGCTTGTGATTGATATTTCAAGGTTATTTTTCTAACACAATATGTCACAGATTAGTAAAAGAAAAACACAAAAAATAAAGACTGACAAAGAGCAGTAAGATTGCTCAATGTATATACTTTAAAAAGTTGGTCATGATTTCTTGAATGATATATCCATGTGTAAATTGCAAAGAGAAGGATAGTACCAGGTGAAGTGCATGATACCAAATATGCTATTACTGTGCTTCAGTTTTCCCTGACTAACACTGCAGTAAAACAAATACTCTTCTTTGATAAGGCTCGGTTTCAGGGTTATGAGTTTCGCTGGGGAGAAGGGGAAAAGGAGTTGTAATATATTCACCAGAAGGAAATAGTTGAGAGTCAGTTTTAGGAGGCAAAATTATCAGCATTACTTTTTACAAGCCCGAACTTTTCTAGTAAAAAAAACCACCATCACCGTTCCATTATCATAAAGAAGGCTATTCTGTTTTTTCAGCTCAAGTTTGTGTTTGTGAAAAAAATTTTACATAGCCTCTTAGCTGCCACTCTTTACAGTTAGTTCTTATAGCCTTTCTAACTAACTGGAACTAGAAGATTTTGTGAGACAGGGACAGCTTATCTCCAGCCTGCAAGACAGTTCTTCCTCTCCTGATGCAGACAGCTTTACAAAATTTGCATCATTTTAGTACTGCAAAGAGACCTAAACCAACACCAGAGCTGGCTCAGTAACACATCTTTTTTTCTCAAAATAAGAATCAAATCTGAACTGAAAATTATTAGATTTACTTAATCCAGTTTTACATCTGGCAGTGGGCAGGGAAGGACAATTCAGCAATAGGCATATAGTGATCAATTATTTACCTTCACAACTTCAAATCAAGTATGTATCCAACACCTCCTATTCTATGGTAAAGATAAAAAATTCTTGCTTTGTGTTTGTTGTGTGCTTGGGGCTATGGAGTTGGTTTGTTGGTGTGATTTTAGCTTGTTTGCTTCTTTCCTCCCTCAAAAGATCTGTCTCTGTTAGTTATGCACCTATTTGCAGTTCTCAAACTGCTCGCCTTTTCGGCATTATCCTTTCAGGGTATTATGACTACATGAACAAGCAGGTCCTTCTTGCTCTAACCAGTTAGGAATCTTCCTATCACATACACAAAGGAAGTGTTCTTATGGTTAAATTCCTGCATTTTGTATCAGCTTTTTATACATTCAACAAAGAGAGAAACATTACCTAAATATATACTACTGCAAGAGAAGGGTACAGAACAGAAGTAAAAATTTGCTTGTAATTCTCTTAAGGGCTTGAAATAATTTCAGATTAGCACAGCTTCCACTGTTTTAATGATTTCACATACAACAGTTTTCCCTGTTTGTTATATTATAATCAAGTTATGGGGAAAACAAAACCAACTAATCTCACCTGCAGTGTAATGCTGTCTTCCTGCATCTCCACTGCTACTGCTACTGCCAAGACTAGTAGTGCTTTGCCCAAGCTCATTTGTAATTAGCCCTGGGGCTCCAATTCTTGACGACAGATTATCTCCTAAAATATTATCTTCAAAACCCACAGGGAAGCTATAGTCTGGTTGGTTGCTTTCATCCTTTAATGCAAGAAGAAAAGTAGTGGGTTTGAGTACTTCCACATCCATTATTTGACCTCCATTTTTATCCTAAAGAATAAATAATTAAACTAGAAGATTAAGATGAAATCCTGATGTAAAAAAATTGTTAGATATAAGATAAATCCATGTAACCTCAAAAAGTGCAGATACTGGACAAAGCAAGAGGATACTGAAAAAATGACAGTCTTTAGCAATGAAAATACTTTAGCTGAGGATCAAACTGAGTGACAAAACTACAGGGATATAAACTTATTCCTTACAGGAGAAAAAGGAAAAATGGTGCATAATTGTGATCTGTTAGACATTACACCAAATGAAGGAATTGTCGGAAAAAAGGTTCAAGTTGAAGTCACATTTTGAGAACTGAAGATAGGAATGAAATGATGCAGCACTAACACAGTCACCAAGACATAAGATGCAAGAAAGTACAATAATTAGGACATTAAAAAAGGTAATTTAAAGAAATAAAATAGGAGAGAATGAAAGGATGCTTGAAGAAAAGTAGAATAAGTCACACCAACAGAATTACGAGCCATTAAACAAAATTCTATGCAATAAGTCAGTGTAATAGAAAGGCACAGAAGATTCCTAGATCAGAATTAAAAAACTCAGGAAAGAAAGCAAAGCAGTGAGTTTTCACTGTCACAGGCAAAATCTAGTTAAAAACAAAATTAAGAATTTTTTTTTAATTTTTATTTAATTTTTATTTAATACTGGAGATCCTATTAGTAACGTAAGTTAAATTTGTTTCATGTAGAAATTAAGCTAGACAGCTATCTTCCCCTTCTCCACCTTTTATGAACACTGGGCAAAGAAGACAGAATTTGAAAAAGGCAACAAGAATCTTATCAGCCTGAAGAGGAGAGACAAAAGAGCCTTAAAACCAAACACCAGATTGAGGGGTTAAATGGATCAAGCAGAGGTCCTTCTAAGCAGAGAAAACTATGTTTAAAGGCACAATAACAAGACACGTAGAAAAGAAGAAGTTACAATATTCATCCCTCTATCTCCTCCTTCGTTCTTGTAATTATGCTCTGAAATGTTTTACTCTGAAAATGACCCTGTTAATCACACAAGAACCATAACATTTAGCTTCCAAATTCCCGACAAGTAAATTTACTAGATCTCAGGCTGTACCTTATGACTTTCAACTTTAATTCTCACCAATCAGACTTCTTAGGCTTGTGATTTGTTTTCACAACCTTAGTTTTCGGAGAATAAGAAAGGCAGTATTGCATCACTTAGGGTAACACAATTTTGTTCTTACTAGGGTTTCTTGGTTCAGTTTCTTTAAATATAAAGATAAATATTCAAATAAATAAATGCGGGGAATGTTGAGAACAAAAAAGTTCAAACTTTTTGCATCAAGACCACTTAATTTGCTTTTGTCTGAAAAGTGGGTTTTTTAATGGCACGGGAAAATACCATAGATAAAGCATAATTTTATTAGCTAATATAAGTCAATAGTTAATAAAAAACACCTCCTTGAGAAGCAATCTTCTGAACACAGAAGTTATCCCTCTAACTTTTTCTCCCCGAATTTTTCATATTGAAAAACACTTACCTCATCATCTGAATAACTATATGCTGAAGTTACAACTCCCCACATCTTACTGGCTACACTGGCAGCCTGCTTCATGCCTGATTTCAAAACATCCATTTTTGGTCCAGACAGTAGATTGTCTAACTTCAGATTAGATAAAGTTGTTACCACAGTTCCTAACGAGCCATGTGGAGAAGAACGACCCAGTCCTGTCAAAGATGAAGACCGCTCCTTTTGGACTTGTGGATGGGTTTGTTGCTTTGATCGTCCAGTGAATGTTTTGGATCTAGAGACAGAAGGACTTCTTCGATTTTCATAAGACTCAGGGCATGGCAGGACAGGATCCAAAGGCAGGCTTGACCTCCTTTCTTGGGAGTGACCAAGTGCATCAGAAGCTTCTGCTTCCTTATCCGGCTTATGCAGTTCCATGCTAGGGAACTTACTACCTAATGGGTTCTTCAAATTCATATAGCTCTCTATTTCATCTGCCAAATTACGCGCTGCAACTGGTGATACCAACTTTTCCCCAGGTTCTGGATAACTTGGCTGCATGCTGTCAGTAGCTAGCAAAGATAAAGGGTCCAAGCCTACTTCAACATCTTCCCTTTCAATAGGCTTAACCACTCCATAAAAGCTATTTCTTTTGGCAGCTGCATCTTTGGATTCTGGTTTTTGGGTTTTGGACTCAGCTGACTGCTCAAGGTTCATGTCTTCCATTGCAGTCATGTTTTCATCTCTTCCATTCTCAAGATGCTCCTGCCCTTCCCCAGGTTCTTCCAGCACCTGTGAAGACTTGTGCTCTAGTTCCCAATTGGTCTCAGTCATGCAACTCCAAGTGCCACTTATATCAGAAACCTGCTGGTCAATGATATTTTCAAAGCTGTGGGATTTATTCATATGACAGGGTGAAGTTTTGGCTCCTGATAAAGCTGCCGTTAGAATCTTGGCATCCGCTCCCATCATTATTGCTATTTCTTTAGAATGCAAGTCCAAGCTGCCTTTTTTCAGCAGCATTCCTGCTCTGCTTTCACTGCTGAAACTGCAGCTTCTCTCTGAAAACAGTTTCTGCCTCTTCTGTCTTTTTTCACCTGTTTTCTTAGGAAGAACATCACCAAAGACTACATCTTCGACTGAATCCTGAGCTATAAACAGCGGGCTAGAAACAGTTTCTAAAAGAGAAAATGCATTAATGTGGTATCCATAGCCACCAAAAATGTTTATTTTCTGAAATCATGTGAAATCTCCTTTATCTCCTTATCAGTGAGATCAAGTTAGCCATTAAGAAGTTACACTAGCACTAACAATTTATTTCACTGGCTGCAAAGGCATCCTGAAGATCAAAAGCCACCTACTCTTCGGAGTCAAAGCCGTTTCGGCTTCTACCTCCCTTCCCTGTGCCAACATCCAGCAAAGAGGAGGTACTACATCCATTAACAAAATGAAGGTAAAATTCCAAGTAAAAATTGCTCTGGTTGTTTGTGGGGCTTTTTTATTTGGTTTATTTTTTTCCCCAAGAGCTATAGTCACAGATCTATACATCAAACTCTGTAGCTCATTCAAGTTCTGAAAAAAAGCTGTCATGTGTCTTTGCTCAGTACAGATGCATTATTTCATTTATGACAGAGCAGTATATTTAGAAAACATTAATTAAATTTAGCATGTGGAAGATATAAACTGATCTTATAAATATTCCTATTTCCTCAGGGTAATTGGGAATATTAATTGCCTAGATAACTTCTGCTAGCTAGTAAAAACCTCCATAAGTATGGAAATTCTACTATATTAGGATCTCAACAGAGGATCCATTGTACCATATCCAATCCTGGAGGATGTTTGAGTCTCACATCAATGCTGCTTCTTGGCTAGCGATCAGTTCTTATAATTGGCAAAAAGGTTCTGGGCAACTTCGTACCTCAGTCTCAATTCTTTGCAGTCTAGCTACACTGAAACTGGACTGACTACCTTGTCTTAGTAAAGTACAGACACAAAGGCATTAAAAAATGAAGCCCCAAGATTTGGCTTTCATATAGCCATAAATCTTCCTCATTGTAAATCTCCAAACAAGTAAAAAGATTTTGTGCAGCACAAAGACAACACACATTATTCTCACATTATACACTGGCAATGTAAGCTACATGAACAAAGAGACTCGTCCAAGATCAGCAAGGTTTAGATGACAAAATCCAAGAGTAGAGACACTTAATTCTCTTCTTTTGTCTAGAACATTACTGAAACACTCTCAGTGTGGGACAGGGAAAAATCTTGATTTCAATCAACTCAATAGTGATTTTCAACCTTAGAATCAATGTTGTGTGAGGCATTTGCACCTTGAACAGAAGTTTTGTTTCTTTCCATAACATGAAACAGATTGCAAAACACTGTAGCACAACAAGACCAGGACTTTAGCAAGCTCTATTTCTCCCAGTGACTTACCCCCACTGCTTTTCCTTCCACTGCTATCAAAAATGCCAGATGGAACTTTCACAATACTGTTACCCCAAACAGGTGGATCAATTGGACTCATAATTTCTGTATTCAGCTGTTGCTTTTCGTAAGATTTCTCTGCAGAAACCTCTGTAAGAAAGAGAATGTATATTTCTGTAGATTTAACAAAATAATATCGTTTGCACTGTTTGGTAAAATATAAACACCAATCTGTTCTCTTATGTAATAACAGCCCTAAAGGATCAGTCCTAATAGGTATTGAGCATTTCCTGGAAGTAATATCCAGAGAGGTGACAGTCACCAGTACTATGCAGAGACTGCTACACTGTTCACAAACTTACAGCATGTGCCAATTTCTCCCCTTGGTATTTTTTCAAATAATCAAAGTACAGTGGAAACAGCAGTTCGCACATATTCATGCATTTTCATGTTTAATGAGAGCTTTAGAAGCTTAACTCATACAAAGGATTGAATAACCCCGATATGAAACACATTCAGTATTGAAAAAAATAAAATACAGAAAAACTACGGGCAAAATTTGGACAGAAGACAGAAGATGACCATAGGGTCATCCAGAGCTGGGATGAAAAAAAGAAAAAGTAGTGTCCGTTATTAGGTCAGCTGGGACAGATAAAAACAGAGTTAGGATTTCAAATATATAAATGAGAGGAATGTAAAATGTGAAATACTGTGTGCCCCAGCATTTGTACAATTTTTCCATCTATATTAAATTAGTCTAATAAAAGGCTATTTCTACCTATATGTATTCCACTGCCATTATTTAGGGCACAGAAGTAATACAAGAGATTTCATACAGATGTATTTTGAGCTTGGTAACATTACTAATTCAATACATTGAGTATTTGTGGTAGTCTAAATACATGAAACCCATTTATTACCAAAAGCCTTCATCAACATAAACATGCATACTTAACCTTCTATTAAGTCTCCAACTTTAGAAGAAATATCTTTGTTTAGATGTGTTTCGATGGCAGGAAGACTATCTCCATCATCTCTTAAAAGTTCATCCTTGGATCCATAACCCTGGTCTGATTGACCTGTTTGAAGAAATACAAATATGTATCTCAAATTTGTTTCTCCTTTATAAATTTGTTTTTCAATAAGAAAATAAAAGAACTGAAATCAATTTGTTTTACATCTTGTTTCTCCAGAAAAGTTCATAGTAAGATCTCCAAAATGCCTAATTTGTGGACAGATCTACTTGGTGATGATGATAGCAGAGATAATTAGTCTATACCAATCCACATTTACTTTTCTCATTAAATTAAAGACTGGTTCTTCCCCCAGTAACACTATGGGGACTAAATAATTTTAATGCACTATATCCCCTCTCATTCCTTTCCTATCTCATTAGCATGAAATATTTAACTGCTGGACAAGCTAAATTCTCAAATGCATCTACAAAAGAAACTTAGAAAACCACTACAGTAATTAAGCAAGCTTTCAACAATGAATACAGTCCTGAAAAAAACTGTACCATAAACTGTGCTACATCTTTGTACTGTAGGGCAAAGTATAAAGTGTAATAGGAAAAAACCAAAAATTTAAACATTTTTTAAAAGTCTGTTCTTCCGCAATACCAGTAATTTGACACCTGTAATTCACTCACTCAAAAAAAAAAAAAAAGGAAGTTTATAGCAGTCCAAAAAGTCAGTCATAGGAAACAATCTAGCAAGACTCTCTTTTCTCTGTTATTTTTATCTGAAGTGCTGCTGCATGTGCAAAAAGATAAATATACTATATGAGACATATCCCTCAGCAATATGTTAAACAGGACTGTTTAGATGCTTTACAGTACCTATTAGAATATATTACTGTACCAAGAAGACCAAAGTGTAAGTTACTGAGTGTGAAAGGTGTTAGGAAGCTCCATAAAACTTGACTGACAGACGCAATTTATTTACCATACATATTACTGCTGTTTATTTTACCAACAAATAACAAAAACGCAAAAAAGAATTATAAGTTTGAGCAGACATCAATTAATGTAGTTTGCTACTATATTAAAAACTTTTTATATAGAAAATTAAGTTCTGAAATACTTTGATTCTTATTTTCTCTCTATCATAATTTCAATCATGTTAGTATCCCTGCTTTGCACAGAAGTGAAGATACCCTATCAATAAATGGGTGAATTACCTGCAGAAGTAACATTCAAGGGTAGAAATAATGCACACGTGCATCCAAGGCTTCACACCGTATGTCTGCACCCCACACCGTGATAGCCAAGGACAAATGCGGCACCCAAGAGACAGCAAAGAGCAAAAAGCAGAGCAACAAAGAGCAGAGAGAAGGGAAGTTCAGTAATCTAGGCAGACATATCAGATGAAGCACAGGAATCAGACTCACAGTCCTTTTTACAGAAGGGCTCAAGATATTAAAAACATGAAGAGTGTGCAAGAACCATCTGTACATTAAGTTTGGAAGTACACACAGAAAAGAAGTTTAGTTGAGACTGTGCACAGGTAAGATGTGATCAGTATTAGAGTAAATACAAAGAACCATGCATTTTTATCTTGCCATCTCAAATAATTAACTTTCTGTGCACTCTTTTTAATTTGGTTTATCTGGAAGAGTGCACACTATGTTTAACGCAGTTTTGTGCAGCTTATCCCGTCTCCCCATTCCCATAGTGTCTCATAAAATCTGCATTACAAGGTTCAGATAATTTCTATATTTATTTCAAAGTTTAGAAACTACCATTACAAAAGCTGAATATGGCCTATAAAAGCATATTTTACTATAATCAAACATAACATACTAATTCCATGAATGCTAATTAGGCCTTTCTGGAATGTCAGCAAGGAGAAACATTTTCAAGTGTCACCTTCTGATCACCTCAACAACTATCATTCCTGTCCTTTAACACACAGCAAGATTTTACTGACACTGACACTTCTACGAATAAATGACAACATGCAAAATTAAACGCTTCATACCTTTTCTGAAGATTAACACAAAAAGCAAGGTACATGAGACCACAGCTAGACATTTATTTTAACGTAACAGTATTTCTGCTATGGTTCATTCTAATAAGAAACATGATCTGCAATAAAGCAGTAATATTCAGCAACAATGTATTTCTTTTCTACACAAGTTAACTCTATGCTTGATTCTCTATAGCTTCAAGAGGGGAAGGTTTTAGTTGTGGAGGGGCAATCAACAGGAGACTAAAAAATTTCAGCCTTTTGGGGAACTGTTAGTAGTGAAACCCAGCAGAATCTAGTACCTGTGCTAGAGTGATTATCAATGGAATCAAGCCTGACTAAGTCACTGACGAAGAGGGTATGCTCCCCACTGTTAGCATCATTAGAACTATCCACGCTACCATGGCTCACCATGTCCCCATCACTTCCACCTGTGGGACTCTGTAGAGCTAAAGACATGAATGAGAGTTGGTTAGTAAGAGAGGAATTAACTTCTCAGGTTTTTAAACAAATCTAACCTTTTCAGACAACAGTAAATACTTCTGCTTGCACATATAAGAATATGAAATTCTAGTAACAGAATTCAGACAATTAACTCTTCAGTGTGCGAAAGACATTCTAATACTGTCTAAAGCATCAAGTCGGCAATTATCAATTTTTATATATTTAAGGACAGATTTTCCACTTTATAAAGCCACACTGTTAGCTGCAATCCCTCAGAAAGCACATCATGCTCTTGTTCAGCTGAAACAAATCCATTTCAACTAACTTATTACCTGATATCACAGGCACTTGTGGGCTCTGCGTTGATTTCTTTAAGCACTGCCTAAATTGTGCTGTGCCACGAACAACATTTCGTACCTTCGTCCACAGGAATATGCCACTGCGGTTACTGCTAGGCCAAGAAGACTCTAAAACCGCCTACAAAAAGTGACATTGCAATAACAAAACCAGTAAGACAGTTGCACTGGAGAAACATGGTATGGTGAGCAGCTTTTTTTCCCCTAATAAAAAAAACACACTTCTTGTCAATCATGTGAAGTAGGACAAATACTTGAATTTTTGTGAGCCCTTCCACAGCTCAGTAGACAACAGCTGAGTAAAAATAAACAAGATTTCTTAAAGTAAACAAAGTGGGTTTTGTTCTTATTTATATATTTTGATAGCAACGAAAGACCATAGTACCACCTCTTTTCTTATTACTTTACATAGTTTATAATGACGTTTCATCAGCATATTACAGGAACCTGGAAGTACGTAAAAGAGGGGCAGGCTACTTCCACTAGCCCAATTCCAGCCTTCATTCATCTTGGATCTTGCTATCTTATAGAATATACCCTGGAATTTTGACATTTCTGGTATTTGACAGGGAAGTACCAGACGGTTCCAAAACTTGCAAATGTTAACACCGCAAACATGTATTTCAATAGAATTTCTGTTTAGCCAAACAGCACAGGAATGTAAATTTATCAGTGTAAAACCATGCTGTGTAGATCCAGTGAACTGTAAGCATGTCCAAAAGGATTGCATGACCAACAGAATCAGCAAATCCAAGCGAAGAGCTGTAAGAAACAATCTTCAAAACGTGTTACAGGACATTGGGAGTGACAATAGTAAGAGAGACAGTGGCCACTTACCTTATTGTAATAACCATAGGTGATGGCATTTGGCTGTATTCCAGCATTTTTCATTTCAAAAAGGACTCTCACGGCCTGAACAGGTTGACCCCACAGTCCACAGAGCTGCATTACTACTCTGTAGCAGACCTGACAAGATACAGAAGTTCAGAAATGAACTGATGACAGGAACTGTGAAACAGCTTACGGTCTTCCCTGATATCCAACTTTTACACATATGAAAGGGAAAGCTATGTGAGAGCAACTGCTTCGTCCAGACACTCCACAGCCTGAAGAGGGAGCAAAAATTAAACAGGAAATCACGGGAGCTGAAATAACATCAGCAGTCACTGTTGAGTATGCTGATTTTTTTTTCCATTTGACTCTTTTGTTTGAGAAATAAAGGAAGTAAGGAAACACCCATGAGAAGATCAGAATAACTTCCTGCTGTGTGCCTATGGATAACTACTGAAAGCACACAAACCCATTATCCCATCAGTGCGATATGGCTGCAAAGCATTAAATCAAAGGGCATTTAAAAACACAGATATTCAAGAACTTTTTTCTGGAAGTCATTTCGGAGAAGATTAGCAACACTAAGCTGGAGTACTTAACCCAGCTGAGACTATGGTGGGGATGAAAAAGGAAATTAACTTCCATTTGCCCTAGTTAAGCAGACTTATTTGAGATGATTTTAAAATGGCTTTAAAAAAGGTCAAACCATAAGTATGCTTAATCTGGTAGTGGCAGTGAAACACACTTTATTTGCACTTTCGGCCCTATTCCATGTTCATGGTAGCCTTTTTTTATTTGCACTTGCCTCATCTAGTGGTTCCACATCAGTTTTCCTCATTTTAATTAGAACATCATATGCCTGCTGCAGTGCTTTGACCTTGGGATGTGCAACTCTGACATAGGCTGGCAGACAAATAAACCATAGGCTGTAACTGTGACTGAAGAGACACTTAGCCCACTGTGGGGGGCTCACGTAATACTTCTTGGCTAATTTATGGGCTGTTCTTATCTCCTGTAAGGGTGAAACAAAACAAAAAATCAGACAAAAGATATAACATCCTGAATCTAGAAGTCATTACTAACTCAGATACTTATTAAGAGTAAGCATTTAATAATAATTCACACATTCAATGGATGATCCCTTCTTACCACTCTCTTATTAAGACTCTCTGAAAGCAAAAACTGCATCAGGATTAATCTATTTTTCCTCCTATTAAAGCATTAATTTTAATTTAATTTTATATTACAGTCTAAAGATTAAAAATGCATTTGGCAATAAACTGTAATCTCATAACCTAATTTGTTTTTCTGTTCTCTTCCCTTTTTTTTTT
>VZRE01008128.1:20098-54625 GCA_013396775.1 Cephalopterus ornatus
AATGACACAGGCAGAGGAACAAGAGTGCACCCTCAGCAAATCTGGAGATGACACCAAGCTGAGTGATGTGGTTGACACACCTGAAGGACAGGATGCCATCCAGAGAGACCTGGCAAACCTCAAGAAGTGGGGCCATGGCAACCTCCTAAGATCAAGTGCAAGATGCTGCAACCTGGGTTGGGGCAACCTCCAGTACAGGCTGGCGGATGAACAGATGTTTTCCTGAGAAGGACCTGGGGGTGCTGGTGGATGGGAGGCTGGACATGACCACAAGTAAAGGCTAAAAAAAAAAGCTTGAATTTTAAGAAGTCACAGAAAAAAAAAAAAAAAGCCTCAAAAACAAAATTCACACCTCATGTGATAGAGGGAAGTCCTTACATTTATATACTAATTACAGTTAATTTTATTTTTTCTATTTCACCTGCTGCTAGCTGTGGGTGCAGTTTCTTTAAGGTGCTGAGCAGACTTTTACATGGCTTTTTGGGAAACTGCTTCCAGTTGGTGCTCTTCTTATCATCTGATCTGTAACACAGGAAAGAAAAAATGGACATATAAAATACAGTTAGTATAAAAAAGAACTTCAACAGCTCTATGTTTCTTCATTTACAGCAGGCAGTACCTAAAAAACATTATTTTGAAATTTTGTCACTATCCCTATTTGTTACAAAGAAAAAAATGGGAGTGACATAACTCAGAATTTCATTTCCTCAGATACAGAACAATATAAATAATGGAGTAATGAGTAGCATTTTGTCCAGTCTGTAAGGAGGATGTGGATTAAGACTTGATTTAGACCTTTTAGATGATCTCCCTTTCAGATTTTTCTATCAATCTTGTTACTACACGTAACTACTACGCAAAGTCTATTCTACCATTACCATGCCATACTGCTACTGGTACAAATAAAGGCAGTTCTGAATACAACATGAAATTGTTACGGCAAAATGCTGGAAGATAGTTTGGTAACTTTACGGTCATATGGCACACTGGAACATGTTTATAACAACTCAGTCCCATGTCTAGGAAGATTGGGAATTGAGTTCATAGTTGGAAAATGATGTGGTGGATTAAACAATGGAGTAAATTGCCTAAAGGCATGCTCATCTTCTTTAAGAACGACAGATAAAATGCCAGACCACCTTCAAGCAGTTTGATATAAAGACAGATTAGTAGGGAGTAAATCCCAAGAACTTCTACACCTCTTTCTGGAAGGTAGAAGATGGAGGAGAACTGCTATTACAGAGAGTACAACAAATCTTTTGGCCATGAGACCAAACCAGTTGTTACTATCCAAGCTGATACTGTCACTAGTTGGTTTTGCACTTTGCATTGTTGAGATCCTTGTTCCATTATTATTTGCCCTACTGGCAAATCAACACAGGAATATCTTAAGAAGGAAGCCAAAATTTCAGGAGTTGAAGAAAAACTGCATGCTTATGGATGCCTTTGCCCATTCTTCCCCAGCAATAATTGCATGCCTATAAATAATATAAGTGGTACCATTCCAAAAATGTCAGGAAAAAATCCTGCTATCAAACCTTTGCCCTAAAAAGGCTATTCAATGAACTTTCAATACTAACTTTCACAGAGATAGTTAAAAAAAAATTTAAAAAAGCATTAAGGAAGATACTGCATGAATAAAAGGCCTTCAATATTTTTCAGCATAGCAGCAAACTTGATTTAGAAAGACACAGACTGACTGATGTACCAGAAAATATTGCATTTTCAGAAGTTACTTTTCTATTAAGTAGTCTTTCCAGGTCAGCAACAGTGCTGTTAAATGCTTTTACACATTAAAAAAAAAGTAAAAAAAAAAGAAAAAAAAGCAAGCAGCGGTGCCACTGAAATAAAAAGGGTCAGAATCAGATGTGGACAAAACTGAATGAAACATCAATTTTTATTTACTAATAACATAGTATTTCAGAATTCTCTATGTTCCTCCACACAAAGTGTTCTATGGACATTTGGGTTTATCTACACATTTCCAAAACTGAGACATCCTCATTTCCAGGTTAAAAAAGTTTTATAATGAAGGTACCAACACCTCACATTTGCTTAAGCCAGATATTACAGATGTCAAATTCCTCTGGGAGCCAAATACATCATACAGATAAATGCAAAAAAGAAAAAGGTCTCTTGACTATTGAAAGAGAAATGGACTTTCAAAACAGTAAAAGAAAAGGTGCAAAAGTCTTTCCAGTTGATTGTCTCCAGAAGACTTTTAATACAGCAACCAATTCAAGTAATGTTGGTACTTGGTCTTTCTAACAGTCAACCCAACAGAATCTTGACATCCTTATCTCCCTGCGAAATCTCCTGTTTTTATTCTATTTTTCTGCAACCCAATCTTCAACTTCCATTCTACTTATGAAGAAAAACACTGAGGTATTTTTCACTGCAAGTATCTTCTTCAATGCATTCTTCTTTCACAACACCGATAATTAATCTTTCGGTGGCATAATACCAAATATACCAAACTGGCATAATGCCATACCATGATGAAAATGCTTTTTTGCAGTGTTTCTAATGGGGACCTACGGGAAGGAGAAAAAAAGGCGCAAATGAAAAAATAAAACCAATCTGCTCCACTGTTTACCATTTCCTGTAATGTTACTAATAAAACAAAGCATTTCAGTAATATAAAGGAAACATTTGCTTCAATTAAGGAAGGGTCCTTCTGCGACAATAGAAATCAAGCATTCCACTGACCCACAGATCAAATGACTAAGTCTAATTCAAGTTAGTAAAAGCAAAAGACAAGAGTTAAAAAGTGACATTAAGTAAAACTAAACGTTTAAATTAATTAATTAAATTACATTTAAATAAATTTTCATTTTAATTAATTAGTTTTTAAAATCTCATTTAAAAAGTGAGATTAAGTAAAACTAAATTTTCACAGAGAAAAGATGTGCACTTCAGTTAGTGATGTTCACCCTCATCCTGAACTAGCTTAGATACCTCTATTTATGATCAATTTAAAATAGAAAGGTAATTAATAAAAGTTACTAGATACCTGAAAAAAACTAAATTTTCAACTCAGTTATTTGCACTCACATTACAGAAAACCAGGCTCTGAATTAGTCTCTCCTCAAGAAGGTGCAAAGAAACTGTTCATGCAATATCTTCAATTTAAGAAAGTATTAAAAATTTAATAATTAAGTGAAAATACTTTAGAATTAAGACACCAGATTTTGCTTGACTGATCTCACAAAAAAGTTGTCCTTGTGACTTGAGAAAAATTTCTTTAACACTAACATAAAGTAGTTTGAGTGCAAGACATCATCAGGATCTGTCATTAAGGGTCCCAAAGCATTTTTGTTTGTTTAGGTTGGAAAAAACCTTTAAGATCATCAAGTCCAATCCCCTAACTAACACTGCCAACACTACCATGAAACCACATCCACCATGAAAGCAAGAAACGCATCTACACATCTTTTAAATACCTCCAGGGTTGGTGACTCAATGACTTCCCTCAGCAGTCTGTTCCAATGCCTGACCTTCAGTGAAGGAAGTTTTCCTAGTATCCAATCTAAACCTTCCCTAGTGCAACTTGATGCCATTTCCTTTCATCCTGCTGCCTGTTACGTGGGAGAAGAGGCAGACCTCCACCTGACTACAGTCTCCTTTCAGGCAGTTGTAAAGAGCAATAAGGTCTCCCCCAGGCTCCTTCCCTACAGACTAAACACCCCAGCTGCCTCACTGCTCCTCAAAACACTTGTGCTCCAGACCCTTCACCAGCTCCACTGCCCTTCTCTGGACTCACTCCAGCATCTCAATGTCTTTCTTGTCATGAGGGTGCAAAACTGAACACAGGATGTGAGGTGCAGTCTCATCAATGCCAAGTACAGGGTGACAATCCATTCCTTAGTTACTTACCACTGTCACTAAATTTACAGCAACATCTTGACTTAGTAAATTTTAATTTGGTGTGAGGCATTAGAAATGAGAAAAAGAACAGGAGACAGTAAGAACAAAACCATACTGGATAAAAGAGCATTTAACAATTTTACCTCCTGAGCATTTCAGCGACCTCTCCATCTACAGATAAATGTAAAATCTCCACAGAACTTACATGTACACCATGTTTGTGTCTAAGTCAATGCACACAATATCCTGCGGTGGATCGTACAGATCAAAATATCGTGAATCAACTCCAACAATAAACGGAACTGGTGCGCTGAGTACGGTGGCCAGAGACAAAGGACAGAGGGGGATATATGGACATTGCCATTGAAATGGAAATATCATCTAAAGGAAAAATTAAATTAACGCATTACAACAAGACAACGGATACTATGCAATAAAAATCAAGAAGTTACATGCAGCACATTGAAATGAAATCGCTAAAAGCTTTGCAACACTCTCAGAAAAATGTCCCCAATTTGATCATTTATATACAGCACATTTCTTAGTTAGACATGCAAAACTACGATCTAATAGTTATTAGCTACGACACTTGAATTAAATGCTGTTGCTAGGAAAAATACCATCATACATCATTAAATTAAAATTACATCAGTAGTTTTAATTTAAAAAAGCCTTGTAACAACTGTGGTGTTTAAACCATTTTCTCTCCTTGCTGTACAGAACACTTTGTACTTACAGCTACTACAGCTTCAGCAACTCCTGTTAACACAGCTGGTCTAAGAGAATGGAGCAGGATCTTGCCTTCTAGTAATACAAAGAGTAACAGAGTGGCACAGTTTTCTGGTCCAAGATTCATAAGCAGAGTGCTAAAGTTTGCTCCACTAAGGAGTGCATAGGAAAGAGGAAGAAAAGAAGAATGTTACCGGGTTTTTTTTAAAAAAAAAAAGTCACTACTATTAAACTTCTGACAACTGTTTGGAATCAACTAGTTGAATGGTACTAATACTACCACACATCAAATACCTATCTAATTAACAGCTCTCATGTCATTATAAGATTTATACTAACACAAAGAAACATAAATTCAAATTCTGTTGCTAAAGAAAGATACACTAAACCATGCTACTGCTGAATTTGTGTTGCTTATGACACTCTCTTTCATACAGACTCAGGCATCTTGTCTTCATAACAGTAAAACAAATCTAACTGGTTAACCGCTAATTCAAACACAAACACCAGCAGTTTCATATGATGGGTTACCTCAGGCAAAAATCATGAACTGGAGTATCCATCTGATCTTAGAACCACAGTATCAAATACTAGTATGAGTCACACAAAATTAATCCACCATTTTGATAGCAAAACGCCTTTAGTTTCCACAGTTTAGAGTCCATTTCATTTGTTTGGACTGCATGCATTTAGGAATTGCAATGACATCTATTAGAGCACAGGAGTGTAAAATCTGTCCTTAGAAAACTGCTTACATGTTACTTTGCAATTTGGTGGCTGGCTACGATTTTTCACTCAAGTACCTGTGTAACAGATGTGATTAAATGCGGGATTCTTCTGCATAAAGAGTGTTATACAATAATGTTTTGGTATGGGGAGAGTAAAAAGGAAGAATATTTTGGTTTTTAACTTAAAAAGAAACCAAAAATCAACAAAATCGTCGAAACAAAATCTCATGTCACTATCATAGGGAGCTCTAACCCAGAAGATGCAGGCGGTATCCACAGAGACTGCATCAACCTTCAATCACAAATACGAGTTTTTAGGTGTACTTCTGAATTTCTGAAATGCTGGCACTTCGCATTCACAGATTTCACCTAACTACTTGATGTAATTGTCCTTCTTGGATCCAAAAAAGGAAAAAAATCCAAAACAACAGTCTCGATACTACAGGCAAAAAAAAATTGCTTACTACACAGGTTCTGAAATACAAGATCTTTAAATACATGTATTTTTTTCCTCATAGCCACCTTCTTATTCTTTCAGAGTTCCTACAATAATCTGGTAATTCATATTTATTTCAGGCTAATTAGTGATATTACACTTCCAAAACAGACACATCTATGTCAGACGACAACACTCTGTAACATTATAAATGCATATTGAACTTTCTGTTTAGAATGTCTAATGATACTGCAGTAATATTTGACTTCATTCTATGACTGACTCCTATTTGCCTCTGAATTTTTCAAGTAGCATACATTAAAGCATTAATAATGATACCTTAATGGCAATGGTGTAGAAACTGGCTGTGACAATATTAATGCATCATGGGCAGAAAGCTGAAACAGATAAAGTAGTATGTGATCGGTACGGGCAACTCCAAAGTTTATAATACAGTATAATATTCCAATACAAATGTATATCCATAATCTCATGAACTACCTGGCAGACAGACACAATGTCATGTATCAGAAACAATCTTTGGTACTTGTGGTCACTAGGCGAACAGAGCTTCTATCAGTCACTGAAACAATTATCAGAATTACAGAGAATTGTTTGTGACTCAGTGTTGGACAATGCCCCAGAGGACTAGACTCTGACCCACAGCAGAGGGTGGACAAGTGAGGCAAAGACAGAAAACAATCCTACCAGTGAGGTAACACAAATGGTGCCTATTAAATGAAAGGGTAGTACAACGCAGAAATTATAGAAGTGCAAGTAGGACACTGCTGCCATATACACCACCTGAAGCCTGAAACTGTCTCCTTTGCTAACTTGTCCCAGGTTTGTATCAATTAGACGGAAGGCCAACCCAATCATCTCCTCCCTGTTCCCTTCCAGCAGGGGGGTATTTAAAGCCAAGCAAAAAGCCTAAAGAAAGAAACCAAAGGCAAGAAAGAAGGTTTGCCATTACTGTAGTTAAAAATGATTGCAAATGTTTTGCTTACCTGCACAAGAATTCTTGGCCTTTGTGGTGAAGGGAAAGGTATATTGTGCATAAAATGAGATATATGCCTGCAAAGTAGACAAGATGTTAGAAAACCAGCACTGGGGAGTAATGAGGAACTGAAAACAATGTTGACCACATTTTGGAATTAATATTGTACCATGTTTTAGAAAGGCTGTTAAGATTTATTTACTGTTTCGATAAATTTAAGAGCCTATTTATGCAAACCGAAACAAAGAATCTTCATTCAATTTCCAAGCATGAAATGTGAGTAATACTGACAGTTTCAGATATGAAAGCAAAAGGTAGGAACACAAGGGCATTTAGGCAAGCCATCTAAAATCCCAGGCAGCCTAACTCCATTCTACAGTTTCTAATGAGACTTTGCTAGAAGAAGCTACATACCTCACTGCCAGAAGTCTAACAGTTTTGAAAATAATCGTATATTTCAGTAAACTTTTAGGACGCTGAAAAGCATCCTCTGCAGAGGTTTTACAAACACACAGACACACACAAACAATCAGCATTAGTTGCAGTGCTTGGATACACATATTCATTGCTACTGTACAGCATTCCTGAGTTTATACTTATCAAGCTAAAATGCAGGACTGCAAATGTAGCATGTATCACAGCTCAGCCATTTTCTGTGTTTGAAGTAGCTCAAAGAAAGGTAAACACACTTTACATATTTTAACAGAAAAGCCTAAGTAAAATCCAGTTAACTTTGCTGGCCCTGCAAGTACTATTAAACAGAAGCAGCAATAATTTTTATCAGTACAAAATAAGCTAAACAGCACAAGGAAGATAATGCATCAACTATACCAACTAGGCAAGCATGACATTCAAAAATCACATGATTTCTTGAGGTGATAACTACATTCCCACAACAACTTGAGAACATGTTCTACATACTTTTCAATGGGAAGAGGATGAGGTCCAGAGACAGACAGTTTGTAGATGAACATAAGAAATTTTCGAAATGCTTCAAAGAAAGGCCAGTGTGAGAGAAGGCAGATACATTTGTTTGAATTGATGGACTTGGAAGTAATCACTTTCCTCTCTACAGTTGTAAGGAGACCCAGCTGTGATTGCTGTTTTTCTGTTAGCAGCTCCCGGGGATACGGCTCATAAAACTGAATAGCAGCACCATATACCTAAAAGATGAAGGAAAACAGCTAAGCAAACTCAGTATTTAACAGGAGATCGGGTTAGACCTTCTGAAGCATCCTTAAGTCTTTCGTGTTTGCACATGCTATAGTGCTTTTGCTGGTAGCTTATGAAATGACTTTTCATTTATGTAACACAGAAAGCTCCCTTATAATCAAAAGGCTTTGGACTGTTGTGCCTCTCTTGCCCATCTTCACTGCGCTTTCCTCAACAAAGTATTCATACTCCACAAATTGAAAGGGAAGGAATCAAACTGCAAGCTGTGACAAAACTCTATCCATTACCTGTGAGGGTAAAGAAAAAAATCAAACCAAACCAAAAAACCCTCAAACCCCCAAACCTCATGAAATGTTTGTGTTCAATAAATTCCCATATCACTACCAAACTAAACAATAAAATTCTTCTAGCTGTGTCTTCACTCCTTTTATCAAGCTAAACCTTTTATAATATTTCTTTTCTATTTAAGTTTCATAATTAACTGAATTATTCTGCCAAGCTTAGCAAAAGAAGAACAGGGAAAGAAAAAATACTGCATCCTTCCTTGCAAAAGGAATATTAATATTTTGGAGAAATATCTTTTTTCTATTTGGAAATGTATATAAATTTCCTATTAGGGGAATGAGACAGAGTGGAAGTTGAACCATTATGACTAACAGAGCCAAACTGCTGTTTATTAGCCATAGAGAGATAATCACACGTTACAATCACTTATTCCCTTATGCAGTTCACACACAGACACACACACACACAGAGTTGGCAGGCTGAAATAACAGCTGAGAGACCAACTCTAAATAAGGGTTCCCTTGCTTCACGAGGTGTACCTATAATCCGGTAGTCCCTGTCTATGTACAGCAGACACTGCCATCCCACATGTGGGCCAAGTCATGCAACACCTTTTTGGTGCCTGGTGGCCTTCTACAGATTCAGAAGACAGATCGTGTTCTGAGTCTATCACTTCATACAAATCCAGAAGGATCATTAGAGCCTTTCACATATTCTTCCTCCCCCTGCCCTCCTGTTTTCTGGTAACTAGTTTCCAAATCACGTGCATAGATACCTACAGAGCCCAATTACACAAATTCACAAAGAACTGGCTTTTAAGGTAACCGTACGAAAACTGTAACAACTTCAACATTGCTAATACATGTCTTAAGTTCCCTTTTACATGTAGAGTACACTTCCATTCCCAGAAACTCCTTCCTTGAAACAACAGGGAAATCCATGTGCTGGGAGTTTTAGTTTTATTAAGGGTATATGGTTCAGCCTATATGGGACTAAGCAGCACATACTCTTCCACCTACTTCTGGTTTTGGTTTAATTTCATCTTACATGAAGGCTTAAGAAATACAATTTTAGAAGGGAAGTATTTAACAATTTATTTTGTAATATTTCTAAAATACAAAAGAAACAATCTCCACAGCACCCATCTGAAATAAAAGAAAAAAACAAGTTCACAGTGTGGAGCCATACCTTTTCTGCAGAAGAGCAGGTCAGTACAAATGTTGAGAACACTGGTAGTGGATATTTGGTTTGAGGGTCCCAGCACTCAATAGTGGCTCCCATGGGAAGGCAGAAGAGAGGAACAGATTCCGACAGTGGAAATGATTCATAGTTCTCTTGAGGATATCTGAAAATTAAGCCTTAAGAATGGGAAAAGGAAAAGTTAACTACATTTGTTCTGTAAAGCCCTAAATAATGTAAGCAATATATTTTCCACAATATATAGCTATGTCTGATGGCTATTTGGACTTCACAGTTGAAGATTACACTTGCAAAGAAGAAAGTCTCTCATTTGACAGTAAGGCTAAGTGATCCAAGTAACAACCACTTGAAAATAGCATATGAATACTGATTGATTTTACCCTTTTGGTAACTGCTCAAAACCAGTACACGTAAGATTTTTACACCAAACCACTTGGGTTGATGAGCTATTTAAATGTGCCACTGGAATGGATTTTATTACAAGAAATTCCTATGAAGAAAGTGATTATCTACCGTAAAAACAGCAGTAATACCTTCACTGAAAATAGGATGAACTAGATTTCTGTCTGTATTTTCTGCTCTCAGTCAGTATGTTCAGTTTCAACAAATTGTTTATTCAGCTTTCAGATATGTAACTCTTGCTGGTAGAAAATAAGCACGTAAGTATTGGTTTACTATTGCTGCTCATCTAGCTTGTTTTATGGTACACTGACTCCATTATCTATGCTTTCCACTTCTGTTTGGTAGTTTACTCCTTTCAAAGGAATTTGGTGCACTTAGTGATGAGGAGAAACACTTCTGAAAGGTTTTTTTTGGTTTCTTCAAAACCAAATAGAAATCTGTAGCAACACATTAAAAAACTTAAAAAGCCACACTTGTCATTTATTGTTCAGAATATTTTTCAACCTCCTCAAATAAGGAACAACAGAATAGTTGTGGAACTGAAAGGAAAAAACATATTTAACTTTCAAATAAAATGAAAGATGCTGAGACATAAAAACAAATATGGGTAAGGTTGAACAGAATTTTTAATTACTCCTTCTCCAATGCCACCAACACAAGCTTTGTCTTGTCTTTTGTTGCATCCGAAATATTTGCTAAGATTTCTGCTAAAGCTCCTAAGCTACAAAGCCATGAAAAGAACTAAAATAATACAGGAAAATGCTATTCCTATTAGGACATTTTTTTTTTCCCCTAGAAAAAAGTGAGTTAATTTCAACTGACATCCTCTAGGAACAAAATTCTGACAGACAGTGCTTAAGCTTTTAAAATTATTATTTTATTTCAACAAAGCATTTGAATCCTTCTGTTTAGACAGCTTCTAAAATTACGTACCAGCTTTATACGCTAAAGAGTTAGAAGCTGGCACAGACTTCTTGTAACAAAGGTACACACTGGAACCCCACTGGAAGACAAAAGTTTCATCTCAGAACCAGCAAAGATAACAACAGGCAACAGAAATCAAGTATAATATATATTCCCACTTACAAACAAGTCAGACATTTTAATAAAAAGCATTACAGAGCACAGAATATAGGGTGGTTGGCTGCTGAGTGCATGTAAATGACAAAAACAAGAATTCATTCTCATTTTTTTTAGAGATTACAGGATTTACATAAAATAATGACACCACCACACTACTCTCTGATTTATCCCAACAAACGAACAAGCAAAAGTGAAGCAGCTCAATTTGCAGCTTCACATTTTCATGGTTATTTAAAAGTAGAATCTTATGGGAACCTCATTAGGGGAAGTGAAATTCTAATCATCATCACTTGAAGCTTCTATCATACTTCCAATAAACTGGTTATTGACGTAGTATTTTTGCAGTTTGTCTAAACGTGCTCTACCATTCAAAAAACCCACTTATTCTAGCCTGAGTAAACTAAATGCAAAACAGACTAAGTGAAAGAGAACCAATTAAAGCAAAGCACATGGAGAAACTGTAAGCAGTAATTACCATTCTTACAATGCCTTTCTTAGTAACACAGGCATTATCAACAACTAAGAAAAAAAGTGTTTCTGATTCATTGTGAGTGTCAGCACCACCAAAGGGTGGGGGAGAGATAATAGTAAAAAAAAATAATTAAAATTCCAGTGCACTACTCCTAAATAGCACCCAGACATGCGTATGCAAATGAAAGTAGTGAGTAATCAGTATGAAACAGTAATTTCCAACATGAAAGGAAATCAAATCAACAAAACAGAAATCTCACACATGGTATGAAGAATGAATTATGATAGAACACAATTATAACAGTGCTAAGAAGAGTAAAAGAAGCTACTCCTTCAGGAGTTTGTTAGGTTAAAAAAAGGCAAAAAAAAGGGACTCAAGCTTGTAAGTACTCACCATACCACAGTTTAAATTCTTATCAACTTTACAGAATGTATGAGGAGGGGTTTCTCCTTTGCTGGTAACAATAACACAGATATCTGTCACTGCCAATGAATTTTGAGGTCGTACTGGAGGAGCCCTTCGATATGTGATAAAGATCCGCTGAGAAGAAGCTGAGCTGTTGTTCACATTAGCGCAACGACCATAAGGAGTAGCTTGAATCACTTCACAATCTGAAATTATGCGTTCCTTCCCTTCATACAGAACTCTGCAGATGTGAAGGAAACAAAGTATTATGTGCATTCAAATATATATATGAAGCTACTTCGACAAATTCAGAGAAGCTGTCCGTGCATTAGCACCCTATGTCATCATTGCAACTTTCTAATGTGCATTTTATAATACTGTCTTTCATCATGCAGCACTTGAGGTTAAAGAAACTGCTCCGAAATATTTCAAATTATACAGAATTCCCTGTGGGAACAAATAAGAATCATGGAAAAATAAAAATCAACCCACACTGAAAAGGATTTAGGTATAGAACTAGTAGGAATGCTGCACTATGAATGAAAAATAAATACAAAGTAAACTTTAAATTGCTTGCACACATGACAGCTGACAATTTCATCACTAAAATGTCTGGTAAGTCATTTAGAACTTGCCTTTTTCTGTGTTTTTTTTTTGTGGGTAGGGTTTTTTGTTTCGGTTTGGGCTTTGTTTGTTTGTTTCTAATTGGTTGTGTTTGGGTTTTTGTTTATTTGGTAGGTTTTGGTTTGTTTCATTTTTAAGAAATACGCCTGGAAAAGAACAAAGTAGACTGCTTCCTAGATGAATTTTTCCAGAAAAAAAATTAATCCAAACACAATTGACATTCACAGTTTGAATAATACTCCTTAGGATAATGGGGCAGGGAGACAAACTAATGCTCTGCTCCATAGAGAAGGAAGAAAAAAATAACTACAGTTGACTGTACTCCTAGAAAGCAGAATGTATCTTACCTGGCTGTACAACAACATTCATTCACATGGTGCATGGATTTTATTTTTGTAGCAAGATCACTAGTTTAGATCACTGTATTCTTAGCAAAAAATGAAAAATCCTTTACAGCTTCACAGCAGCTAAATGAGACAAAGCTTTTCTTTTCCAAACATAAAGCTGTTAAGAAGTTACTATGAGAAGAAATGTGGATGTCAAACCAAACATCACAGAACGCTTTTAATGCACAGATGCTATTATAGGGCAAGCTTTATCTCCCATTCCACACCCAGGGAACCAATGGTTCCATTTGCTCGGCTCTCTGCCATACGTACACAGTAACTGACACTTGCAAATCAGTTTTCATCATTACAAGATTAAGGATAAAAAACCTTGTATTTTTTTATCTCCACCTTGCCACATGTAGTCCCTCACAACTTTAAAATAAAAAACAAGCCGGCAATACATATTCACTGTCCTAAAATACCCTTGGTTAAATGTCTGACAGACTACAAGTAAGTATGTATTTGAAAACTTCAAAAAGTTACATGTCTAAGCCCAAAAAAAGTTTTTTTCATATCCAAGTAACCATTCTCAGAACTTTTTAAAAAAATACGCATGATTAAACTTTCAATATTACTTAAATACTATTCCCATCTTTAAACTGGAATACGCAAATATTACTATTTATTCTGACTCAACAGAACAAACACATATCTTGTTGTAACACTGATGATGTTCGTGAACTAGAATACCTCAAAAAAGCAAAGAAATCACGTGAGTTGGGAGTATAGTGATGTAGCTACCAGGCTGCAGTGGAAATTTACTCAACTAGTTCACGGGGGACAATAATCTTCAACAACGGTTTCAGTTGTAGAGAGTCTGACAATCAGATTTGCTACATTTAAAACAATGTGTAATCTCAGCCTCAAACCCAGCCCAATAAAGCATTCCAAGCTGCAACATTACTTTTTATATACTACCTACCAAGATATGTACGGAGAAAGCACATGCTAATTAAAGTATTTCTAAACTAAGTAATGTTCTGGAAGAACAGGTATTTTGCACTTTTTATTGGGTTATCTACTTCACAAAGTTAAAAAACCCCTAACAAAACAGAATCCCAACAACTGCAATGGCAGCAGCTCTCAGGCCACATTAATTGTGCTGAAGATTTTACAAGAACTTTTCACATCACTGCCAAACAGAACCTTAATCCAAAGAAAATTTTAACAGAGCAGTCTCCAGACAGAAGTTTCAATTCAGTTTCATTTCAGTTTCACATATTTTAAATAAAAATCGAAAATGCAAATTTATTCCTGAAACATTTGTCAGCTGACAGCTTTTGAGAAGGAACACAGCATTAATCAGACAATTCCAGCAGTTCAATTTAGTAAGTTTTTCAAGTATGCTCAGAAAAATACTTAAGGGCCTGACCAGTGTTCAAGACTGTAACAGTGGGGTCACCTCTCCTCAAAGGCAAAATCAAAAAATAAAAGCAACACTCACCTCTACATATACACTGGAGCAGTATTATTAAACCCACACCATTTCCTGACCTCATGCATAGTACTACAGTACGGTATCGTATTCGCAAGCAAATGGAAGAAAGCCACCATACATGGATCACTCAAACTAAACGACGGTTTTAATGATTCAGAGAAAAACAATCAGAAGTGATGCATGAAATACTGAGCATGGCACTCTCCCTTTACATGTAACATCCTCCCTGACAGTGTAAATTTATTCCTACTTATTCCTACTTCCCAGCTTCTGCCTTTGATTAATTAGTACTGATATAAATTTATATATAAAATATAAAGTTTACTCTAGATGTTAGGTCCCTTCTTTGTAAGAAAGACCAAAAAAATCTTATCCTCTCTTTATAAGGCTGTTTGACTTTGTACGTGGAAGGTCTCTCATGAGCAGTTTTATTGAATCAAAGATATACTTCAATACATCAGATAACAGTTTAGAAAGAAGAAATACTACCTTCTTGTGGCTGTTGAGTCAAAAACCCTAAACCACAGAAACCTTTCCATCTGGAAAACCATTTCAAAACAGGTAGACTGTTGCAAATTGCATTGTGTCTACAGCTGCTGTCCAGTTTGACTTGTCCTCTGTGTACAACCATACTTCTGTCTCTCACAGTTCTTATGCAAAATAAGCCTCTTTAACACTTCTTCCTCTTTCATTTATGACAAGGAGGTTTGTAAGTATTGAATAATAACTAATATAAATATACTAGGCACCAGGAAGATCAGAGAAGTGGTAGGTCAAGCAAAGGGAAAAGATGGACTTACCTTTTATTTCTACTGCCACCTCTATTACTATCTGTCCAAACAAACAAGTCATTAGTTTCACCATTATTACCCTAAGCTGTTCTGAACACCCAGCTGCAGTTGTCACACTGGTGTGATTTAAGGAACCATGAAAGATGCTCATTGTTAAGAACATCTTCCAGTTTCTAATCCAGTTTCTTGAAATTTGAGTTCACTTTCTTTTTTGAAATACATCTTCAATTAAAAAAAATCCTTTGTTCAATTGATACTCCTGTAGACTTTCAGAAAACAGGTATACAGGAATTACAAGGGTTCCTTACACCCAGAACCACAAGGGTCCTTCGCACGGAATCACTAAGCAAACTAAAGCTTCCCATACTAGTATGAAACAAAAAAAAAAAAAAAGGTTTTTTAAAAAAAATGAATCTGCATTTCTTTCTTTACACAACACAAGTTACCTAACTTCTGCATTATTCAGTAATACAAGATTCTCTGCCTCAGACAGTAAGTTTGATATTCTTTCCTTGGTCCTTTCTACACTGTTACAAATTCAAAACCACTTACACCTAAAAAAAAAAAATTTCTTTCAGGTTTTCTTCTGTTTAAAAAAAGAAGTGCAGGAGCTCTACCACATCCCAAACTCAAGTGTAAAACAAGGAGAGGTGAAATTTTGTTTCAAAGTCTCACTGCACCTAAACCAAAACAAATCTCAAATCTCAGTTCTTGTGTATTTCTGGGACATCAGCAAAAAAAACAGTTAGGAAAGCAATGGAATGACTGTAGCTGAATTGTTTCATAGATATATAAGTTTAAGATACTAGATTTTACAACTACATGTAGGGAAAGGATCTTAGAGATCTCTTATCCTCAGATCAAATGTTTATTTTTCCAACTAATGTTTTTTTCCAAATAGTTAATCCAATTAATTCCAGGAAATGCAACATCCAGAGGCATGGCATATGGCCTAACTATATGCAAGTAAGCACCTGCAGCAGGAAGTCACTCCAGCAGATTACAGACACTTCAGTTTAAGAACCAGTGGACAAATAGGAAGGAACGAGGATGGAGGGCACAGAAGTACAGAAGACGAGGACGTAGCAGAGGAACATAGAGAGAATAGCCCCAACTTCCCTCTTCTCCAAACAGCATTTTTTTAACTATTTTCCCTGGCAGAAAGAAATACACAGACACACACAAACACTTACCAAGAATCATGTGAATGCTTGGACTACAACATAACTCATTTTTACATACATACTAACAACCTTGACACAAGACTATGCCTTTCACTCTTCCAAGGGATGTACTCTTTCTCTACCTACTATGTTCACTTAGCATGTCGGATACACTTAAAGGTAAAATATTCTGTCACATTTGGGGTTTAATTAAAGTAACAGAGAACAGCATAAACTAGCCTTCAGATTGTACATACATCTCTTGCTCAAACTCCACTTTCATTCGAACACAACGGAATTTACACATACAAAAAAAGAGATTGGTCTAACCATCTCTTGCGCATAGCTGCAAAACAGGAGGAACAGCAGGGGAAAAATACGCATCATTGCTCAGAGAGAAAAGCCTCCCACAATGTGTTAGGTGTGACACTCTAATTAGGTCAAACACTAACTAGTAATGCTATTTGTCAAATATGACCATCTTAGCCAATTATTTGCCTATTTTGTTTAGCAGATATTCCCTACAAAATCCACCCAAGCATTCACGTTCCTGAGGTTGTGGGAGACACAAAGATAAACGTGCTAGTCAAGTTGCTTCCTTAAAGCTACATGCTGAAGACTGATTGTTCAGGAACTCCCTTGAGGAATCACTCAGTGCAAAAATTCCTCCTTCTGCCAGAACTACTGAAGTTTGACAAACCATTCAAAGAATAACTTCACACTGCAATATCTCTTCTCGCAGTGCCAGTCACACCCATAGGAAAAGATTATTTTAAAATCAGGTTTGCTGAAGACAATCAGAACATAGTTTAGATGACCAAGATGAACAGAAATTAGAATATACCAGGTTAATTATTTAACTTGAACTGTAACCCTTAGAGAAAACTGTCTTACCATGAAACTACTTTCATTACTAAGATTTCGGTATCAGTCTCCTGACTGGACTCTGCTTGTCAGTTGGCACTCAAACTGTAGGCCAAAAATGGCATACGCAGGCTTTTTACCTAATGCATTTGAGCTTATAAAATAAAAAACTAAACTTATGATAGCTTACATAGAGATGCATGACTTTTACTCTACTGTTTACTATTTATAACAAAGGAAAAACACATTCATTCCTTATTTTGCCATAATCACAACAGCACCCCCACCCATGCTCTATTTTCTCTTTCTCATTATATCCCCAGTATTTCTAAAATGTCCTTGATACATTCTTAAGTTCACTATAAGCATTAAATTGAATTCCACAAGGTGATAATTTTTGTCTCCTGAAGTCACTGCTTTCAGATCAAGTATGTTAATATTTCTGGATTTGGACTACACCATTTCTATAAATTAATTTTGTGTCATTTTCTCACCTTTCATAAAACTGTGACAGAGAACTTAATTTCTCTTATTTGCTTTCCTTCATCACTCTCTCTCCCTCTCATCTTCTAAACTAAATGAATATCATTAATTTTAGAAAGATAAGTTCACTAGAAGACTGACACTTTGTTTAATCTACTCCAGATTCAAACAGTGCATTTTTAAAAAGCTTTCTCACATCTGTTTTCATCATCACCTATGAAGAGTAAGATTTGATCATTACTGAAGGAGGAACTGAACTGCGGTAGAAATCTCACCCGATGTCAGTAAGTGGTGGTTTGTCCCGCCCTCTCTTGTAGCAAAGAAAAAGTTCAGGACTTTTCAGACTTCCATAGTTTAAGTTGGCTTGAAGGGCTGTAGGAGTGGCTTCAACACAGGTGTATCCCTCTGGGACAGTTTCACCAGCTGATTTAATTATCACAGCAATGTCAGTAATTGGAGCCTTTGGACCAGTTGACTTGGTTTCATGTCGGCTTATTTCTTGGTCCAGCAGGGTTGCCGTATCTGTATCAGTGAGCCCTGCCACTACAAAATAGTCAGCCACTCGTGGACCTTTGTCTTCTATCATGGTTATGTCAGTACTTCCTGGGGAAAATAAAGAGACAGAAATCAAACATACTGCTTTCAAATGCAACCCCTTCCCTCAACAGCTATGAGGATTTAGAACTTTTGAAGAAATTTTTGCAAACAGAAGAATTCCTACATAGAGAGTTCATGAAAATTCTAGGGAGACTCCAAAAAAACCTTTGACTTTTTCTGCTCAAAAAAGATATTGAAAAGATATCTTCAGTAATTAAATTTCAGTTCTAGCACTGAAACAGTCGTGTTTAGAGCGAGAAAAAGGATAACTTAAAGCTCCTGACGCAGCAGCTACACAGAAAATTGCTTTGTGTTCGCTGTAAGACCATTCAAGCTCTTCACAGGCTATAAGTTAACATAGATATCCCAATCTAAAAGCATCTGTATTTTTCTGCCACGGCTTGTGAGCAATTTCACTACAGAATCATGTTCTCTTTTTTTTTGAGAGAGAGAAAGAGAGAGAGGGAAAACAGTTGCAAATACAGGTTCACTACTTTATCTTCTGCACATTTCATCCGTTTTGTTTCATAACCTAGACCTAACAGTGCAGTCTTGAACATTCAGCTGGCAACTGTAACATCTGGAAGTCATTTACAAAAATCACACATCCAAACCTACATCTCATCAGCTGATCAGGCAGCACACATCACTGCTCAGCTGCACACCCCAGATCTGGAAAGAGTTCTTCTTCCAACATCACCAATGTTCACTAAGCATATGATGTTAAAGCAGTGAAACACAAGTTTCTACTAAGAACAAGCCTAGCTGGCAGTTTATTTTCAAGTATCTCAAGTACAATTTTAAGTACGAAATTCTGATTCTCATTAAATACTTGTATTTTTAGAAGATGTGTAAAAAGTACTTAAACACTGGTTGCCAAGCAATAAACCTGAATACTGTTGTACCCCTACAGGAAGATAGGGACCACCTTCTTTTACATCCCCTTGTTTCGATCAGCAGATTTCTGGGGATCCCATCTACAAAGCTATCCAAATAATGGAAGCCTGGCTCCCATCTCTGAAAATAAGAATGCCACAGCAGTCAACATTCCACCTACCAAGGAGTAGTGGTCCATGGCTATTACCAAATAATAAGTGCACCAAGACTGAGAAGGTTCTTGTATTCAGAATGCCCTAGTCTGGTAACTGCAGAAATACTGGCCTCTGCCAGCAGAACGGTGGTTTGGTGGAGGCAGTATAATTCTGTTCCCTGCAATCTAGTTTACCATCTTCTTGTTCTTACCCCGCTCTTTCTTACTGAAATTATACTAAAAAGGTACTTTCCATCTTCACAGTTTGTAAGACTTCTAAAACTTTTGATAATAAGTGCACTGAGTACTGAGGGAAACATCAGTTATCCATCCTGCATATTTACTAAGAAATTTTAGCATACGATTATGGCAACTTCTCCTGAAGAACAAGAAAATTACTCCAGAGCCACAGCTACTTGTGAAACTTCTGAATTACATTTAGATACAGAACTTGCATCAGTTTACCCTTTTTACTGTCATAAAAAAACATGAAATGAGCAATAAAGCCCCTTACAGGCAAGCAAGTCAGCAAGAAAATCAGGGGTAAGGGCTTCATCTTCTATAAACTGGTACTTCTGTTAAAAGGTCTCTTCTTAAACTGCCACTGCTCATTTCCACCTTCACTTCTGTCTGGAACTACAGTTTGTGCAACCATGTAATGACCTGGAAGGAGAAATTGCTCTGGCTGAATGCTAACCTGGCAGAGACTGCTTAGTGTTCAACCAGAGCAATTCTACAGTGATTCCCTGTGTCAGCACAAAAGCAGCAGCACTGACTTACACTGGATTAATTATAAAACTGTGAAGATGTTTCAATTTGCCTCTCAGATGCTTGAACTTTTCACAGAATTACAAACAAAGAAATAAAGAAATAAACCAATCTCCCCACGCTCCCTTCAAAAGAAAATCCTGAGCCAGAATATGTTGTAATCTGCAAAGTACTGTTCACACTTGACACGTAAGAAATAAAATTACTGAAACAAGCTGCTAAAAGTAGCAAAATGGTTGGCATCTAATAATTTGTTTTTTTAAACCCAAAACATTTGTAAAATGTTCCACCTGGGTCATGTTCACACCACTCAGTAACATGTTGTCTTGATGCAATGTTAAAATCACAGCCTACATTTACTTTTAGCACAGAGAGCAGGAAAAAAAACCAGTTATGATAACAGCATACATCAAAAATCTCATAAGAGTTTGTATTTTTAACCACAGCTCTAGTTCCTGGAATTGCACTAATGTTGTCCTCAAATACGTTTTAAAGTGAGAATTTAGTTTTCCTGGGAAAACAGAGAAAAATTTAAAAGCACCTGAAAAAAATTAAATATTAGGATTTGAAAGATTAGAATGCAAATGAAGATAATCCATTCCTAAATTTTTACCAGTGGGCATCAATAAAACTGTAGGAATTGTTTGCTAAGGAGCATACACTTATGTCTATGATATTTCCCTGTTTGCCATGGCTATGTTTTACTTCACAGACACCCTGTGTAACATGTGGTAGGCAAAAGTCAGAGTCACCAGACAATTCAGCTGAGAAACTTGGCACAAAAGCCTTGTATGTCAGCACAACATTTAGTAAGTTTTTCAAAATGTTCCTAGTCTCTCAAAACAGTTCCTTTTCTACATGGATAAGTAACGTTTCAAATAAACACTACAAGTCAGCTCTTCAAGAATTTGTTCTCCGGTTTCAGAAAGATTTAAAGCAACACATCACTCAAAACAGAGCTGAAAGTAAGAGCTCCTAAAAAAACCATAGCAATCTTTTTTAATGCAATAGCTTTGGAAACACAGAGACTAAATTATAAATTAGCAGATGGCCACCAATACAAACAGAAATAGCAGAATTCAGTATGCCCAAGAATACTTCTCTTCCGAACTGCAGGAAAGAAATAACCGCAGGCTTTGTGGGGGACAGGATGAATCCACTATTTTACACTACTTTTGTGATACGTCACAGAAGAACAAGTATGAACATTGCTTCTCTTAACAGACAAGGGAACAAACAACTGTTTGCTGTTTGTCACAGCAACTTTTTCCAAGAATAACTTCAAAAGCTATTGTCGTCTATTTTCCACAAGCAGATTTTTGTACATCACAAGACTAACAGAAAAACTCAGCACTTAGAAAATGTTGAGATTTTTATTGTAACATACTATACTCTTTCAGGGAAAAAAAATCTAAAACTAAAAAGTGTTACCTTCATGTTGCATTATGACAGTGCAAGATACATTGGGAAAAAAAAAAAGCCAACATACAAGTCCCATGAAAGACCTTGTTTTTGAAGTCTATAAAGACACTTCCGTTTAAGCCAAATAAACTGAAAGCAATAACTGCAATTCTGTTTTAATAACATGAGCAATACTGTTCAAGGAATTACAAACCTCAGTGTCCATATGGATCCATAAAGATGGTGATAATTTTTTAACTATTTCCTAATTGTATTACACAGCAACAGAAAGAACACAGTGAAGGTGGTTCTCAATGTTAACTGTATGTAATAAATCTCAAGGATTGCTCTTGTTCTCGCTGCCTCAAGTTTTGTCTCTCTTTAACTGGATTTCAAGACATGGAAGTTAATACTTGAAATCACTTTGAAAAGCAATGAGAAATGCAATCCTGGACTATACTTGGCAATCAAAACTTCTGATTGTTTGTTGGGTTTCTTTTAAACACAAAATACAGTTATGATTCTAACACACTTATGTATCCACACAGGCTCATACGTACACCAAAAGTGCAGCCACCAGTACTACCATTTAACAACCAACCTAGTGCAGTTGGCAGTCCGTTTTTCTTGTCCATTCCAGCATATGTTCACTGTTACTGCTCACATCAGTATGCGTGTCCATATCACGGTCACTTGTAAGCAAATCCATTTCTACTCAGAGAATTGTGCAACTGCAGCTCAAACATTTCACTTTCACAGCAGAAGTCAGACCTTGCCTATCCATCACAAGTAACTTAAAATAGCTACAGAACGGAACATTACAAACTATTCAGCAAAGATAAGTGAGTTCAGATGAAACAAGGTGGTTATCAAACACTTCAGGTGTTATTTGCAACACACAGGACAGTGTTTTGCACTTCTATATGTGAGTTCTCTGAAGCACATTTTACAATGGACAAATATAAAGTGCATATACGCCATCCCCACCCCTCCCACACACACTTACCTACACACCACAGCAAAAGACAAGGTAAGGCAACATTACTTCAAGCACACCATTAGCACTGAACAGGATTAAAACGGAGAAAAAAAAAAAAAGAACAAATTATTAACCAAGGACAGCCAACAGCAAGAGAAAAAGAATTATTAGAAATTTCTTCAAAAACTTTCTTTTTTGGACTGCATATCACATTGTCATGATTTGTTATGAAAATTATTGAATGAAGTAACAGTTAAGAGTGCCTTGACTAAATCACATGAGTATTAGAAAAAAGAGAGTTGCAAAAATAACTTCACAGACATGCAATGCCCACCTTCTACCTGCCTTAACACAACCAGCTGTGGAATAAGAATGGCTGTATGTCACACGCATTTTGGTCTGAACATGCATATATGCAAATATAGAACCATTCTCTCTTAGAAGTTTTCAAATAAACATTTGAGAATGTAATAGTTGCACAAATGAAACAGATTACAATATACAAGTTGATTATCTTATAAAGGACTCTAACACTGGAAAATAAACTTAAGGTGAAAGATAAAATAAGACGGCTTTCATGAGTTAATTGAACTTCATCCAGAAAACAATTTGTATCAAGGTCCTGTACTGAATATAATCTAAACTGGCTTTTTGTGTCAGATAGCTAAATTATTGCAAATTTTCACAGATGCAAAGAAAACAATGTTGACTTTGCACTGGCTGTTTGTGTACCAGACTGTTTTCTGACAGCATATGAACACAAAAAGCAGGGACAAAATGAATGTAATCAACTTCGTGGGAAAGTTTTCTAAAGCATTCCAAACAGATCAGGGCACTAAAGTAGGGAATGAGAAGATATATCACAACAAATCACCTCAGGTAAGTGATTCCCATGGCAGCAAAGGCACCAAGCCAAGAAATAATTCGATGAAATAGTAGGGGGATTTTTGCCTCCACCTTTACAAAAAACAGTTCTCCGAGCAGCAGAGTCACTTTTGCTTAACAAAGTCACTTCTGCTTTAAGCTTCTGATATGTCATACACAGTTCTACAGCTAATACTGAAAAAAACCCTGCATTTTATAAGATTTATTTAATCAATTTAACCATCAAATTAGCAGACATACTTAGCACCCAAAGACCGAAGGCTGGAACACCACAGGTAGGAAATCAAGAGATCTTTTGCACATATTAAATAATAACTTCTACAATAACTAAAGACAGCCATCATTTTTAAAAACTCAGCTACAACAAGTATTTGGTGTCTCTCTTTGTGGATTTGTTACTAACATTTTCATGAGAGCCACTAACAAATACACCATTCATATAACAGGAAACAGAAAATATTCTCCCGATGCAGATTTCCTTTTCAATTTCAAACCATGGATTTAAATGATGCAATAGCGTCCATCACAGAAGAAGAGGCAGTGATGAAGTGAACTGACTTTGCAAACCCAGTATTGTAATAAGTGATAATTAAAAATAAATCTCTAGTTTTCTCAGTCATATACAGTTTGCCACTTAAGCATCAACTTTGTTACTTAGAAGTCTTACAACTTTTCAGACATTTTTTATTAAAAATGGAGAACACTTTGGCCTTAAACAAAATACATTATTGTTCCCCATTCCCTTGAAATTTTTTTGCATTTTCTATGTTTTCCTGTCCTGTGTGCAATTCCTTAGACTGCTGGAGCAAAGATTATCAAAGGAAGTGAAGAAACTAGCTCCAAATTTTGAGCTTTATTTTTAATAAATTTATTCAGAAAAGACATAAAACTAGACCACTAACAATTTAAGATTCTGTCTTAGGAAGCAGAGATGTACATCTAGTTTGATTTATTCTGATTGTAAGCAAAACCAGTTACCACTGCCACAAAACAGTGGAGCAATGATGCGATGATATAAATGCCTGTAGCAAACATAACAAAGCTTTCAGAAGCAAACTTTTTTGACAGCAACTTGAACAGCTACTTACGAATTGACTGAAAATATCACTAAGTTAATGGACACTGTAATCCAGGAAGCTCGGGACTATGAAAATTTGTCCCCCTGAAAAATTCTAAGTGGAGGGAAAAAGAAAACAAAACAGAACACAAAAATAAAACCAACATAACAATCAACCAAGCAAACAAACCCCCTAAAAAAAACAAACAAAAAAACCACCACCAGCACCACCAAAAAAACCCCAACACCACACACACAAAAGAACCACTACCAAAAAAAACCTCACAAAACCCTAAATCCAAAAAATACCCAACTTACTCTGGACTATCCAGACTAACTCTACTATATTATTATACAACAGTTTAAATTTTCCTATTATACAGTAATTTCAGGATGTTCAATGGTATAAAAATTGGAGCAGGTATAGACATGTGAGGCCAGAAAGCAAATTCTGAACTGACCTACACAGTCTCGATGAGCAGCTGGAATCAATGAAGGCAAGTTTGGTACTAGTAAATGAAGTTCTATTGCCAAGGACAGAAAACAGAAATGGAAAAGATGTGAGACAGGAAGAACAATAATCAGCAAGCAGTCCAGCTACACTCATTTAATAAACTAGTTTAATCTTGTTTGATCAGTGTTGTACCCAAACTGTTAGTTCACATAAGAGAAGATGGTAACTACTCCAAAGACTGAGAACAGTTCAAGAAAGAAAATTTATTAATAATAACAACAATAACAACATAGTTCTCAAAGCAAAAGTACTTTATAAAATGCACTTACTGCCCCAGCTGAAAGCTTGAAAGGTTAGCTATGTTCAGTATTATGTAATGAGTGAAACATCTGCTGCCCTGGAAACATTCTTTGTTAGAGAACTTTCTGTAATTGGAAACTCCTTTGGAAAAAAGCCAAATATAGTAGCCTGAAACAAAACCAAGAGAGCGAAGGAAAAGTCAAGAGACAAAAGTCCAGTGATTAAGTTCCTTCTGGGAGCCCAGATCTCCTAGATTGCTTTTTGTAGGGTTTTTTGTGTCATTTTTGATCAGGGTGAGCATGGACTATGTTTCGGTTTTGAGAGATCGAAGAAGAGAAAAAACAAAAAATTGTTTCAAATCTACCGGAGAAGTTACTCAAAGTAAGCTGTAAGAGTTTGAGATATTTTCATTCTTGTTGCTCTCTTTACTAAGCATTGAAATAGTGAAGTATTAACATTGAAAATATTTTGCTGGAATGATCATGGACAGAGATTTGCTCGATCACAAACCCATGCTTTGACTAATTTTTGCTAGCCATCTACAATATAATCAGCCGTAAGTTGTGTGAAATTATCTTCTAAGGGCTCCAAAAAAACCATAGTGGAAAACTCACTCACTGGTTTTGAGGAATATGGTTTTCCTCATTTTTATCTTTTGGTAGAAAAAAACTCTGCAGGAAGACACTATTCTTCTCTGTAGGTCTCTTCACTGATGGCTTTACCCACCAAACACAGGCTGCTTCATGGACAGGTTCAGAGCCTTGCAGCCTATCCTGACCCCACTGAACTCTTCCATGGCTATCAAGAGGATGACTCCCACTTCTGGTTGGCCTATGATATCAGCCTCAAACCACTTGTTTCATGTCAGCATTTTCATTCTTTCTCAGCTGCTTTTCAAGCTTGGGGGAAGCTTATTAACACTTCAGAAGTCTGTCTTTTAATCTTCTTGCCAGCTCCTCATTAAGAAACTCTCTTGTGCCAAGATGTCGTAAAATTAAGTCCAAACCACACACTGACAGCAGCTACAATATTCATGCTTTTGGCCTTAGCTGCAGCAGTGAGAATTTTATGGGAGGAACTATCTTTTTGCTCTTTGTACTGCACCAGCACACCACAATCTTGATCTGCATCATACTTCTGCAGTGAGGGTTTGCATTAGCACATCTGCAGATGCGGAAAGAGTGTAGGCTAGACCTACGAGTCTAGAGCACTTGCTGCATAGGTAACTTGCAATGAAGCTACCAGAAACATAAAAAATGCATAAAGACTTTAGGTAGGAATATGGTTCCTGAAAACTTATGCCTTCAGCTTTCGAAAGTATTTTTTACTGTCAAATGATTTAGCTAAATTTTCTAAAGACAAGCTCTTTACTTCGTATTTACGCTACTCTCCTCACTCCTGGAAAATCTGACTTGTATTTTTTTTCTTTTCTTTTAAAATTTTCAGCCACTTTTGAGACAAACTAGACATCTGATGTTTACATAGAAACTTATCGCAAAAACAATAAATCTTTTTTTCTCTCCAAATTCCATAATATGTGTAAAGAAACTTATGTTTCCAGCACTTAAAAGCCCTTGATTATCAACTCTTGCTTCCTGCTGTGCTCATTTATATTCCTGGATATATATATATATATAGAGAGAGAGAGAGAGAGAGAGAGAGAGATATTCAGGAGAATTAAATATCTGAATTCATTAAAGCCCATATTTCATTATTCTGAATGTACATTAAATTGTGCCCATTAGAATATTAAAATGGTGTGCATTGCAAGAACTTCTGAAGAAAATAATCACAAAATATATTAGAAAGGTATTACTTATACAGACATAGATATCAATAAATATTTTCCTCAAACATGAAAAAAAGCTATCAAGGGATAGCAAGCTTGAGATTCTCTTCAGGAAGTCCTGTCGCACACCAGATGTGATAACTGTGAAGTCTGACATTACATCTATTTTGAGCCTTCTTATTATATCACCACATGACATTCAAAATATCTATACTGTATTACTCAACACACTGTGGAGCTGTCAGACAAAACAGTTACAGGGAACGTGATTTTCTGGGATAAACTACACAGACTTTAGCCAGTAAAAGAAGTGCTTAAGTCAAATCATCGCTAAGAGTATAGCATCCATTTCTGTCATAATTTAACACATGTACTTGTCTTCCTATTTAAAATATTCTTTATGCATGTTTTAATGTATTTTTTGTTGTTTTGATACATAATATTTTTATTGATTTATTAATAAATTTAAAATAAAAAACCTGTTTCCTAAAGCAGGCCATGACAATTGTGGATATAATTCACAATTGTTAGCATTCCTATTTCCAATTTAACCATTTAGAAATTGATTAATTCAATTTACTTAGAGAACTGATCTCACATTTTTCCCAACTGTTTCCAAATCCCAAGATTTGATCCCACATGACTTACAGAACAGCACAGTCCTAGTGCTCCAGATGCTGTGGCACGCACAAAACATTTGAGACTGCCTACATTCATTTCTCTGCGCAAAGTGGAGGGGAATTCGTAATTTCTACTTTTGCAAAAAGAATCAACCAAAAAAAAAAAACCAAACACAAAACCACACAAACAAAAAAAACCAAACAAAACCTAGTAACAACACACCTATGCCAGCCCTCACAATTTTCTCCCAAGTATACATTAGTAAACATCATTGTCCTCCACTGATACCGCTCCACTGTGCACTTTAACATACTACTGGCTCTTGGAAGAGGCAGGTGGGATGATTGTTATGTTGTCCACTGTAGAGGTGGGCTACCATCATTCAGTCCCTGCTTAAAAGAAAGGGCATCACACTGTTCTCTATGACATGGCTTTCATCCTTTACATGTTTGTTTTTGTTTTTTTTTTAAATTTCCTTCTTCCTTGCCAGGTCTAGGGCACTATCAATACTCCATACAGACAAGTAGAATGGGGATATAAATTGAAATATTAGTTTTGCACTTAACAACCTGGACAACTTAAATGCAAAGCATTTCAACTCAGATATTCAATCCAGAAAGCATACCAGCTAAGGGTAAGATTTTAAAAAAAGGTACAAGAGATGATGAGACATTTTAGGCTCAAAACAGTTTCCCTTCTCAGACTTGTACATCATCTGACCACTAATATAACTAGAAAAACATTTCAATATTGGAGTAGTGACTTAGTAAATAATATCTTTTATTCCTAGCATAATTAGTTGGATCAAAGAGACTAAGAAGGAGAGGTTTTGAGATTAACAGTGCACATATACTGTACGACTGAATTGCAGAAGAAAGAAGCTGTAAAAGTCTTTATACAGGATTTATCCTGTTTTCTTTAAAATAAACTGAAACGTCACATTAGACACTACATTCATGGCAAATGAGTCATCATAACCCAAAAGAACTTCAGGCTTTCACACATCTTACAAGTAGATGTCTACAAAAAAAGTTCAGAGCAAAAATGCAGCAAAGCATATACATCAGAGTTTGAAATGACACTGCCTTTTAAGAAAGCAAAGGTCACATACTGTGCCCTTTTTCAAAGGTAAACTTCCTACTTGATCTACCCAATCCTGAACAACATACTCCTCCTTTTATTATAAGGTTTGGTCCTAGAAGAACTGTACTAGCACAGTCAGAAGTCCACAAAAGAATTCTGCTCTTCAGAGACATATAGGTATTCTGGTAGAAGCTGCTTTGTAAGGACACCACTGCTAGCAAAACCAATTTTTTGTTTGCAAAGTCTGTTCTATTTGTGACGTGAGATTTTCTTATGCCAGTACAACTCCAAGTTTGCCTGCTTTGTTTATTAGTATTGGAAAACTTCAGCGATATGTTTATACTGTATGCACAAACAAAACGAACAGTCCAATGTACAGGGAGAATTACTACTTACTTACTTACTACTAAGGCATAACAAAAAGGGAAAAGGTAAAAAAAGCTAAGTAATGATGAATCCCCAAGGTCATGAAAGAATTTAAGATCAGAAGAAACTCAAGTCTTTCACTGATGATTCTAACTCCAAGAACTCACTTTGAGTCAAAAAAACATTGTACGGGAGACATGTAGACTTGCTTTTTTGGGTTTCATCACAACTTTGAGAAAACAGGAACATATTTATTCCATCAGGAAATTCGATCTTTTATGTCCTGCTTATCTTTTAATACTCAGAACTGAAAACAAACCTGGATATGACCAGTAAGAGGCATACTGCTCCCAATCATTAGCAAATCACATCTATACATCACAGTGGTTTGTGACTTCCAAAGCTTAAATAAAATTATTTGTACTCTTCCTCCTCCTGCCAGATTCAAATTTTACTCATAGATGTATGTGACATCTGTTCAGAAAACCAAACTTAACCTCACATGGTTATCCTTCCCAGATTTCCTCCACAGGAATTGGATCTTCAAATGCTATCTGAGAGCACCTGAAGTAAGGCTTTCAATGGGAATTATCACTTCAAACGTAAGTGGTGGGTAACAGGGGAAGAAGGAAGCCTAGAAACACGAGTCTCCCTAGGCTAAAATTAATTTCTGTCAATACCGCTCTTCAGTCCCATCTTTCGCAGTTTCAGAACCTTGACAGATACAAGACCCTTATGTTTTACATACATTAAACATTTCTCAGGTTATCCACATCCTTGAAAGCATCTCCTCTGTCAAAGACACAGCTCATTTTTTAGGACTTGTTCTAAGGAAACCTGTGAAAGATATTATCTATGCCCCCCACAAAACTCCACCTTGGCACACTTAAGTTCATATTACCTTCAAACACAACAGTTTTCTGCCACTTGCGTCTAGATATCCAGCAGTTTACATTCTCATTACACTGACTAATTACTTAAAATGCTATTGTGAGATTTCAAGCTCAATAAAACAATAAAGGCATAGGTACAAATTACTCTGTAGTTCTAGGCATATTGCTGCTGGTATTTCCAAGGATGGCTGACTGATCAGCTATTGAGAACTGGCCACACCGGTTTTCAGATTTTGCGATAGGCCTATTTGATGATTAGAGTAACCAAGTGAATAATCTATTGCTGTGACTCAGCAGTTTACCTTATTGTTCCTTTCTATAACTTTCTCTTAGACCGAGATGGATATCCCACAGAAGCTTCAGGACTTAACTATACACCTATAGATGCCTTGAGTTCTCCATTTTCCTGAAACTTTAGTTAAGCACTTGAACTTCTTCTTCTTCTTATGCTGCTCCTAGTTAGCTGTTATTTAGTTATGGCTCTTTCTCCCAGCTTTTATCCCTTTTTATCCACGCTCTTAGACTTTCCTAAAGTAGAGAGATACACACATTACATAGACCCAGCAGGAGGATATTTTACTCACAACACTTACATCTATGTCAGGTTTCGTATCTGGGTAACAGTATAGCTTCTTCACCAGATAATAGCGAAGAAGGCTGGAGCCATGTTATGTGACACCAGGAACAGCAGCACTGAGTTGCTCAACAGAGAAGGAAAAAAAAAAAAAAGGTCTTGCTTTCACCAGTCGCACAATGCCTCAACACTGCACAGACTTGCAACAGGGAAGAGTAGCACTGAAGAATGCATCAGTAGCTAGACTTCAGCTTATGCATTATTAATCAAAGGTTGTACTTAATTATAAAGGCAAAAGCTATCACTGAAATACGTAGTTTCAGAGAGAAAACAAAAACATGGTGTTCTTTGCCCCTTTGGTGGTAGTTCTGTAGTTGAGCTGCAATTTGTTCACAACTGTAAAACACATTTCAAGATGAAGCTTTTACTACTTTGGAGACTTGTAATTGTAATCTCAGCTTTTGCTGCCAGAACTGAACAACTCGATTTGCAAGTCAATCCTTGATTTACACTATTTTTAGTATCTTTTAGGCAGAAAAACACAGGCTCTTGGTTTATACTTGTAAGTATCAAGTCTCTTTAGAGAAGTTTTTGAGAATAAAGGAAAGGAACTGAAGTGACACTAAATATGAAGACGAAAGCAGAGTAGAAGAGAACTGGCTCACAGCATTTAACTGAAGCAAAGCAAATGGAGTGTTTAATGACACACAAGCCAACATTCACCAAGAACTCATGGGTACATTTTTACTGTTCTCTATATCAACAATCTTGAGTTTGCCATTCTTAAAAAGAGAGAAAAAAAAAAATCACAGGCATAAACAGAAAACACAATTATAATCTTAGTAATTCTGAAAATTGTTTTCAAGTTTCCTGTCTATCAAAGCAAACAGTAAACATCAGGACCGCACTTACACCCTGAAGCACAGTGTAACTGTATTCCTGAAACTTCAGAATAAATCTGCATGCTCACATTTTGTGACAGAGCACTCACAAGAATAACTCACAAGAACATGAAACAGTCACACTTCACCAGAAGTCACAGCCCAGAAACAGTCTTGAACTTCATTTCTAATAACCATTTGCACAGACATCAGAGTTGTGAGCCTTTATCTCCACAAATTTGCAGAATGAAAACATTCTCATTATCATCATGGGGATGTAGTATTTTCAACACCACTACCTTTTTTATTGGATGGGAAAGAAGCAGTATCACATTTCTGTACAACTAAGGGCAACAACTTCGAGAGAGGGATGATTTCTGTAGCAAACCAGAAGTTCAAAAGCAGATAAAAAAATCCCAGAACTTCAGTTTACAATCTGAAGCAGTACAGGAGGAAAGCAGGTTTCACGACACACAGTGCAGCAAACTGATTTTCATTTTACAGATCTGAATAAGCAGTACAGACAACTATCTGGCAAGTCACATGGGAAGCAATTTAGTAACTATGACTATGATACCCAAGAACTATTTTATAGGTCACGTACACCGAGGCCTTCAGTATCTTGAATACTATTCAAGAAAGCAGTATGCTGAAGGAGGGCAATCCTTGCCCTGGGATGATTAGCAAACACAGGCAAAAAAAAGTTCTATCAGACAACCTCCTACAGTGTAATCTACCGTTAAAAAAAAAGATGCCACATTTAGAGCTTATAGGTGCTTTTAATTATCGTTCCAGTCAGAAGGGCATGAAACCAGTAAGAAGATCACCAAACATGATAGCCTTTATAAATACTGCTCTATACCAATAACCTACCACTGAAATCTATTTGAAAGCTTAACACTAAGACATAACAGTCAGACAACTTACCTTACCTTCCTCTTACAACTTGCCAATCAATATACCTGTCCTACCTCATTCTACCAAGACTTTTCTCCTATTGCATTTTTAAGTAAACCCGGACAATGTATCAAGATGAACACTCGAACATATTTGTCCTTAAAGCATATCGAGGCTGAGTTCCAAACTCAATTCTCTACTGGTCAAACACAGACCCAAGAAGAACTAAGCTTAAAAAGGTACAATTTCAAGCATTATATTTCAACAATATATATTTCACTGCCACTTCAAATGAGAATTCAATACACGTCAAGTCAGATGAATGTTATCCATTCCAACATTTACTATTCCAGTTTTGCTCGAGTTTTTTTTTGGTTTTAATGAAAACTATGTAAACACGGATTGGAAAGAAACTGCACACACGATCTTCAAATAAGCAAACAAATATGTAAGACATGGTCCAAGAAGATGCTATTACTTTACTTCGGGCTGTGGAGAGCCCAACCTTAACCAATGAATAAACAGCCAAATGTAACATTATACTTATCCATTAGTATTTAAGAAAATGCCCATCTTAATTAGTAAGATGTCTTTTTTTTTAAAAGATCCAGTCATTGAAACTTTAGCAGTTAATAGGCATCAAGTTGTGCTAGTAACTTTTAACACAGAAGTCAGAAGTCATGTAGGCAAACATTTCTGGTTTCTACTGAACTCTTTCCTTGCACTGCTCAAGCCAGAAATGCAATATTAGCTTTTAATGCAAAATTAATCCACTGGAATGCTAAAAAGCGGTCAATTCTTAAAAAAAATAGTCAGATTTACAATAAAAGCATTTTTGAACTATCTAACAGTTTTGGGTATTTTTACTTTGTGTCCTTCATGACAAGGATTTGAAATATATATGCTAGTATGATTAGTAACCTGGTTAGTCACTTCAGTTTGGTCATGACTGCTTTTCACAAAAAAATACAAATTCTTTAATTTTTCAAACAGATATGAAGTAGCACTTTTTGCTACTCTGCTATTTGCATTCCATCATTATTTTTTCCCCAAGAACAGAACATCTTACTGCCTCATTCCTAACATGCCACTTAAAAAGAGAAATGCAAAAACTTTTACTAACTTTGTGTTTAGCCTACAATAAGAAGTAGCCAACAAAACAGCAAATAATTTTCTTTTTACTAATATGTCCATGTGCACACTCATATGTATCTTGGTTAAAAACTTCATAGTAAGCCAAGAATATATTAGTGATGTCACACTAACACAGCTTGCAGAAAAAAAAGAAAGATCAAATGTCCTGTTTGTTTACAAGCTATACCTTCATGCAGATATTACAGCTTAGCCGCAGGCATTGTTTAATATCAACACAACAGTCCATGTCTGCCACATGTATGAGATTAACAGCAAAAAGGAACAGCATTAAACCGACTGGTATAGAAGAGACCTTAAATTTAAATTTAACATAATGTTGTTCAGTTTTTACATGCTAAGACTGCAGTATTAACAATTATGTTGTGCTCTGAAAACTCTGAAAGACTGTGTTTGACATTAACAGCACAGTTAATCAGCTTACATCATATTTAAAGCTTCTGTGACTATTACTTTTCACTATTTGACAGATGAAGGCATATCACCAGATCTCGTCGTTACAAAGATTATCTGGTCGTGCAGCAAAGACACATTAGATATCCTCAGATGATAGTACAGGTTGATTAAAAGTTATGGCTTTAGCTCTTCCTTTTGTCAAATCTGCAGAACTTTACGTTTCTTACTGATACTATCAGTTACGGCGTGACTATGAGCTACGGTGCCTTTATCACCAGGCTGCAGGACGGGGAGGGGAGGGACTACTCCTGCTCTTCAAACACCCTTTCCACAGCCACAGCACCGCCACTGACCGTCTCCATTTCGCCACAGACCTCCGTAAGGGTTAAACACGCTGACGCAGGAGCTCAGGGGAGGAGTCGGGCTATGGAAAGGGAGAGGAAAATGGAGAAATACAGAAGGGAGCTGCCCAGGAACTCACCTGCAGCGGCTGCCACCTGCGTAGCCGGAGAGCCCCGCTCTCCCTCGGGCGGCCGTGGCCGACGGAAGCAGGGAAAATAACCATTATCATGATAATAATCAAAGCGAAAAAGCCCGGAAAGCGTCTCCGGCCCTCCCGGCCCCGCGCGGTGAGGGATAAGGACGAGCCCCGGCACGGAAGCTCTGCTGGGGCAGGGCAGGGCAGGGCAGGAGCCCTTCTCAGGGACCAGGTCGGCGCCGGGGGAACATCCGGAACCTCCTGCCTGTCCAGCGAGGAGGGAATTTTCCTCCGGACGCATTCAGGAGAAGGCCGAAGAGTAAAGGCGAGAAGAGAGATCCCCCACCGCAGCCCCACGCCCCGCAGCACGGGCGGTGGGAGGGGGGCGAGGCGCCGG
>VZRE01008136.1:0-62725 GCA_013396775.1 Cephalopterus ornatus
TCATAAAAAGAGATCAGATTGGTCAGGCAGCACCCACCCTCCCTAAACTGGTGCTGACTGGGTCTGATCCCTTGTCCGTCCTGTACGTGCCATGTGAACACACTCAGGATGATCTGCTCCACAAGCTTGCCAGGCACTGAGGTTGGGCTGAGAGGCCTGTAGTTTTGTGGATCCTCCTTCTGGCCCTTCTTGTGGATGGGTGTCACATTGGCCAACTTCCAGTCATCTGGGACCTTTCCAGTTAACCAGGACTGATGATAAATGATGGACAGTAGGGAGCTCTTCTTCTAGCTCCCTCATCACCCTAGGATGGATCCTATGTGGTCCCATAGATTTGTGAGCATTTAAGTGGGTCAGCAGGTAACAAACTGCTTCCTCCTGGATTACGGGGGTCCATCAGGCTCCTTGTTCCTCTCTACCACCTCAGGAGGCCATTTGCCTTGAGGACAACTGGTCTTACTATTGAAGATAGAGGCAAAGAAAGCATTAAGTACCTCAGCCTTTTCCTTGTCATTGGTGACTATTATTCCCCTCTGCGTCCAATAAAGAATGGAGCTTTTCCTTGTCCCTCCCTGTTTTATTAACGTATTTATAAAAATATTTTTTATTATCCTTTACAGAAGTGGCCAGATTAAGTTCTGAGATTTTGTCTCTCTACTTTTCTTTCTGCATGATCTAATGACATCCTTAAACACCTCCTGAATTGCCTGCCTCCTTTCCCAAAGGTGACGCACCCTCTTCTTTTTATCCCGTGAGTTCCTGAGAAACCTCCCTGCTCAGCCAGACAGGTTTTCTTCACCACTGGCTGATCTTTTGGCACACAGGGATGGCCTCTTCCTGAGCCTTCAAGATTTCTTTCTAAAAGTATGTTCAGCCTTCCTGGGCCTGTGTGTTTTTAAGGGCTGCTTCCCAAGGGACTTTCCAAATCAGTGTCCGAAGTCCATTCTCCGGAAGTCCATGGTAGAGATTTTGTTGACACTCCTTCTCACTTCACCAAGTATTGAAAATTATGCTTCTGTGGATGAGAAAGTGAGAAATTTTGTTTAAGAATTTTTTTAAAATTTCAAACATTATATAGTGTTGGGAAAGATGTAGCTTTTTCAGAGTCTGCAGTAACAATAGAATTAAAAAGACTTCTGAATTAACTGGAGATCTACTGATTCAAAATCTATTTCAACCAATGGAAAAACCTTTTGCTACTTCAGAAAATTTTGGTTTAATTATTCAAAATATTGCAATTAAATATTTATTTAATATATTTACATCTCAAAAGTGACATTTGAGGATATTTTATTAAATTAGAGCAATAAATTAGGTGTAAAACTGTCTTATGCTTAAAAGCCTGGCAGCAATTTATGGAAAGCTAATACAATAGTCAACCTACAGCAAAAATGGTGAACTCTAGGTATGTCTACCAAACTGCCTCTGCTGTAACAAGATGAACTAGACAGCCCCACAATGAGGCTGACCAAAAATAAAAATATACTTCAGCTTTCAGGGTCACCAGGGAAATACTACTCACTATAAAAAAATTGGGTAGAAAGATTTGCAAACAGCTTTTATTTTTGTCCTTTAAGAGTTCTCTGAATGATAAAAACACCATTCACGTGCCCATTAACATAGCTGATTTGAATACTGATAAATAATGATAAATGAATAGCAGAGACATTTTGCATTATTATTTAATCTAATAGTAAGGCACAATAATGGAATAAGTTCCATTTTGTATCTCTGCTGAAAAAAACAGCAGAAAAAGTACCCCCAAATGTCAGAGACATTAAATGTGTTTTGATTTTCATACAGAAGGAAAAGAAAATAATGACTATATTATTAGATAACTCTTATTTATTCCAAAGAAATGAACAAAAATTTAGTACTGTCAGCTGTCAGTGAATACCTTCTTGATTGCCCTGTTTGGAATGCAGCAATCTTCCCCAATGTAATATTCCATGTGTGGCTTTAAAAGAATATATTAGCACTCTTTGGATAGGTTCCCTTCTCCATTTTGTTTCCTCCCAACACACTTACTGCCTTACACCTGGGCCTAAGGTAGGTTTTGAGTTTCCCAAAACCTTTAACAGAAATTCCAGCTCTAACAGAGCAAGAACTTTTTTTAAAGCTAAACAATGCTGACAGCAAAATGTCCTTCAGTGGTTTTTATAGGACAAGGCAGAATTCTACCCAAAGGTCTTATTTTTATATTGCACATGAAGAATATCTCTTTCAGGGTGATTTTCTTATGGCATAAATATTTCCAAAATTTAAAGGGAGTTTTCATGTCCTTTACTCCCAGGTAAAACATAAAACAAATGTATGGCCCCACTTGCCACATTGCTGCCTGCCCCTTGGCACTCAGCATGGGGGAATAGAGTGTAAAAGAGCACCTCATAAAGCACATACCTCCTTGTGTAACGTTGATCATCAGATCATAAACTGCCCCAGTATTTTAAATATAATACATAACACCATTAGTTTTCCATTACAGAAAAGTTTCTTTCTCTTTAGTTTATAGCGGTCTGTGCTTTATGTCACAAAAATGACATATCACGTCATTTATGTCTCTCTTTGTTTCCCCACAGCCTTCTCCAGCAGGTCTCATTGTGCAGAGGGAATTCAGGTCATGGTCAGGAATGCAACACACATCCATATCCTCAGATGTGCCTTAAGAGTGTAGGCAGCTATACCTCTTTCATTTCCAGTTGCTGCTCTATTGTAAGTAGAAGTAGATGTTGCCAAGGTTGAAACTCATTTTTCAAACAGCTTATTTTTTTACATAAATAGGAGTAATGTTGTTGAGGAGGCAGACAAATTGTTTTCCACTGATTATAGAGCAGACATTATATAATCTGTGTGAACAATTGTGGCCTGTGTTTTCTTTCATCTTCTTTGCTGGATATTTGAATAAAATGTGAAGCTGATGAGGAGTGCACATTAAAGCAGACTGCAAGGGTTGTTGCTGGGCAGCACGTTCGCTGCATCACAAGCCAGACACCACAAAACAAAGTGGTTCTTGAGTCAACCATAAGTAAAGGGAGGAAAAAATAATATTGAAGAATCCCCACTGCACACGTCCAGAACAAAACTGAGAACACAGAATCACAGAAACACAGAATGGTCAAGGTTGGAAGGAACCATTGGAGCTTATCCAGTTCAACAAACCTGTTCAAGCAGGGTCCCCTAGGGCACTCAGGATTGTGTCCAGACCATTCTTGAGTATCTCTAGAGAAGCAAACACCTCAACCTCTCTGGCAAACCTGTTTCAGTGCTCAGTCACCTTCACAGGTGGAACTTCCTGTGTTCCAGTTTCTGCCCATTGCCTTTTGTCCTATTGTGCAGCACCAAGAAGACCCTGGCTCCATCCTCTTGACACCTGCTCTTCAGATACTTATATACATAGGTATGGTTGATCCTGGTTTGGGTTTGGATAGGCAACTGGAGTTGTGAAACCTCCTTTAAGCTTATTTTCCTTGATAAAATGGCAGACGGAGTTCTGTGCTGTGCTGAATTGTCCCATGCTGTGTGTGGATTGGCTCTAGAGTCAGTAAGTCCCACATAATCCTCCCTTGGCATGTGTCCCACCTACCACACCCAACTTGTCCGTCCTGCGCTATTTCTGCATATATGCAATAGTGTGAACGAAACAACTTATCCTGAGCTATTTCTGTACGTAGGCAGCAGCTTTCCTGGCAGCTTCCTGCCTACCTAGGTGCATTAAAGCCAGCACCCAGGAATATGCTGTGCCCCGTAAGTGTGGGGCCCTGTAAAGCAAGGCACACTCTGGAAGAAGAGCACCTCCCTGACAGCTGGTACCAGAGGACCAGCCCTTCAGTTCTGAGCCTCTCTCTGAGGAACGCAGAGGAACCTGAATCTTCACTCTCCCTCACACAAGGAACATGCTTATCTCTGGCTCTGGACAAGTGCAAAGGGTAAGTAAGACTTCTAAGTGAGGAATAACACTTTTCTCTGCATTGCCTCTAGGATTGCATGTGAAGGAGCACACAGGCATCTTCAACATACACTGTTGACTGCCTGTGCAGGAGGCAGTGATTAATAATGACATTTCTCCAGATTTTTTTTCTTTTTTTTGTGTCTCTACTCAAAAAGCCCTGAAAGACTGAAAGAATTTAAGGACATTTTACAAACTGAGAGCGTCTATGTTTTGCAATATATAGCTTAGAGAAGTCCCCAAGAATGCTGAGGTAAAATGACTTCTGGTATCCCCTTTGCAGGTATTATTTGTAAGAGCTTTCTCAAGAACTCAAAACCTTATGGGTGTAGTGTCTATATAATATTAGTTAGCGCATTACAACTCTGAAGGAAAAGATGGTGTAGTACCCTACACTGAATTTGACTGACCAAAAAATGGAAAAAAGTTGAGTTTTTCAAAATCTACAATATCTGTTAAAGGCTTTGAAATACAATTCCGCTCCTAGCTACTGGATGCATTCTCACTTCTACACTTAATTTTTTACAGAGCTGTTTAAAACCAAAACAGAATATGTGTTGCTGTGTTTTATAGCATAAATGGAAGAAAAAAGGAATTTACCGAAGAAAGAAGGAACTTGAAAAATGGTGTGGTCTCTTGTGGATGGCTTTTAAGCTCAAGACATACATTTAATGTGCTTTTGCATCTCTACAAATCCTGAGGACCAGAAGCTGCTCTACAAAAGCATAGTTTGCTTTGTCAAATATCTCCACGTAAAACTGTCTAGAGAACGCTACTGTGTTGTTGTTAGACAGAACAATATGTCACAAGGGTTGGGAAATATTCTGATTTCAAACATTTCATTGTGTTTATTTTCTTTATTATGCAAATCTTTAGAAAATTAAAAGAAACTCTGCACAGGACTTTGTGATAAGTCAGCAACATATTCTGTCCGTTGTTCTTCAGTTTTCCATGCCAAAACTTCTAGACTTTGTTACATTCATAAAGTCTTGAAAACATTAAGCAATGAGAAGGAACAGTTATCTGTCCTGAAGAAGCATGAATTTCTCTTGTTATCCTATTACAGTGTTTTCATGTCTGTTAGCAACTGATTTTTAGCATTACTCCTACTCATTTGGTGGCCGGTACACTGATGAAAAGACCTGAATACACTTTGCATTTTCCATGACAGAACAAATAGCACGTAGGATATGTTTTTAAGATGTAGCAACAGATATTACAGGGTATTTGTTTTTTACCTATACATTCAATCCTAACTCTTTTGAAATCAATATGCATCTTGCCATCGCTTTTAATGAATACAGAATTTTATCCTTTACTTTACAGAATATGGCAAATTTCCTGTCTTAATACTAGCTATATTTATATAACTCTCTTGGACCCCAGAAGTCTGGTATGCATTAATTATTGTAGCTGAGTAAAGCATCTTGTGCCGAAAGACGGAGGAAAGGTTTTAAAGTTTCTTTTTATAGCTTTAAACCTTCTAGCATGACCACAGGAGAAGCAACATATATAATGAAGGTGCCTAGCTGACTACAGAAAACTGATTCATGTGACACTGTTTTTGTGCCTCTCCTGCCCCTGTGATGGATACACAGCACAGGAGTTATGTGAAACCTTGTCCCTACTAAATGAGGGGAAAATGCATGCTTTCTGTAACAAGTAAAATGTTAAAGCCTTCCATATTTTTCTTGTACAAGTCATGAAGGGGAACTTGCTGTAAAATCAAGGGCAAATACATTTAAATTCCATAAGTATACAACTTAAAATTCAGCTATACTGAAAAATATTTAGTTAACAGTGGGATTCCAAAACCACATTTGCTACATTTAATTCTAATAACAAACCAGTTCTTCTCTTAGCTGAAAAATGTAATTATGCAGTTTATCACTTCTTTTTCTTATTGTGCTATCCCCAAACTAAGTACATAAATAAATAAAAATGTATTGTTATTGCTGTTATCATGTTCATCATACTTAGTAATTTTTCTTTCTGTTACCATATTATGACACAATTTCCTCTAAAACAACAACACATACAAATGAAACAAAAAAAAAAGGAGGAAGATGATTAAGTCTGACTTGGCTGAATTCAAACATCTGCAGTTGGTTTTCAATCCATACTTCATGTTTTATGAAGTCCAGTATTGTGATTAGCATCTGTATACATATTTTCTTATTTAAAAACTGTTTCCCTTGTTGCTGCATCCATGCTGCAAACCTTCCTGTGGCTATGACCCAAGAAGGGAAGCCATATCAGAGCCTGAAATTTTTAGTTTTCAGGGCTTACAGGACATGGGCTGTTCCAGTGAATAGTGAGACAGAATCATTCCTTCCCATCACAAAGCAGTGTGGAGGCAGTTGCTGTCACAGAAACTTTGCACTAGATTACAGGACAGAGGATGCTATTTTTTTATCCTGCAATGCTGTTCAAAGGAAAGACATTTCTCCTGCTGAATAAATAGTAATTGCAGAGGTGAGCATGATGTTTATTAGTCAGTGGGAAAGAAGAAAGTAAAATTAGTCAGTGCCTTATGGATCGAGTCAAAATGCTACTACCCCAGCTGGAAACCTGATATAGTTGTGTAGGAGAGATGATACTTCTTCTTGGAATATCCAACAACAACCAGAAAATGAAAAAAATCATGTTTTGAAACAAAAGCTCCAAATTGGACATCTTTCTTTGTGAAAGATTTATGAATGTAAGTTTTTTAGAACTTTTATTTCCCCAGGGAACAATGAAGGCAAATTTTTGAAATTCAATTTCAAACAAATTTGACGCGTCAGCTACTCTACTCTAAGCCTGAAAAAAATATAGCACATACTGTTATCAATGCTAATGTAATTGTTTTTCTTTCTTTCTGTAGCATGTGTCTCTGAATACCTATATTAGTGTGAGGAATAAACCTAACATACATTTTATTTTTTTGCATGCCCTCAGGTAGGGCTGTTCCTCCAGGAGGCAATACAAAGTCTAGGTAAGGTAAAGAAAAGTATAAGGGAGGCTGTGAAGAGCATGACCTATTTAGTTGAATAAATAATTACATAAAGTAGGACACAGGATAAAAGACATGAATCTATTTAAGTACAGTTTGTAAAGCAGAACTAGTTTGTGTCCCTAGCTGAATTAATGATGATGTCCAGTGAATACCAAGGGAGACTGAGGCTACTGCTGTGGATGAAACAAGGCTCTGATTAAAAGTCTGTTTTAAAGAACAGAACAGAGAAAAGACTCCACTTGAGCAGGCCCCAGCTAAACTGTTTCCATGTCCATACTATATATAACATTCCCATATGTCTTCAGGTAGGCACACTAAAGGGAGTGGGATTGTTTTAGATTACTAAGTGTGGAAAAAGATTTCTTATATTTACAGAATAACTCTTTTAAGCATGCACATTGCACAGTTATGCAATGTTTTACCATAACTATGGTATACATGCCTTGATATAGATACAAAGGCTTCAGATGAGTTCAATACAAACTGCTTACATAATGCAACACTGGACACTATTTCAGCACTCAATGAATCCCAAAGAATTTTGCTCGACATTGCTTCAGTGGAAGGCAGCCAGGAAAGGGACAGCTAGATCCTCTTAAAAATACGTCTATAAGCTAAAAAACTGATTGTGGTGAACATTCTTGGGGTGTGAAATATTCCATGGCCAAAATTGTGGATGCTTTCTCCATCCACATTTCAGGAAATGCAGTACTTAGTGAATATTGGCCTAGGTCTGCTTATGAATACTAAATGTATGCTTAGGGACAGCAACTCTGTCAAGTCTGTCTTTGCCGATGAATGAGGATATTCCAGTATCTGAAATTTTTGCTGACAGAGATTTATCATTCAGTGATGTATGGAGCTTGGAGAAAAGTTAGGAAATGTCACATAGCTATAGCAAGGCCAGAAGAAGCAGACTGCAGTTCAGAAGAAGGGAGCTGGCAGAAAGTTTATGCAAAGAAGAATTCTAGGAGATTGGAAAGGGACCTGGACCAAGGTCAGAAGGTTCCTCATGAATATTCATGTATTTTGTTAATTTTCTTTCTGTTGCCCTCCAGAATTATGCATTGTTCTTCGAAAGGAATCCAATATTTTATGTGAGATGTTCAGAGACTCAGTTTTGCAACAGAATCTTTCAGTAAATATGTGTTTTTCCTTTTTCCCCCCAAATAAGTGCTATCTTTCAGCCCAAATCCATGTTTGTGCACACAGCATTGCCTTCTTTAATTATAGTGTAAAATGTATCTGCTGAAGTGTTACTCAGTCATATTTTGAATTGCCAACTAAAATGGTTACATTCTCCTCAGTATTTGTCTTTCTTGCCCAAATCAAGTAAGCGGGTTTTCTTGAAGGTTTTGCATATCTGAGGATAACTGTTTCAACTCAGTAAGACTCTTCCCAGTGAACCATAGAAAGAGCCCTCCCTATTAATTGCAGTGTATTCTTATCTTCTCAAAAAGAGAGATTTAGTCAGAGTGCTTATTTGCCCTTTAGATCTCAGGCTCATAGCCTGCCAAAACATTCTGTCTACCATCTCTCCTCTCTCTGCACAAACTCTCAGTGACACTTTTCACCTGAGTTCTGTTTGACACTGAGAGCAAAGATGATAACTTAGTGAATTCTCAAATGTGAAATTAGTGTGTCAGATCTGGGTAATTTAGATGTATCCACAAAGCCTCAGGCTTAAAAACTTCAACAAATTCTAGCATTTCAATAGTTATGCTAGACCCATATTTTATTTTGACTTTGTTATCTCACCACTGGAGAAATACACTCTAATTTGTCTACAATGAATAACTAATGCCTCACCTTCCAATTCAGTCTTTGGAAAGCTGCAACTGGACAATTCATTCTCCGCAGTGCACTGAGAAAATAATGTATCTACTTGTCCAAAATGACAACACAGCTCCTGTGTGCTGTCATGTGGGGACTCATTTTACAGACAGAGAAGAAGATCTCTACAACAAGTTTAAGACAGAAATTATGTAATTATAATTATGAAATATTTTGTTACTTGTTCATATATAATCGGTTTAAGCTCTGTTAATGTTAATACTCCTTTTATGGTTACAATCCCTCCCGGTTACCATATTTGTCCTGTGTTACCATCCCTGTTTCAAATTTGAAAAATGCCTCCCTTTTCTCCACCTATCCTTTCCAAGTTTGTAAACCTGTACCTCCCATTATTAGCTTGTTCGGCAAGCTCCACTTTTCTTCCAGACCCTTCCACGGCAAACCCTATAAGAGTGGCTGTCGCCATGTTAATAAAGTTCACTACTCACAGTCTCTGGTGCTACGTTGCATGCGCATTTTCCTGCGTTGCTGCGTCATAGAATCCAGAGCTCAGCGAATGCCGTGACCTGACAGCTAGCCGGCAATTCGTCGCTGCTTTACCCGGAGCGGACCAAACCCTTCCACTCCCACAGTTTGTGACACTGTCAGACATTTGTTTGCATTCACTCAAGTGAATTTTTAGGTTCATCTTTTTCTAGGCAACTTGTTAAGTGATTCATCTGTATTTCCCCCTTTGCTAACATGTGTTCTACTGATTTTTTTCCTAAATTTTTTCCATTATCTTATAAATTACTTGATTGCTTGGTGGCTTCTGAGGGAAAAAAGTACAAAGGCCCAAATAGCAGTCTTCCTTCTTTAAAAAAAAAAAAAAAAAACCCCAAAAAATTTTCTTCAATCACAACAGTGTGTATCATATTCCCTGAAACGAATAATGAAGATGTACAAAACAAAATGAGTTTCATGAATGGGAGAGACAGCCCCCACAGTAATTACAACCTTTGAGATGTCATTCTTACTTATCAGATATTTGAATAACAATAGTGATTATATAAATATATATGTCTTCTTCACATCCACTTTAACAATGCAGCAAATAACTGTTGTAGTCTTTTTACTGTGTATAATACCAATGGTAGGCAATCAACAGTACTTGCCTAAAAGATTCTATGATAATTGTTGGAAAAGGGATTCCACACTTAATGACTGTTTCAGCACTTTAGCGTCAGCAATCACTGCAGTAGGGGCTTTATGTGAGAAACTAGCAGATGGCATCATGAAATGCATCTTTTCAGCTACTGGGTTTGTATAGTGTCCTGCTCATCTGTTTCTATTGGGTTCATAATGTGCTGTTCATTTATTTGATATCTGGCTTTTCATTTGACCCTTTGGAATCTGTCAGCAATACACCAAAACATAATTGATACCTTGGGAGTGAAGGAACAAAGCAGGAGAGAAAGAAGAGGGATCCTTAGAGAGCTGCTCTGAGAAGAACAGTGCTGCAGGAACAGACCCTGTCAAGCCATGCAGCACCAACTGCAAGACTTTTCAAAAGAGGGTTAAGGAGTGAGCAGGATGCTGCAGTGTTTTTATAACCTAGTTGTACCTGTTCCGGACACAGCCAATTTAGCTGTATGCCCAGCAAAATTGTTACTGAATCTTTAGTTCCACAGTAGTGCCAAATTTTGAAACAAAACTAGACTCCCAAAGGAACTCCAAGGAAACAAGAGTATTGGTCAGGAAGCAGGGGAAAAAAAAAGGAATGGATATTTGAGAACAGTGAGTCCTCCTTATTATTAACCCATAAAATTCTCCAGGTGGTGGACGAAGAAAAGACTGGTAGAATCAGAACAGATGAGTTTGCTGTGGTTACTACTCCCTTCAAATATTTATTTAGCTAAAATTATTGGTATCTAAAAGTATCAGAAACTAGATAATATTATTTGAAAACTTGACCAAAAAAATCTACTAAAACAATATCCAATAAAAGTGACTGTGATCTATGAGTGTAGGTATGTCTAACACCTGATTTAATGATATGCAACCAGTACCACGCATTATAATTATGTAATATATATAATAATATATTGTATTATATAAAAATGTATTATATTATATTGTGTTATATGATATTGTATTAAATTATATTGTATTGTATTATATTATATTATATTATAATGGAGGCATTACTTGAAATATTTCTCCAGAAAGTGTCCCATATATTTTGCTACCAAGTTAAATGCAGGGTTGCAAGTCTGGGCTGGAAAAGTGGAAATAGAATGTGATGAATTGGGAGGTGCATGGTCTCTGTCATTCTTTAAAAGATCCCAACTCAGTGAAGCAACAACTGAGATGATGAGAAATAAAAGAACAAGTTGTGGGTGTCACCATACCTTACTTCAAGTGTTTAATATAGGCACCTACATATAAGGGTACAAAAGAGAAATAAGCACTTTTAGAGCAGCTTTCCTCTTGTCCTAATTTAGATCTATGCATTCTAGTTGTTTATACAGGTGAAAAATGAATTCCACACTTGATAGTAATCTTCTATGTGTTTGCAGCATCTTATTTGTTGTGTTTGACTCAACAAGATTTATGTACCCACAAGAAGAAGTCAGAAATAATTCTGCTTACTTTGATTTCAACAACCGTAAAAGCATCGATGCTTAGCTCAGTGTATGTGCTGGACAAAGGGACAACAGAGGGGAGAAGGTACATAAGAAGAAATTTATTTGCAAGAGAACAGGTGAAAGTCTGCATGAAATGGAATTTTCAAGGACAGATGGTTATCCAGAGGAGAAGCAATGACATGAAGACTAAAAGAGAGAAATACAAATCACGGATAGCTAGGAGCACAATTTGAAGATGATCTCACAAATTTAAATCTTGAGCTTAGTATTCAAAATACCATTATTTTAAGTGTACTGAACAATGAACTGTATAGCAATATGGAGTAGTTTTCAATCATTTGAGAAAAAAAAAAGTACTAATAAATTTGGTGATATTTACTTGTTAAAAATGATCTAATGCCCTTTATTTATTTAGTCCCTATTGTCTAGATGATGCCTCCAGTCAATGTGATGTTTAACGTTACTCTGTAATTTACTTCTTTGGTTAACCAAAAAGCACATTCCATAATTATCATTAATATGCACATTATGTGGCTTACTTAGACCAGTACAAATAGCAGCAGATATCACTTAATTCAGTGGAGCCCTGCTGTAAAAGCAGTGTGAAAGTATTCAGAAAAATAATTATATAAAATTAGAACTAATTTATTCAACTGAGAAGACAACAGGTTTATTCATATTTGTAACTTCATTAGTGCTTGAATTAAGTATTGCATTCCTTTTTGGGGTCTTGTGTGCACTTGTGAATCAATACAACTGTGGAGCTGTAAGCTAGATTCTATCTCAACTTTTATGTCATTAATAGAATAAATTACTTAATTGAACTTCAGCCATCTAAGAGTTAGACATTGAGACTGTTCAACTCGAGACAATATTAGGTATCTAGATTTGTCAGTAACCATTGATCATCTCAGCTTTCTAAAAACATAAAGAAAAAATAAGTACGATGGATTCTATGTAAAACTCCTTGAGCAAGCCAAAACAGTTCTTACTTTGCAGCAGAGATGGAAGAGTCATACAACGAGAAAGATATGTTTCTGTGTATATTCACACTTGGTCATCCTCATTGAAGCATCCCTCACTGTAATTCCTTTTTCAACTAATGATCTTCTTCTGGAAACATGTCCTCACAGAGGTGTATGACAGCTGGCTCCAGAGGCAAGTTGGAAAACTCATTTTAAAGAGATCATCATGTTGTGCCTGAATGCCTATTATAGGGGAACAGCAGCCACATAGGTGACAAGCAGAAGAACATGGTGCTAATTACAGTAATTTCAAGGAAGAAATTTCTGAACTCAGTCTGAGTTAAGAAGTACTGCAAAAGGAGTGATTTTATGCACTCCAATTTCCTCCAGATCAGGCATTTTGATGCTTAGTAAGAGAAAACACCGGATGAAGGTAACCCCTGCTGCTTGCTGGTAAGAACTGTGCTAGGGCAATATAGGTTTTTTTACAACAATAAAGCTTATGTTGTTTTTATGGTAGCTTAAACTGCACCTATGATAATGTTTCTTTATTTCAGTTCTAAGGACCCTGCAGCTCAGTAAAAGCTTTCTGCACACTTAGTTGCAGGTTAATTTATGTTTCAGAATGCAACTGTGATTTCATGAAATATTTTAAACACCTGCAGTGGAGCAAGTTTTCCTGTCTCTGCTAGATGCCCTAGGAGAGAACTGTTGATATTCAGAGAGCACAATTATTCTCAGGGTAATTTCTTTGGGTGGTCAAATTGCTCTTTCGATGGCACCTGAACACTTCCACTACCACTCTGCTCCTCCCAATTTCCAATATGCACCTGCTCGCATTATCATCAACAGTTTTATCACCCTCTCTAATTGAAATTAATATATCAAGTAGGCTCTTAGCCTGCTGTTTGCATGTGGTTGGCTGGATGAGCACCAAGGCCACTAGATACATGTGTTTCACATACAGTTTTGTGTGCTGAAAACCAAAGATTTGAGGCTTTCCACACACATTCAGTACCTTGCCTCTGGTAACAAGTTGGTTGTCCCTATCCTGTCTGTCACCTCCTGCGGCACTCTGACATCTGTTGCCAAAACCAGCAACATAAGACAATACCTTCCACTGGCCACTGCTTAGTNCAATACTTGTAACTCCTGCCTGTTCAAGAACAGACGTATTGGTTACATAATCTCTCCAGTGGATGTTTAGGATTGTACGGAGGCAGCGTTGATGGAAGCGTTCTAAGAGTCGTCCACTGCTTAGTATAAATTAGCAAATAGCACCCCAGAAAAATTACATTTCTAACCTCACAGTCTTTTTCCCCAGGCCTATGTCATGCTGCACTGCCATAAGGTTTTTGTTAGGACAAGTAGCAATCATCAGCTTTTATCAAAATAAAGCTTCTGAGTGCCAGACAGATTGCAGTAATTACACTTTCCGATGTACATTCAAAAGTTGATGCCAGCATGTGGGCTCAAGGTCCCTGCAGAAGGGTCTTACCACGTGGCAGGGATCTGCTGACCCCAGGGAACCTGAAGGAATTGCTTTTCTCTACAGTTATCTGACACAGTTATTGGTATGATTTTGCATTTCTAATACATTGCTTTACAGGAGTAGCTTTTCAGGGTGAAAATGGTGTTTGAAAAACTTCCACTACCCCTAAGTTATTGAATTGGATTTACTCTGCTGTGTTTGCTAATGATTGGCATATATACCTTAATTCTCCCACCCAGTCACTTAATCTTTTCCTCTTTCTTTCTAAGGAATGCTGTAGTTACCCATCAAATCTGCTTATATTTTTTTCTTATTTTTGTTTGTCTTTTTAGTCATCTCTACAACATTATTTGTATTTTTGGCAGCAGAGACTTCAGAGACTGAGTGGTTTAAAAAAGCCTGTTTTCTTCACAGTTGCTAGACTCCACTGTAACATGTCTCTGGCTCTTTGGTTTCTTATTTTAAAATTATTTTTTATCATATTGTGTGAAACTTGAGTAATTTCTACCTCCTCCTGCCTCATAGATGAAAATTCAGGAAATATGATTTTTTTTTTAGAGAAGTTATAGTCATTTGTTACAATAAGGCCTAGTTTTCTGTTTTGGTTAAAAATTCACATCAATTTGTCTTTACTACTACTGCTTATGACTAGGATGGGACTTGGTAGAGTACAATATATATGATGTGGGAGTTCTCTGGTCTTAACATCAGGCTGAATCTCAGCTGGCAAAGCAAGCAGTACAAGGGTGAGGGAGGCATCTCCTCTATCAAATAGCAATTCTCCAAGAAATGATGAGCCAGCAAAATTATCTCATTTCTGTTCCTCTTGAAGGGCACTAATATAGCATAATATTGGAGGCCTTTTGTATAAATTATATTTGCTGTATAAGGGCAGTAAATAGGTGACGTTACTGGATACCTGGGCATCACCATTCCTTCATGGATCACCATATCCCCAGTCATTTACACACAAGCCTTGTAGACAGCTCAGGCAAGAGCTAATGCTGCTCAATCTGTCTTCACATAATGCATGACCTTTATATTGTTGCCTAAAAACGGCTGAGGAGAAAAAAGACTCCAGCCAATTTAGTGTCGGAGATAAGATAAGAAGGTAAAGGTTTTAATGAGCCTCCAGGCTTCTAAGAATACAGTTACACGTGCATGCAGAATGCAGGTGTTACAAACTTTCATAATGGTTTTCATCCAATTCCAGCCACCCCCCCTGATTCTGCCCCATTCTGCCCCCCGACACGCCCTTCGGGAATCGAGTCTAGGGGAGTTAGGGACCCCCTCTTCCTCATCTTCATCTTCCTCGATGCACGTGCAGTTCCTGGAGATTTTCCAAAGCTCTGGGCTTGAAGGTCATTGTGTCTATGTCTGTATCTTCTGGTGGAGATTTTAGGATGTTTTCTACAATTTTACCTTGGGAGGGACTAAACAGGTACTGGAATTTAGAAGGATTGATATGGGACGGGGTAATAGGGTTTGGGAATGAGTAAACATTAGGCTACAAAGTGTGGGAAAGTACAGCTACATTAAAATCTACATTCACTATACAACTACTTTTAAAATCTATAAAATTAGAAAAATCCTGATGCTTTAAGGCATCAATATACATGCACAAAAAACTCCCTTCATATTTCATGTTGACATTAGCTCTGGCCTTCACTGAAAATCTCCTAAGTACATTAAAGACGAAACTGTTTCCTCAGACTAAAGGAACACTTTGGTCCTGCACACTCAGCAGCATCAGGTTGTGCAGTCCTTTGTACTGTTAAGAAGCATATTTGGCTGTCTTACAGACCTCACCTCTCATAGCCCATGAGTTGAGTTTTTCTTTTACCTCTAGAAGTTAAGCACAGGTTTTTGGCTGTCCTTTGAAGGCTGGTGGGGTAACCTCTCTCTCTCTGTCTCTTTCTAATAATGGCAGTGATTATGGCTGCAAGTGGTTCCTGCAGTCCCTGTTGTATTGGCAGAGTCAGCTGAACTGCTCTCTAATGTGAGTAACCCTCATGTACCTTCTTCCTTCACAAATTGTGTAAATTTCCATTCTAAGGAGAAGATCTTAGTTGCATCAACAAAATAGGCCGATAACCTCCCACAAGACATATCAGACTCTGGTCACTCCATCATTTCTTCTGGGTCATTAGGTGTCCGAGCTTGAAGTTTGATGGCTATTATGAATCCTAATATACCTGTCCCGTACAACTAAGAGCAACAAGCTTAGTCACCTTAATTAGTGTTAGATGTTTCATTCCTGGAGTTGGTCATCTTAGACTTAGGCATTATTTAGGCACAACTTTAAACATCTTCTTTTTTCAAAATGCTTTTCCTCAAACAGTCAAACCATCAGGAGTAAATCCCACCCAAGACTGTACCTGTCCTGACACCACATGGAATGTAACAAATTTAGCTATCTATACTACAGCTGTTTAGATCTGAGCTTGTTTTGTAGACACTTTTTTGCTCAGCAGAGAAAAGTGAGGTGCATTAAATCACAATTCCAGTGCGAGGAGAGGGACAGAGCACCGACTCGGCAGGTAGAGGACCTGGAATAACTTTATTGAAAGGACGCAGGTTTTTATAACCTTTCACAAACATACAAACATTCCTTATAAGATAAAGCTTCCTAATAAGGCAAAACCTGTGACTGCACCATTTGATTCGCTGCTTGCTGTTACCTGGGGACAGGGCAAGCCTTCGGGATAGCAGCTCCATTCCTGTAAGAGTTGCTTTGTGCTTTGCTTAGCCCGAAGCCTTTCCAGGCCTTGAGCCTACATTAATCCCCACAGAAAAGCAAGCATTTCTGGGCAGAGGTTCATCTCGCTCTAAGAATAAAATATGTCAGATGATTACATTCTTGGATTGGGGTGAAATGAACCTAAATAAACTTCAGACATTATTTCAGGGGCCTGATGCCAAATTTGGATGATGCAACTGTCACATCACCCTCTGCCACAAGTCAGTGAAAACAGTCACTTCTTAATTCCTACTGAGTGACTCGGAAACTGTAATAAAGAAATGGGTAGAGAGCTGCCACAAAGTCAATAAAACCCACAAACCACAGGGAATTGGAGGTAGTGTAGGCTGTCTTTATTTGCAAACAATGTATGCCTCCGACAGACATTCCTGAGAGCGGGCCTACTGCTCCGTGATCAGTCACCACAGCTGGAGCGGAGGATGACAAGCGTAACAACAGGTTGGAGGAAGCAGCAGCGTTGATAGTTAACAGCCCCTGCTGAGCCCTGGAGATAAAGCTGCACCTTCCTACCCTTACAACAGGTTTCTTTGTTGCATAGAAGCAGCACACGTTCTCCTTCGAATAAAATTGCTAAGTGGGAGTGGCAGCTTGTTCTTAAAAACATGATGCATCTGTTTCCGCTGTGTAAACAGCTGTATTCTGTAAAAGAGGAAAGGAGAAAATTTTCTTTATGCCTGGGGGAAATGGTGTCCTACTTCTATCTAATGGCATCCTCAGAAATGCATGCAATAGTAATAATGATTCCAGGAAGAGAGAGGGATTTTTAGGGCTCTGCTTCAAATGTTCAAACTTCTACAAGGACAAGGTTGTTAGAAAATACTCAGCAGTCGCCTTCATTAAACAAGTCCCTTTTTCTTGAATTCTGAAGTCAATCATCAGTCATTCTGAATATCTCAGGCTTAATTCTCCAAGCTTTAGTGCTTCTGCTTTTTTCTGTTAGTGGAGGCACGGCATGGCAGAATTGCAACATGTCAAAGTAGCAACTAAGGAAGCTAATAAGACATCTTCTGCTGTAAATTAAGACAATCCTCACCGACTGATTTAAAAATCCAGACTTAATCCATTACTGTTTTCTTTACAAAACAAAATTTTACGGCTTAGCAACTTGTTCAAACAATTTATTCTCTAAACTAGACCTTCTGTGGAAGCGCCTCCTTATGATCTTACACGTAATATGTCTGCATCATCCTACACCCAGAGAGATAATTGTTATAGAGGCGAATAAGGGGAAATCCAAAGGCCAATCAGGATAACCAGTCCGTAATTTTTTAGCAAGCAGTAGCTAAGCAAAACAGCGCTGGGCGGTCAGGGAACCCACAACAGTTCCGCTCACAGCGCGCACCCTTAGAGGATTACAATCTACATTTTATACCTTTGGCAACTTCCTCCTTTTCCACAGCCCCCTCCCAGTTTCATTCCCTCAGTTTCTTGTCGAGTCTTCGTCCTAGCGCATGCTCGCCCCTTGTTGCTATGGGGAGGGCCCCATCTTTCTCCGGTGACCTTATCTCTTGCGCTTGCATATGTACATTTCAAGGCTACAGTTATCTCGCAAGACATAGTCCTAGGTCTCACACCACTAACTCTAACAAAACATTCCTTATTATGTTACAATAGACCCTACACAACTAACTCTAACAGAACATTGTTGAATATGTTACAACTGTTGCAAATTAGTTCAAAGAACTACTGTTTGGTCAGCAAATTAGTCCTTTAACCATTACAACTCCCCCTTTTTCTATTCCACTAATTTACTTATNACTTATTAAATTAAATAATTAATGAAATTAATAATAAGTTAAATATTAATTATATATAAAAAATAATAAATTAATAATAAATTAATTAAATAAAAATTAATTAACCTTGTTACCACCTCTCTGGCCGCTTCCAGGATAAGGTTATACAATGAACAAACTCCAAGTTTTATTACAATAATAATAGTAATTTTAGCGGACATTTGTGTTGTATAATATTTTGTTTTATTCATTGACACCTATCTGTCTGCTTGGTTAGGAAAATTTGATATTTAGCCTTTCTCCCTGATCATGTCTGTTCATTCCAAGAGCTTGTTTGTATCTGTTGCCTGTTAATTTTTAGAACGACTTCTACATGGGTCAAACAGGTTCACTGCTAAGAGTCTGATCCTGTAATTCTCAACCCTCAGAGGAATAGGACCTTTGACATCTGCAAGTTACAATCTGTTTGCTTTATTTATATGTGTTGAAGTCCCTGAATAACTAACAGGCCAAGCCAGTCACACGACTGCAGCATTGAGAGCCCAGAGGCCTCCATGTCGGTACAGAGGCTCAGTGAGCTGCCTGGGCGCTGATGCAGCTCAGGGGCAGCTCAGGGATTCACTTGAGCTTTGCTAAAGCCAAGTCCTCTCTCTATATGCAAAGGATAAAACTTCTTGGGACCCTGACTTATCGAGCCCTCACTCTCCAGGCCAGAACTGGCACCTGCCTCCTAAAGGGTCAGACACTTTGTCTAACTTCTCTGCTTTCCTTATTCAATTTCTTACTGGAAAGTTGTGGGGTTTTTCACAATCAGTCATTGCTGGAAGGATGTCTTCAAGCTCTTAACTATGCAGCAATTATTCACACTACATACATTTGTATGCTGTAAATTTTTATGTTTCCTTCCAGAAGTATTTTAGATGTACCAGCTTACTTCATTTGCTAGGAAAAAAAAACCAGGCTGTTTGCCCTTTAAATCAGACAGTCCATTTGTTGAACATTCCCTATTGCCACACTTACAATATGTTTTGAATTAATGATAATTCGTTTATGGTTTGTCTCCCTGGATAAGCTGTTTATGCAGTTGTCACACTGTAAAGGTCTAAGCAGTGACTTTTTATACTCATTTGACTCTTAGTCCCAGCTTGTCCCAACTCTACTGACAAGTATGATCTGTTCTCTTTCATTTGTATGTTCCCACATGACATACTTGGACATCTTGTGAAGAGTTAGACGTTTAATTTTAAATATGCAAATATATGTCATACAACTTTTTGTGTCAGGGTTTTCACTTAGTAAGAGATTGAGTTGCCAGATGAAGAAAGACAAGCTTCATTTGGTCCATCTGTACTGTAGAACACTGAAATTTTTTATTCATCGGCAAAATCATTTAATGGGCAGAGCATGAAAAATTAAAAATATGTTTCTTTATGGAACTTAAGAGACTCCTTCCTTTTATTTTCTTTTTTCTGAACATGTGACACAGTGTGGTTCAGTTGCAAGAAAACTGTCAAGGTCACAGTTGGGTGCATTGCCTCAGGAATCCAGTGCTTTCGAAGGGAAGTTGGAAAGCATATGTCTCTCATGTATGCACTTTACCATAATTAACATCTACCAGATGTGCCTTAGTTTATATTCAACATCATCAAGTTGCCTTATCACCTTGCTCAAAAAAATTCAGAAGCTGTATTAGATTTACCATTACACTGTGCTTTATTTCCCAGAAGCCTGTATTAGCTGCAGTTTTACTTCCATATTTCCACCTGTGATAACAGGGCCTGTTTTATGCTGCATTTTCTTTAATGAGTTTTATCTCTTTTTAAATAAATATTATTATGACTTGGGAGCCATAATAATAGCTTGAACTATACATAAACAATAATGTCACTTGAAGGTTTTTTGTTTGTTTGTTTGAAATTTACCAAAAAAAAGAGGAAAAGAAAACTTTTTGTCCACTTAGTACTTAATTTTCATTTTATGTTTGTTTTGCATTACTGAATTGGAGAAATAAGAACTTTCCGTGGTGTACCTGATCCAAATGCCCCATGTTAAGAGTTCAAAAAAAATTGATTTTAAAACCAGAACACTATTTAAATTGATTTTAAAACCAGAACACTATTTAAATTATGCTAGCTAAATGATCCCAGATAGACTTTAATGCTCTAACAGATTACAAACATATCCATTTAGAAAGCAAGGCACACAGAGCTGAAATGTTAAAATATTTGTTTTTATTAAAACAAGTCTTTCATGATGGATACTCTTTGAAGGGAGCATATTGTTTTTAGCAGGGATATCTCCAATATCATAAAAATATTTTTGATCAAAACCTGTCCATTCTACCTTGCTTCAATCAAAGAAAACCATATCAGCTGAACTTCAGAGACCTCTCAGGAGAGTACGGTCATTAAAGTAGGGCTTAGGAGGAGAAGTGAAATTATTCAGGTATGGTATCATCAAGAATACCATTGTTTTGTAAGGAATCTATTCTTTTCACATCCTTAACAATTTCCAGAGAGGTGACTGCAGTAATTACTAAAACTGTATGAATGTCTAGAAATACAGTAGATCAAAGAGTTTTCCTTGAATAAACAACTGGACCAACTGCCAACATGGAAATATCAATGAAGTATTTGACAAAATTCATTTTTTTGTCATCTTTTTGTGTCTCTTCTTCTCCTATCCCCATGATAACAAGCAAACACTCAAGAGATCCTGAAGATTTTATTTATACAGCAGCACTTTCCTGGAAACAAAGGTTTGTTGTGCTTTGTACTAACAAATACAAGAAAACATAGACACTGTCCAGAGAGTTGTTTAGGGAACAGTGATTTAGTATTGATATGTTATAGCACTGAGGTGCTAAGAGTTGAAAAGGAGAATTACAGCTAAAGGATCCCGGGGTCAAGACCTGTGGGTTGGGCTGGGCAGTTAAACAAGGCTTAAGTGAAGTATTTCTTTTGTGAGAAATCTTGCCTCTGCACCATTTGAGACAACATGGATTAGAAACATGTCAGTGTGTAGGTGATGGTACACAGGATCTTGTGAACTCTCTCAGAGGTATGATCAAAGGAAAACATTTTCTTCTCCACAGAGAAATGAAAAATAAATTTTTGTCTCTCAGACCCCACAACTGAAGACTTGAAAGAAAAAGAAGAGTGCAAATATTCTGGCTGAGCCAGACCTGGACTTTAATACTAAACACCAAGGAGCCATGAGTATTTCTAAGATCAGAAAATAAATGTTTAATTGTTATCTGGGCAGCAGGTAGAGGAGAGGAAGGAAGACTGCAACTAATGAGAAAGGAGAATATAATTTGGGATTAAGGGAAATTATCACTCCTAAGGGTAGAACTGAAAAACCATTTGTAGATGAAATGGAAATGGACTAGTCAAATTACATAGTAAAATTACTATATTTAATTAATATAATAAATTATTTTTTAAATGTAAGTTTTCATTGTCCTTTATTTGTATAGCTAGTATGGTATGTGTGGTTTTCCAAGGCTACCAAAAGATACTGTTCTACCTGCCAGGAGTTGAACTTGATGAGTCTTGTGGGGCCCTTTCAACTTAAAATATTGTATGACCTGGGAAAATAAAACCTCTGCTTTGATCTTGCAAACAGATATGTGTCCAAGAATTCTTACATGAAAATATTAAACAGATCTTGCAAAAGAAACTCTGCCGGTAGCCTGAGTCAGGGCTTGAAATCTTACTAGGCAACCGATACATACAAAGAAAAGAGTTTAAGACCATTTAGGAAACCATGACATTTAACAGACTTTTTCTTAGAACCTCTCTTTGTCTTTGCCATTTTTAAGAAGTCTATTCTTTGTGAATTAATATTCATATCCTTCTAAGAAAAGCTGGCTCACAAGAATCATAATTTGAATAAAAGGAGATTTACCTCATCCTTTTTCTGATAGATTCACCTTTTGTGGGTTTGGAAGAAAACTAAATAAAAATCACACACAAAGTGTGGCTTTATTTCTACTTTATTTTTGTGTTTATATGGTAATCTATTTGATCCATGAATTAAAACAATGTCTAGCTTATTTTACCATCCTGGAAATGCTGTCTTATTGCTGTGCTTGGTTTGCTGAATTATGAAGGAATTATAAGAAATAGCTATTACTTTTGCTTTGACCCTTATATTAATGCTGTATTTCAGTATACTTCTTTGACAGTCTCATTAAGGCACAAGGGCAGGCTGGAGAGTAGTGCATCTTCTCCTGCATTTAAATACTGCGAATGCATAGCAAATGCATTCACTGCCAATTAGAACAGACAAAAAGGAACCATTTTTAAGTTTTAAAAACCTGCCTTTGTCTGACTGCACTTTAGGTAACAAAGGTAAGGATAATATTTTGTCATCGAGGAATGCTGAAATCATTCTTGTATTTCTCCATCAGTTTCTGGTAGGGTTCTCAGGTTGTAGAGTTAAGTGAAGCCTTTTAATACCTGAAGCATTTTGCCATTACAAAAATTACCCATACAGTTCTTCTGAAGGCTTTGGAGAGCTTGGATTTGCAAAGAAATTAATCCATCAATGTTCATTAATGGCACCACCTTCGGTCACTACCTTGCTTTAGTTTGAGCAGAACTGTACTTTCTAAGAAAACTGATTTAGCTGAGAGATTTTTTCAAACTTTCCTTGAATGAGACAAAAACTTTCTGTCATTCTGCATTGCAAAGATTTCATTGTCCTCAACAAGCTTTATAGAATATACAATATAATATACAAAATACAATATAATTAGGCAATATAATTGTATTATATAATTATGTAACAGCCCTTTCCAGCTCAATGTATTCATTCACAATATTTGCAGTCTATTTAAGTATTGCATCTCCTATCACAAGAAAAAGCTTACATATTTGTTTGTTAATGACCAAACAAATCAGGAAATTTATATTTAAGGCTGAAAACCAAAACAGTTAGTCCTCTATCCCTCAAAGCAAAGACATATCTCACTATAACTGACATAAAATCTAAATTAAGCAGTAAAGCAGACATGAACATCAGCAAAACAGATAGGAATCATATTAGCCAGCTAGATATTTCCCCAGTTACAACATAAGACCTGAAGGTGTGTTTAGTATTTGCTGAATGTGCATAGAGCATAATTCTTCAGTTAAAAAAAACCCAAAAAAACATTGTGAAGACATCCATTTTGATGGGCAACCTTGGAGAATAGTTATATTTGTTGCTTTCATGCACTCCTTGCTCACATGCGAGTAGTGTTCAGGTGACACCAATAGTCCTGGGAGAAAATCAGTGAATATTTGCGGAGACCTTGCTGATAATGAGAGAGAGATGAATATGCATTGGCAACATTATTTCAGCTTAAGGTTGTTGAAGCGTCTGCTACAGAGGCATTAGAAGGTCAATTGCGAGATTTAGGTTGGTGCAATGCTTTGAGTTCACGGCTACAGAGACCACTTGAGGTTGCCATTATGATGCTCTGATGAGGTGATTACTCTAGGAAAATTATTCCGTTTCAAACCTCAACTATTAGAAGAATCATTAGACATTATGGGACATTACAGTATGTTCTGAGACTGTGATTATTTTAGTATTGTATTCACAGTGAAATAAAATTAATGGCAAATTAGAAACTCTAAGCAGGACTTTTGAATAGCATTATAGGAAAAGACAGAAAACCAATTGACACTGCATTGCTTAGTACATCAGAAATCAGAAGACAGTTAAAAGAAAGAATCAGAGGAAGGTAACATCACTTACACGAGCTGACTAAAGAAATGAGTGGTCATGGAATGAGACAAAAAAAGCATCATCATTAATAAAAATCAGAACTTCAAAGCAAGAAATCACAATGTCTCAAAAATATTCTTATTCTAGTTTCATGCCTGAAAACAGGATCTGTGACCCTCCTAACAGATACTTGACTTACTGCTTCTTAAAGATGTCTGTTAGCAGAGACTGCATAATCTATCCAGGCAATCAGCTCCTGAGCTCCACTACTTTCATCAGTAATAATAATGTCTAAACTGAATCTTTGATAATGTATAAACTGTGAAAAAAAAATTAGTTTATTTGCTCATTGCTTTTGCTGTGTGCATATCATGTACCTCCATATAGGAAGCAATTTTTTTGGGAATTTCAAAACTATTAGTATGTTCTCCGTGGTCTTTTCTCTATCAGGATAAATAATCTCAATTCACCCTATCTTTTCCAGGTAATTTTTTCTAGGTTTTGTCATTTTTATCATCATCTTTCCTGACATATAGTACCCCCAACCTGGACCTGTTCCTCCAGCTAAATCCTTTACAATGGTAAGGTTAATTTCATCTGTCTGAAAAGAAAATCAGAAAATTGAGAAATGGTCATTTTTCTGCACAGAAAAGAATGACTAGTTGAAATATAATCTGAAAAAAAAATTAGTTTATTTAAAATGCATTCCATGTGCACATTAACATGGCTTTGAAATGGCCTTGGTGCTGGAGAAGAACAAGTATATCTGATGTTTTCATATTTAAGCAAAACGCTCCCTTATTTGAGATGTTTTTATTTTGCCTGGAACCTTTTCAATTTTCATTGGTATGACTCTTCATGAAAAATGTGAAATTGCACATGAAATTGTAGACACCTTATCATCTAACCACGTGTTTCTTCCAACCGTCCAAATAATATTGGACTGCCACAAGTCTCCTTCTGGAAACAAGTGTTATATTTATCTCATCCTGTTTTGTGTAATTTCCCATGCTTTGGAAAGGAATTGATTTGTTAGGCGACAAATTTACAGCTGGCAAATACGTACTTGTTACGAAAGTCCAAGAAATATCTCTAAAATTTCAATGGAAGCTAACAAAACTGTAAGTGAACAATGCACAAGTCAAAGCTGACAATACATGTTGGCAACATTCATTTGAAGCACTCATAGAGGTCAACTCATTCAAAATTAATTGCAACCACACAGAGGAAATGCTTGATGTCATTGTGGAGAGCTCAATAAAGAAATGCTCTTTAATGCGCACCATCCGCTAAGAAAGTGAAGAAAATTGCTAGAATACCTAGAGTATAAAATGGAAAATAATGAAGGTTTCGCTGTCTTGAAAAAATGGATACATGAGCCATACACATTTTGAATCAGCTCACAAAGAATGGATGTCTCAGAAAAAAAGACAGTAAAGATGAGTATAAAGAACATATATTAAAAATTACTGAAGGGGAATTTGCACTGAAGCGAAGATGCTCAAAAGAATCCATGATAGAAAAAATTGAGGCAATGAGTTGGGCTGAGAGGGTAAATAAGAAACCTCTGCTCCTCCTTTTCTTATGTAAAGATGGAAAAATAAGTGCCAACAAAAGAACAATTGAAAGCAAAGACATACCTACCCAAGACAATTCCCTGATATTTGCTGGCTATGTCCAAAAGATGGGATGCAGCAACCTTTCCGAGCTCTCAGGAAAGGCATGTGCAGCTCACACAGGTCCGAGCCAAACAGTGCAAGAGTCCTACAGATTTCTCCTTTGTCTTCCAATTTTCCAGAAGAGGAAAAGCCCATTATGCAGATCAAAATCCATCCATCTTGCCCAGGTTCTTGAGTGACAAATCCATTTTAGTTGTTGGTGAGCAGCTGCCCTACTATCTGCCAATAAGTAGTACTAGCCATAGATACCTACTGTGACACTATAAATGTTGATATAAAAATAAAAACAGAATAAAAAGTGACAAAATAAACACATGTGGATAACAACAACATTCAGATTATTATTTCTATTAGTAAGGAGGTAAACCTCGCTAGTATGATGGTCTGATTTTTCTATATATTATTATATCTGTTCCAGACCATTGTAAGAAACAGAAATATTAGAAAAACATCTGTTTGATATATTATGAAAAAGAGACAAATTCAGATAAAGAAAATGTTAAGAATTCATGTTTTAAATGTCTAGGTGATGTGAACTTCAGACACTCATTTTTCCTACAAATCTGTTGCTCAGTTTTCTTTTTTACATTTTGATAGTGTTTATTTTGTACCTGTCTAGTGACTAATGTTGCAATGTTTGCTTAACAACCAGTGCTGCAGATGGTGCCCTGCCTGGAGCTGGAACCATGTATAGAAATCTCATTATAACTTAAGAAACTAAATTCTCGATTTAGATTACGCTATTATGAAAAAAAAGTTTCATGTGATGTTAAAATGCTGACATGGTGACAAAATAGTAAAGGCAAGGAAATGCTGTGCTAAAGCTTTCACAAACTGCTTTACTCTTTGCTTAGAAGCTGGCAGAGGGCATGGCCCCACATGCTCCCAAAGAAGGAGTTCATTTATCATGAGGGATGCTGTATTTCCCAAAAAACCTAAACATCGAGTTGCTTTAACAAATATCTTTCATTTGTTGTCACTGCCTTGTGACACATAAAAAGAAATATAAGCTGAATTATTCAGTCTCATGTATAATAGCACTGCAAATTTCTCTCCAGGGCTTTGTGGAAGACCACTGTCTTTGAGCACAACAGACAGGTTTTCTCTGGCTCACACCAGCCAAATCTGCTTTCCCTGCACCCGGTGCTGCTCATGCTTTTCACATGCAAAGAGGAATCAACTCTCTTGATTTGCACACCCACAGGCTTAGGAAAGCTCAAAACCCCCATGATATTTCTTGCTTGCTCCCACAAATAGCCACAACTGTAACGACGAAAGGTTCTGTCCTTGTCCGCAAGAGTTTAACATAAGAGGCTGAGTACTCATAATTGGCACATAAGCTCCAACAGGCTTATATAAAAGGGTTTTTTTACAAAAAGAAAGCTGTTTTATCTCCTTTATTTTTGAATGTTACATAATGCCTCACATTGCTTGAAGTAGGTTTCGTTAGTGAAACGTAAAGATCATCATATTTCCATTGGGAAGTTTCAACTCTGTCTTGCAAGTTGCCTAATACTTGCAGTGAGCTTCTTGTTCATAGTTCTGCTACTTAGATTTAGTAATAAAGTTACATCCCAAAATGCAGTGTACCACTAATTTAGGGTATTTCTGGCTTTAGGGGCCTGTGTGCTAATTGTAGAAACAAATTTATTCAAATTAAATTAAGACAAACAGGCAAGCCTTCAGCTGAAATACTGTGGAGAATATTTGCTAAAACTGAAATGGATTAAAAAGCTTCAGTAAGACTTTGTACTAGCAACCTAAATGAAACATGTTTCAGAATTTAAACATAAATAGATAATTCAGTTTTTTAAAAATACCGAGGGAATATTAACTAGGAGTCATGCATGCTAAATCTTGAAGAAATGCTGCTGCTCTAAAAACTTTAAGCTTTGCTAGCATAACTGGCAGAGTATATTTCTACTTAATGGAGAACACAAAAGTCTACTAAAATGTTTAAGCACATATTTTCATAACCCATGAGAAAGCACACATGCCTGTGTTTCATTTTGTACAGATGCATCCCTCAATTTAACGTTGGTATTTTGGATAATCATATTTTGATTCACTGTTATACAACTGTAGTCAAAACATAGGTACTGCTTGTAACAGAAAACTCCTCATTTAGATACTGCTGAATTTGCACAATGCTTTTTTATAGCATCAAACTTCCATTATAAAATCTGGAAATTAGATAACTACATAATAAGAAAAGTATTAATTCTTGGTGTCTCATCCATAGATGAACAGCATATGTAGAGATTTCAGCAATCTGACAATAATCTGGTAACTACTGCCAGTATTCCATTAATTTAACAAATACTACTTTTGCCTGGACCAAAAAAAAATTCCTGAATGCAATGAAACCAGTTCCTACTTTGTGTTTTGTTTTTCCTTTGTTAAGTACTTGTCATGGTCATGCCATGCCATGCCATACGGTAAAGTCACGCCATATTTTTTTCTGTAGCAATAACACTATTTGGTGAATCAGCTACTAACCTGACATACACACTTGCATTATTTAACCACAAGAAGGACACGGGGATCTTCTTTTCCTTTCAGCCAAATAATAGATCTCTATGTTATCAGTCCATGGAGAAAAGAGGCTTTACCATCTTCTAGGTATACATCAAGCCAGCTTTGGGATGCAGCACAGCAGTGGGGCACACATGGGATGTTGAGGAGGCTGTCCTGTGCCCTGGGAAGTGTAGTGCAGGGCTTGCACTTCCTGGTCACACCATCTCTTCCCTGGGAAATGCGGTGCAGTGCTATGCAGTTAGAGTTCAGATTGATGAAGAAACAAAGGATCTGTCTCCCTTTGGACTCAACTTCTTTTTCTTCCCTATCATGGCTAGGCTTCGTGAATGAAGATTTGAGATTTCTTCATTCCAAATAATCTAAGAATAGATTATTTAACTTATCTTTATGGACAGTTAAGGACATTGATATGTCCCTGAGGATAACTAGCTGCTTACATGAAACATATTGTCTCTGCATTTGTTGACCTTATGATTCACACACTGGTTTTAATCAGATTCTTCAGAACACCCAGTTTCCTGATGCTGAAAAAAAATCTGAACTTTGTACTCTGAATATCCCTCCCAGAGGTGTAGTTTCACTGAGAAATCCGAAATGTTTCTGCTCTAGCAAAACTTGCAGGAATAAAGCCCAAAGGAGATGCTACAACAGAAGATATATCTCAATTTTAGACAATAGAGTTTTGATTATTTACAGTGTTACTTGTCCTCAAGCTCTTCTGTAATTTGAGAGTGTACTCAGGATATGTATTGTAAGGTGGTATCTAAGTTCCCATTTTTTACCCTCATGACATGACTGAGTTTTCATGGTCTCTAGAAGTAAGTGAGTGTAGTTGGTCTGACCTCAGTGCAACGTTTAGAAGAACCAACACAGACTTTGTTCATTTTGGAGTATTCGCTTTAACAAAATTAATGCAATTAAAAAGAGATTTATTAAATGACTCCCCACTTTTCTCTGCTACTGAATGTGTTCACTGTTCAGAGTTTAATCTAGTTATTTTACTTTTCAGAGATTTATTTTAAGCCTTCCTGATTTGTTGAAATAGCAATTTGCACATTGTATAAGCTGTTTGTAGATTTCAACTGCTAGAGGGTTGTTAGGGATATGAATCTATTTTGCCTTCAGGCATGTCTGTCAAAGACTGATCTGAAACAAAAAAATAATTACATACTGTTTCAGGTTATGTTTTGATGGTATTTTTTGATGGTATACAACTGAAACAGGCTTTTTTCTTTAGGGGAGAATAAAAACAGCAAAACCACTTTGTTCCAGTGGAAGGAGCAGATTGATTTATACTTATGCTAGAAAACGTGTAATCAGGGTTGGAAGTGCTCTCTCTGGAGAGCATGGGATATCATATCTGAGAAAGACAAAATGGGTTTGATTTGTCATCTTCCCCTTTCAAAGTTTAACTAAGTGAAATATCTACAGCACTTTAGGAGAGGATTACTTCACCTGATCACTTGTCCCCATGGATGGTTGAGCCCGTGTGTAACCACAAAGGGGTGAAAACCAAGCAGGCAGAAGGTAAAGCCTGAGCTCTGGGTGACAATACATGTAGGCTGCTTGTCTGCCCTTCCCTTCCTGAACAGCATCTCTGCTATGGCCAAATTGGAGAGAGTTCTTCAGCTCTGGCAGCACAGAAGCAGCACATCCTTCGCAACCAGTGGTGAGTTGTGTTTTGCCTATAGTTTCCTATAGTTAGAGCAACCATTAATTAAAAAAAATACAGAGCAGAGGAGAAAATGAAAGCTATTTTTGATATGAATTTTAGTTTTCTGTACCTGCTTTGCCTGATATTTCAGGTTTAACAATGGTAGGTCTGGCAAAAGAATAAAAAATAATTAATGTCCAGTTCTAAACCTCCAAGGAATGACAGTTTCTTGCAAATATTTTTCTTGAAGAGAAAAGGTGAACTGGATGGGTGAACTATGAAGTGGGTGAAAAATGGGCTGAACTGCTGAGTGTGATCCAAAGTGCAGTGTCTGCTTACAACTAGCATCTTCAGAAGTCACCACTGAGCCCTTCTCAAGCAAGCTGGAGAGATGGGCTAACAGAAATCTCACCCAGCTCAACAAGAGCAAATGCAGAGCTCTGCATCTGCAGGGAAATAATCCATGCAGCCCCTGCACAAGCTTTGAAGCAGCTGGGAAGGAGAGGACAAGGGGCCTGGCAGGTGCATGATGAGCAGGAGTCAGCAACATGCCACGGTAGCAATGAAACTGAGCCCTCGTCAGGGCAGTGCTACCACATGTATGGCCAGTTCAAATTACATATAAGGAAAAACATCCTCACCTTAACCTTAATGTGGTTAATTCCAGGAGTAGGTTCCCCAGAGATGATAAGGAACATGCCTCCTTGGAGATATTCAAAACTCACCTGGCCAAGGCCGTGACCAGGACCCATTTTTTTTTTGAGAAGGACTTTTGATCTCAGGACTCTTACTACCTAAATTATTCTGTGTTTCTGTGTCAAAGAAGAGAAGCACAGACTATGCCTTAGCGCTCCTAGAGATAAAGCTTTATCTAGGCAGGTGACCTTGTTCATTGTTCCATCTCACAGATCAGGAAAATTTCTAACAGTGAAACAAATACTGGAAGAGGGGACAGGGGGTATGACAGAAGAAGGGAATCAGCTCCCTTTCGGACACATTCATAAGAAGCAATAGTCCTTTTGGATTATAAAAACTGCAGCCTGGAGAATTATTATATCTTCCAAACTACTGACAGAAATGGACCTTAATTCTATGAGTTTGACATAATTTTATCTGTTTACATGAACTGAGCTGTATTATGAGCTATTTTTAACTGGTGATAATGAACTCCAACAGCTTACAGAACATATGAGAAAGGTGGGTCCAATGGTGCAGAAAAAAGACCAGAAATCAGAAGTCTCCTCACAAAACTACAGCATGCTAAATATTTTTCATAAATGCTTTGAAAAAGCTCAAATGGAAAATACTGTACAAAGGTAATAGAATATTACTAATATTATCGTACTTGGTGTAAATGCTGCTAGCAATAAAAGCAGATGAAGAACACAACCCTGCTTGCTATGCCATAAAATTCATATTAAGCAGAATTACCTATGAACAGAATCTTTTAAGAAAGAGTCTCATTAAGGATCAGCTATCCTTCATGCTATACCAAATGAGTAGTAACCACAGGAAAATAATCTTCCACCTGGCAGATAAATGTACAGGATGTCACAAATGGGTATGTTTAATAACAGAAATGGAGAACAAACAAAGACATAAAAAAGAGAATTTTAAAATAAAATGTGGCTGTACCAGTAGATTGTGGTTAACTACTATCGTCAGTTCCAGAAACTATTGAGTCTTTCCAGTATCAGTCAGTCTACATGTAGATATGATTTTCATTTTACTGAAAAGCATAATGAATGCTTTCTTAGTCTTATGTTCTTAAGACCACAACAGTTTCTACTGTTGTCTCCTGTGGCCACAGGCTATCACTTAGTGCCTTTTACTAGAGCACATAGATCTGCTTAGTCCTTCGTTTTCAAATTCATGAGATGTTGGGGTAGAGAATAGACAAATATGAAATGTGAAGATCTGGTCTGTGATAATTACATATGAATTTTAGGATGTAGGTATTTCCTCTGGGATGAAGATTTAAGATGTTGGGAAAACCCGTGTTTCTGTATTTGAGCTGTTTCCAACTATTTTTCTGTGCTGCCTACCTAGGCTGTGCAACTTTCAGTCTGAATAACTGTTTCCTGCAGAAATGCTAAATAAAGAGGAACTCATCCCACACAAGCTCAAAACTCATCAGGCGCTGTTTTACATCACTGGATGAATTTCTTTGACAAGGATTAGAGATGCACAGAAACAGGTGAAAAATGTGAAGACACAAAATTTAAGGTATCATTGCCGTAATTCCTTAAATTTTAAGTAAGTAGCAGAAAAGAAGAAATAATTTGTATTATAAAACTATTCCAAACTGACAAATTGGAGAAGTACAAGGCTCCTGGCCTTTCCTGCATCCCCTTCAAAGGATTTGGGTGCTTTAAAAATGATCTTGCTTTCTGATGTCACGTGGCTCTTTCTTGCTCCTGTCCCAGCAAAGGTCAGTAGAAGATGGGGAGCCCTGAGCTTGGAGAGCAAATGGGGTTTGCTACCAGCTCTGCAGTGCCTAGGAAAACCAGGTGGTAAGAAAGGAGATTTTGCAGCCTATTACAAAGCAGGGTTCACCCTCAGTGTGAATCACTGAATATTGAATACAGTCTAGTCTATGATTTGCTATGGCTTGCACCAGAATGAAGTTCTTAATACCCATTTTGAGTCTGCATCATTTCTGTGAATGATTTTAGAAGGTTCTGTTTTGATTTATGCTACTCAATTTGATGCGTTAATGTTTAGCTATAGAATTGCCATTGCTGGTTTCGGATAAAAACAATATCCATTATGGGGCCTGAAGGAATATGTTTTCCTCTCCTGTTTGATACCCGACATTGTTTCTGCTGAAATTTATTTGCTGAGATTTCTTCAGTAACTGATTTCTATGCCATGGTTTTGATTTTCTTTCTGTTTGTTTGTTTGCTTGGGGTTTTTTGTCTGTGTTTTGATTTGCTGCTCTCTCAGTTCTTCAAATCATGCTTACCAAGATATGAAGGAGTATGACTTCAAAGCAGGGAAAACAGTGGTGACCACAAAAATACTTTTAAATCCAGTCTTCTGGGTACTGGACTAATACACAAGTATTACATGCTTTTGATCTCTCTGTAGATAGAAAATCCTTTTCAAGATTTGGTTTGGATTTGCATTTTCATTTCATGAACATATATTTTTGTTAAATTAAGAAGGGAATTATTTAGGTGTGTGCAGATATTTCTTCCTGATATTCTTGTTTGTGCTTTGAAAAACTTCTCTAGAACATTCAGTTTTGATATTAGCAAGGAAATGGAGTTGAACTGCATATGACCAATGACTGCGTATGACCAATAAAGTTTATCTTCTATAGTCAATGTTTAGTAACTTTTTTAAGTCAGAAAGATATTATATATTCCATGCAACTGTACATAACTTACATTAAAAGGTTAGATAATAATCAAGCAGCAGATAGGATGGAAGGGATCATGAATTTGTATGTTTTGCATCTATGTGTAACTGTTCCTTGTAGACTGTGAGTTCTTAAAATAGAAGGACTGCAAGCAAAGAAGAGGGCACTTCGAAGTGTGATGCTTTCTGCTGGCTGTATTCTTAGCCATTCAATTTTTCCAGTGTGCTTTTATTGCCTTTCAGAACACAAAATATTCTTTATCTCCTTTGGCACGTCTGGAAAAAGAATTAAAGTGATGAAGAAAAATTGATGCCTGCAGCATGGAGAAATCCGTATATCATCTCCTACTTGTGTATACACCAAAATCCCATCCATTTTCCAGGATGGAAAATGCAAATACACACAAAAGAAGAAATTAGAAAAAGGTTACTTAGAGGTGCTCAGAAGAGCTTAATTGGAAGATGGAAGTCTGAGGTTATGTCTGACACACTCTGGAGCACGGTGTGTCAGCACAGGGCAACTGGGACAACAAAGCCTGAAGGGAAAGGGACAGAGGGAGCCAAACCTGATTGTCTTCCTTATACTGCGTCTCATGTGGGATCATGAAGTGAATGAATTATAGAATGGTTTGGGTTGGAAGGGACTTTTAAAGGTCATCTAGTCCTACCCTCCTGAAATAAGAGGGACATCTTCAAGTATATTGGGTTTCTCAGAGCCCCGCTCAACCTGACCTTCAATTTTTCGAGACATAGGGCATTCACCACCTCTCTGGGCAACCTGTTCCAGTGATTCACCACCCTCTTTGTAAAAAGTTTCTTCCTTAGATCTAGTCTGAATCTACCTTCTTTTATTTTAAAGCTATCAGCCCTTGTCCTTTCACTACGCACCTTTGTAAAAAGTCCCTCCAGCTTTCCTGTAGGCCCCCTTTAGGTACTGGAAGGCTGCAATGAGGTCTTCCTGGAGCCTTCTCTTCTCCAGACTGAACAAACCCAAGTCTCTAAGCCTATCTTCATAGGAGAGGTGCTCCAGCCCTCTGATCATCTTTGTGGTCCTCTTCTGGACTTGCTCCAGCAAGTCCATGTTTTCTCTGCAGTGGGAACCCCAGAGCTGGATGCAGTGGACACCAGGTGGGGTCTTACCAGAGTGAAGAAGAGGCAGAATCACCTCCCTTGACCTGCTGGCCATGCTTCTTCTGATGCAGCCCAGGATGCACTTGGCCTCCTGCGCTGCAAGCACATGTTGCCTGCTCATGATCAATCTCTCATCCACCAGCATCCCCAATTCTTTCTTGGCAGAACTGTTCTCAATCCATCCATACCCCAGCCTGTGTTGATATTGGGAGTTGCCCCACCCCAGGTGCAGCACCTTGTTGAACCTCTTGAGGATCCCATGTTGAACCTCAATGATCCCCACATAGGGTTTTGTTTCAAAGGAAATAAAACTTACGAAAAAAGCACTGCACTCATTCACAGTTATGCAGTGTGGGCAGTTAAGGACTTAGGAGCAAACTGTAGTTAGGCTATATGCTAGGTGTATCCATAGGCATCCAATTAGACTTTGCTTTGGCTTTACAGTCTAACACACAATTTCCTGCAGAGCACAACAGCGCTGATTCCACAACAGATGGGTAATTCTGGTCTCATGAAATCTGCACACAAAATCTGAAATAAAACCTGATATAACAGCTGAAATGGCTACTAAAGATTAAAATTGCATCCTGTGAAGGATCTCATCATGGAGCAGGAAAAGCCAATAATAATGTCTTTCTCTGAAGCCCTGCTGTGACCCCACCTGCAACAATTATACGCACTTCAAAGCACCCCCAAAACAGAATGATACTCTCAGGAGTGTAGAAGAGAGCAACAGGAAGTGTTATGAAAACAGACAGACGGATTAAAAGAGGTGATGTGGAGAGAAAGAAACTGTAAGAGGCTACAAATGTTCAAATGAGGTTAAAAGAGTGAAAAGATGGATCGCCACTAGGAGCAGCATGTTGCACTGCTTTTAAATTGGGAATTTCATACTGAATGTTAAGAAAGAAATCCTTGGCATTATTTCTCAGGGAGCCCTGTAGCAGCATTTCCCCTCTGCTCCTGCCCATCCTTAGAATTGCACTAATAAATATTGCAGTAATGTTTTGCATTTGTATCATAGTAAGGACCAAAATACGTTTCCACAACAGAAGACATATTGCTCTATGCCCTTTCCCACACTAATTTCCATGAAGCAAATAGAAAGAGAAATACTAACACTACATCCTCCCTGGACATAGTCAGCCAAATTATGCTCTCGAAAATACTAGGTCAGTGAAGTCCATGCACACAGCCAAAAGCTGATTTGTCTCATAGTGTGAGATAGAAGGAAAGCAATACTAGTTGAACATTTATATCCCTTAATGAGGTCACATTTAATATGCCATGAGCGTTTCTGATCACCTTAGCCTAGTAAGGTCATTGTAGAAAGAAAGTGACAACAGTGAGCAATCAGTATTGTATAATGTAGAGACTTAAATGTTTCAGTTTTTTGATAAACATTTGTGAAAGTAGGGCTGTGTTAAAAGGAAGAAGGAGAACCGGAGGGGTATTGAGGTACACAAAAAATTGCCCCCTATTTAAATTCCAGTCAGAGATGAGAGCACAGGTTTGGCACTGATACAATGTGAATAGAAGTTTAAAACAATGAATTCATTATAATTTTTTATGAAAGTGTGGTTATAAATTATGGTTGCAGTCAGTTTGAATTAGATTACTGACGATTTGAAATGGGATATTAAAAACTACTGACATCAGTCCTTCCCAAACAACTTTTTTCCACCCATGGTTCAATAGCATTTTGTTATGGGTTCTGTGTGCCACTTTAAATTGAGGGAATTCTGAGGACTACAAGGGCTGAAATCCAGTTTCAATTGCAGTCCTTTGGAACACACTCTCAATTCTCAGAAAAAAAAATTAAATGTTTTTGATTTTGCTGCAGCTGCCTCCCACTCTCACCCGCCCCTTTGGGCGCAGAAATCCAGAAACACAGTAAGTTTATCACAGGCACGTTCTCATGTTCTCTTCCTTTGGCTGAGGACAGAAAAAAGAGGCTGAAGCAGTGGCTTGAAATCTGCAGCTGTGCATTGCCTGTCTGCCTCTGTACTAAACCCTAGAGCATGATTTTAAGCTTCTTGCTAATTACAGAGAAGTTATATAGAAAGAGTTTAGTTGTTTATTTTTTTACAATATAGATGTACAATATTATTTTACTATATAGATTTGGTTTTAGTATTAAAACATTAATTTTCCTTTCAATGGTTAGCTTTACTGAGGACTACTCCACTGTCTCTATGGATTGTCTCCTTTTGTTCCGGCAGATATTCTTATTCCTTTCAAGATACTATTGATTTCAGTGCAGAGTTTCACCTCCACTGCTTTAAATGCATTGTGTTCTTTGAAAGTACAGCATCAACAGCTGCTGGCTGTTTCTGCAGAGAGACAGTGTCACACAGTGGCACACATTTGTGCCCTTGCAAATTAGATGCTCAAATATTAAAGATTTTAGAGTCTTATTTTGAAAATTAAATGTGAGCGTTTTTAACCTTTAGTTTACCATGCCATTAATATGATGTGTGCTGTGGTAACTATCTATTCATGCAGTAAATGACTGTAAGTACAAAAACCCAAGTCTTTTGTTTCAAATGGATCAAACTGATCTTGTGATTGACACCAGCCACACTTTATAACAGAAGAGTGATAGAAGTAAAAGTAATGGAAAGCAGATAAATACATTTACATCCGCACTATCAGTCATCCACAGCAAGCCATTCACTTAGAAACTGAAAGGGAATAAAAGATTTACTGTTTAAAGAGAGGAAAAGAAAAAGAAGTGTGGCAGAGAGAGAAACACGAAGATCAGCCCTATGACTCACATAAATATACCTTCTTATACAGAGATCATGAGGCTCAGATGTAGTTCAGAACAGTTGATTGCAAATTAGACTATTTGAAGATGTAACCATTGAGGTGATTTGTTTTCTGTAAGCTGAATATTTAGCCCCATTAAAAAAAATAAAATTATGACCTATTATTCATACTCCAAGGTGAAAATTATGTTAGAGCTATGGCATACATAAGTTTTTTTTCCACATTGACATCTTTATTTCTATATTTCCAGAGGTTTAAAAAATAAAAATTAAGTCATACCAACTTTGTGTGAAACATTGGGATGAAAATCATATATGTTCCCTGCGAGGAGACACTTTTAATAAATAGGTGTTATGATGGCTATAAGATTATACATATATTTCACAAGATAGTATCCCTATCACTAGGGCTAATATTATTCAAAATAATGAAAAGTTTATTTCTTATGGTAAAACATTCAAAAGATATATTTCTTTAAATTGCTTGTTGTTCTAATTGCTGTATTTATACATTTGAATGCAATAATGCATAAAATCAGACATCTGTTTTGTAAATATATATATATTGCTCCCTTAGATTCATCAGAAATATTTTTTTTCTTAAACAGAAGAGGTTTATCAGTATCTTGTCTTACAATTACTTCACGACATTGCGTATTTTATACATTGCATCAGTTACACAGTTTTCAGAAAAAAATACAGATAAAAAGGCTGTACATATAGCTAATTGCTCTTCTGAGGCAAATTAAGTACTTGAAAATAGAGCTGCATGGGCTGAGACCAGGCAGCTGTCCCTAGTGAGCTGTGTTAAATTTTGGGGGACTGCAAAGAAAAGGAAAAATGTAAAGGGGAAAAAAGATACAATTAAAAAAAAATTCCATCTTCCAGCTGAGAAAACTATGAAGCAGTCATAGTTTTCGGTTATGCAAATTCCTGACTAGTGGTTGTTTTAGTGCTCTGGTTTTTGTGTTAATAAACATGAGCTTTTTTCAGATAAAATAGATTTTCTCATTTGAAGAAGGTACTTGGATTAAATAGTTGAAAGCAGAGAAGATACTGGAGAATATTCAATTATCCTTTGATTCATAGATTAGTTATTCTTATTAGTCTGGAAAGACTTCAGATTATTCATTCTATTTTGTTGTGCTATATATTGTCTTCATTTGATTACTAATACATGATGAGTGTTTTCTGTAATTAAAAATCCTAGTTGTTGTAAGGAACAATGAAATATGCATAATTTCCCTTTGTCTTCTTTTTAATTTCTTTTTTTTCCTTTTTTTTTTCTCTAACTCAAAGCTGTTCTTAGTTTGTCATTTAGGAGAGGTAAAATGGTCTATAAATGTGTCAGTGATAAACAACCACTAAGCTTTTGATTTTATGTTCTATTCAAACCCATAAGCAATCTTTCCTTAATTAATCAGATACCACTGTCCTCCTGACATAGCTTGATCAAATGCTGAAGCATGTTGACAGCTTGAATCAGCTCGAATCAACCAATTCCATAATTGGACAAACTAATGTTCATATGCCTACTTCTTCAGAGAGGTAGTTAGTCTGGAGAGTGAAGTCCAGGTTGGCCTCTAACCCAGAAGGGTTCCGGAGTCCTTCTCTGCCATCATCACACTGTATTTGTGTGTTCATGGTCCCCCATGCTAAATTCATCCTTAGCAGACACTCAAATTCAGATTGCTAGAGATCATCTTGGCGTATAGATAAACACCAAGTTTGACAGCAAGTTATTTTGTCAGTGCTTGTGATGGCCCTGGTGCAGAAGACCTGGAAGCTTGTCCCTGCCTGCCCTTGCCAGCAGGGCTACAGAGGCCACACAGCAGCATCCCCAGCATGCTGGAGGGATAGAGGCGAGGACAGTCTGTGACTGATGCTACAGCAGCCTCCCAACTTATATTCTCTTCCTCTTCTCCAAGACCCACATCAATCAGAGGTCTCCTGCAGACAGCTACTGTATGTAGTGAGAATGATTTCTTTGGTCCCCATCGCTACACAGCTTCCTAGCAATTATCTTTTGTCAGGGATATCGACTGAAGTTTTTCTTTTTGATGTTGTTATTTTCATACAGGGTCCATGCATGAGGTACTGTCAGTATTCATCTTTAGTTGAAAGTATTCAACACAAACAAGAATGTTCTAAATTTGCAATAAAGATCCTGAAACATGTAACGGCTATTCTGGGGGCCGAAACTGCTTGTGATCATGAGTGTATCAAGTAATCGCAATCTTGATGGAAACCAATACTGAAAACTAAAATATATTAGAAACAAGAAGTGGACAGAACAGATAAGATCTAAATTGAACTTGTCCAGTATCAAATCTCCAGCAGTGGCCTCACAATAAATGTGAATGCTTCAAGCTCCATATCCCAAATAATTTTAACTGTACTGTCAACGTGAAAGTAATCTGGGCTTATTTTCACAGTGTGAAAATCAAAATGCATATGACATGATGTGAAAGTATGGCATGAAAGCCTGTGAGGTTGACTCAGGATTAAGCGCTTGATGGGTGGTGTTGGAGCGCTAACTAGAGCATCTGAAGAAAAACCTGATGAACTTTCTTCACTAGAATTTATATTACCTTTTGGGAAGGGTCCCATAGGCCTTATAATCACACCAATAACATTTGGAGAGAAATTTCTTTTGAAGACAATTCCATAGGTTATGGTACTGAAGAACCTGTGAGCTAATGAATATTAGCAACACACAAGACTGGGACCTGGGAATGAGTTGCAGAACTAATGGCAGCCTGGCTTTGTGGTGCCCAGATAAAAACTAGTTTTACTGTACTTGTCAAGATTCAGCTTAGGGCTTCTCGTTTGCTGTACAGTAAACCCAGTTTTGCCACTCTAATTATGAGGGTGTGGCATTATGAGGCATTTACTATTTTGCGTATGGTTTACTCCCCAGCTATAGAAATCTGGAAGATGTCTGTCTATAGCTGAATAGTTTCCTCTTCATTGCCTGCAGGGAGATGTAAGCACTTAGGGAGTGATTAACTTTATCCTATAAATGAGAAAGACAGAGTTGCCTGTTGAAAGGGGGCACTGCATTGGTTGCACTCAGCAATCTCACACTGGCATCCATGGGAGGAGCTGCAGGCCGGGCAGGCTGGACTGCTACATCAGTTTTTACTAACTGTATTTTAGAACTAACTAAAAAATAAGTGTTTTCAAGCGGAAGAATGCGTGACTACTTTAACTGGCATAAAGTTGTCTCTCTGAATAGCAATTGTTGAGAAGGGACAGAGAAAGTCAAAAAGTATAAATCTTTTTCATTTAGAAAAGCATCACAATTACAAATGCATACAGAATGCAACAACATATTTTATGTTTGCTACTTACTGTCTTAAAACAGTTTAAACAGCCAAAGGAAATGAAATGATAGAACCAGGAAGATTTACAGTATGTGTTAATATTCTTGCTGCAGGCAAAGAGATGTAGAAAATTGGGTTTAGACAGTTTTGAAGGGAATCCTTTTGTAGAAGTCCAGGCACACCATATTTTATTTTATTTCACAGTGGTGTGCATATAGCATGCAAAAAAAAAAAAAAAAGATAAGGCAAGATTTCAAACATAATTGCATATAATTTTAATTTAAAACGATAATGATCTTTCTTTTCCATAACTTTATTTCCATAAAGTTTCTTGGTAGAGGAAAGAATTGGTAAATGAGAGTTACTAATGAGGTGCACACTAAATGAGATGCTTTCTTCTTTTGGGATGGGTTTAGAGACATCAGCTGAGCTTGCATTTTAGTATCTAAACATGAGGAAACAACTGTTCTCTGATTGCTGTCATTCCACACTCCAGTAGAGTACTCCACTTGCAATATGAGAATGTCAAGAAGAAGCCCCAAACCTCCTTTTCCCAAGGGAAAATAAAGCAACTGCTTGTATTGATCAAATGTTGATATGGGGAAAGTATTAAATCAAACCTGTTCCTCAGGCATAAATGTTTCACAAATGCCAGTATACCTATTCCTTTAATAATCTTATAGGGCAAAGAATATTTGATACTTTTTCAAAGTTACTTTTTCGTTAATATTTCTATGGAACAACCCTTGAGAAACTGAAATGGCACATTACAACAAACACAGAAAAGTAACAAAAAAGTCTGTGACAAAACCAAGTTTTGAATCCAGAATTATCCCAAACCCCATATAAATCTTGTCTCTGAAACCTCTTTTTGTTTTACTTTCTAGTTTAACTTTTACGACTCTTGCAAACTGTCAAATAGGAAAGACTGACATGGATGCATTACCTTTAATTTAACCACACACATCAGACATCTGTCTTGGCCATGTAGCCGGGGGTCCTTCGGTCCTGTTGAGGCTCTTATAAGACAGCTGGATAACTCCTCCATGCAAGCAAAAGGCTGCCTTGGAGCAGAGGTGGACTCCCATCCTGAATTACACATTTTCATTCAACTGGATCTGAGTGTCTGCAGAGCCCTTCACAGCTACGCAAGTGAGTTACAGGCTGCTCACATTTGTCTAGCCTCCCTTCCTTTTCCACAGACATGCCTTGTTTTTGCGAAGTGTTTCATATGGTCATCACGTTGTAACGATTCCCTTTGATTTCTCTTCTACCAAGGCACTGGGATGAGTTTTCCAACATTAGTGTAGGAAGAGAAAAGCAGAGCCCTAACGAATTCTGCAGAAGTCTCCCCTCACAAAACACACAAACACTTTCATGGTCAGAAGACAGCCACGCGTTTATGTAAGAGTGCATTTCCACCACCTTGCAGTGCAAAGTCAGTTACTATTTTTTTAAAGGTCAATAAGTTAGCAAAAGCAAGGACATAAGGTTACCCTGTCCCCTCAACCTCATCACCTTACTAGAAGTGATCATAGAAAACAATGTCAGCCTCCTGCTTTCTCAACCTGTTTGGGAGGCCTGAAAGCTAGTGCATTTTCTTCTTGTGCTTAGGTAGGCACAAGAAGGCACTTCCTCTCACATCCCACTTTGTGATTTATTTTTGTTAGCCTACCTCAGACAGTTCTTCACTTACCACTGTTTTTGCAACTCTGTGGAGCCACAATCGCCTCTCTATTTTCTTGTTCCAAATGGAGTAAATTCTGAAACATATCCATAGATCACTCTTTCCAACTTGCTTATTTGGTGTTCTCTTGAAAATCTTTCCTGTAAAGACAATAGAGGGAAAAGGATAGATTTCTTCCAGATTTGACTAGGATCTTGCTTATAAAACCTAAGAAGGACCATTTAGAAACAAAATTGTCTGCAAAACCTAGTAAATATTTTGCAAAAACTAGGTCACTGAAAACACATTGTCCTTTATAAAGTTGCAATAATACCAAGGGCTTAATTGGATCACCTGAAGCATGAAAATAAGGAATGTGCAGCGCTGGACTTGCTCCCATTGTCAGCATTTCCTCTGGGCTCCTGAACCATGTGAGTGCCACCTCAGCTAGAGACTCCTCAAGATGCCTTTGTTTCTACACTCTGCTAATGATGGATTTCACAGCTGGTCAGTTTCTTTAGCAGGTTGCTGATATCTCAGTTAGCAAACCCTAACTGTGAATAACAACATCTAGACATGGGATTTAAGCTTCTTAAACCAAGCTTCTGTTTTTTCTACAGCTTCCTGCATTTTACAGCTTCCAAGTCTCTGGACCATCACTTCATCCTGCATCGCACACAAGCATCAAAAGTTAGTTTTAGCTGAATCAAAAAAAGGAGCTGTGAAGAGGGAAAGGGTGTATTATCATCTCAGCTGGATTGATTTTACAGTCCCTTTAGTGTTCTGTCACTTATAACAGTGCAGGTTCAGTACTGAAGAACCCAATATGAGGTAAGTGCTAGGGTCTTTTAATGGGTGGGGATGTTCAATACAGCACTTGCATAATACTGGAAGCTGTTTGATCATGAGCAGCAGTTTTGTCACTTAAGACAAAGTGACACCTCTCCATGCCCCTCTTTTTGTTGGATTAGGCCCTCATTATGTTTTAAATACTACTCTTCCCCAAAATATGGGAGCATAGGCAACGACCTAAAGATATGCTGCTGCTGCTCACATGGTAGTCACAGGTTGAAAATATATCCTTTCATCACAGGAACGTCTTCAAGCTGACCACACAGCTCTTCTTTTAGCACTCGGCACTGCTTCATAAAGACACCTGCTTTGTCTTCAATCAATCTTCAATAGAAAACTGAAAAGTGTTGTAGGTTAGAAATACACAGTGCAGTAGCTCCTCCCAAATGGCAAAGTGGCTGATGAGCTAGTAGTGGCGGTCATGAAATATGCATGTGGACGATGTGCTGAGTGGAAATGTAAGGCATTAGTGTCCCTATTACATTTAGGCTATTGTAAATCCATAAAGGATTCTTCAGAATTATCCTGACTTGTAATGTGATACAGCAGAATAAAACATCCTTAATTCCTATGAATGCAAATGATGTCAGATTGGAGTCTATTATTTCAGCATGAATATTTACACGTTTGATTTTTCCCTCTTAAGACTAAACTTTACTGCTAGCTAGTAGCAAAGCTAGAAAGAAATTGCTAAGTATATTTTATACTTTTTATTTTAGTCTTGACTATCCAATTTGTCCACTATGTTGTTCAGGACACCACATCTTATCATACTTACATTCTCACAGCATAGTGAGAAAGGAGAAGCACTTTAAAAAGCAAAGACATGGTCAGTACAGACTTTAAGGAGAGGTTAAATTAAAATTTAAATAATATCAAGAAGCACAGTAATGCTCAGAACTGGAGGATGATTGTGGAGTAGAAAGTCTTAAAATAGTTCAGACATTGATTTCAGAAGTAATTTCTGTATGGTATTGAATTAGATCTAGGCTAGTATTTTGGATGTGTTGCTCTGTGTCTCTCAGTTGTCTCCCTCTCTTGCATGGCTCCACCACTGCAAAAAATTTCCCTCCCTGCCAGCTCCCTCCATCCCTTGCAAGCAGACCTCCTCCTGGCCCCATTCACTGCCAAAGGATTGCAAGAAAGTGACAGGGTGACTCTGGCCTCACACCATGTTTCAGATCAGTCTCCTCTCATTGTGGAGTCATAGTGAAGCTGTGAACTGGCTTTGCCATTTTAACATTTTCCATAGATCTCCAACATCACTGATGGTGAATCACAATTTTAGCCAGCATTAGAGAACACTGCTTTTAAGGACATTTGTCTGTGTGGATAATTTTTTTTGGTTGTAAGGATAGGATACTTAGCCTTGCTTAGAACTTCTAATAGTGAATATAATTTGGACTTAATGAGCTGTGAAAAACTTTGGGAATTTTTTAGTCCTGTGGAAAGGTTGCTTGGCTATTGAAGGGTTTGACCACAGGAACTGCAAAAAAAATCCAGAATCCCAAAATGTCCATCCTGGGAGATATGGAACTGATTGAAGGAAAACACTTCCTTGAAATTGGCCTCCTTTATGGGTCTGCCCTTTCACTTCTGTCTGACAGGCACAGTGATCACAGAGAATGACCAGCATTACTAAGGAGGTGGAAAAATTATACTAAGGATACAGATCTCCTCAGATAGTTCCATCAGCAGCAACATCTAAATAATTCACAAGTTTGTATTGCCATACATTTCTCTTTCATCTTGGTGCTAATGTAGTTAACATTAATTATAATGCTTTGTTACACTACAATGACAATTAGCTGTCCTTTTTTGAATTTGGGAAATCAGGAGTAATTTAGTATGCTGTTGAAGATCCCCTGTCAGTCTACATGCACCTCCATACAGTCTGACCTCACGCATTCATTTTTGGAAGAGGATTACCCTCTAGGTCTTTTAATTCAGCACTCAGTTGGATAACATGAAATGATTCAAAGGGGTTGAAAAAAAAGTAATAAATGACTGTCTTATAGGAACTTCATCTAAACTGTGAAATTAATAATAAATGTTTTCAAATAGATGCTTTCCAGCATAAGGCATTTTGAATCATTTATAAGTTGGGTCCCCTCAGTAAGTCTTTTCATATTTAATGCATTAAGTTGGTGTATTTATTGCATTTCTGAAAACAACAAAGAATGAGGTTCAAGAGAAGAATCACTGAGGGCTTCAATGAAAGGAAGACCACATATTTTAGGTCATATACAATTAAATGGGGGTAGAATGTGCATTTAGGTAGAACCTTAAATAAAATCCTATGCATCCCATCCTCAAGCAAGGGCTTAAGCTTTGCATTCACATCTGAGACATCACTTCTGCCAGGACTGCTCAAGTGGGTTGAAAAAGGGTTCTTTAATTCACCTCTTTATAAACTGGATTAAGTCTGTGGGCTTAATCTGGCTCCTAATGATCACAGAATCATAGAATGGTTCTGTTGGAAGGGACTTTAAAGATCATCTAGTTCCAAACTCCCTGCCATGGGCAGGGTTACTACTTACTAGACCATGTTGCTCCAAGACTGGAAAAGCAATGTTTTCTTGAATTGGTACCTAAAGGCAAACCTTCAAGAAGGCTTGGCATACAGTCATGCCTGAGATTACTGAGTAGAGACTAGATATTTTGACCATTTAGTGCACGTGTGGAGGTCTGTTGAAGAGACTGTGGAATCATAGAATCACAGAATCATAGAATGGTTTGGGTTGGAAGGGACCTTAAAGATCATCTAATTCCAACCCCTCTGCCGTGGGCAGGAACACTTTTCACTAGACCAGGTTCCTCAGACCTCCATCCAGCCTGGTCTTGAACACTTCCAGGGAAGGGGCATCCATAACTTCTCTGGGCAACCTGTTCCAGTGCCTCACCACCTCACAGTAAAGATTCTTTCCTAATATCTAATCTAAACCTAATCTCTTTTAGTTTGAATCCATTCCCTCTTGTCCTGTCACTGCATGCTCCCTTCAGGTACTGGAAAGCTGCAGTTTGGTCGCCTGTAAGCCTCCTCTTTTCCAGGCTGAACAAACCCAATTATCTCAGCCTTTCCCCACAGGAGAGATACTCTATGCCCCTGATCATCTTGGTGGCCCTGCTCTGGACTCACTCCAACAGGTCAATGTCCTTCCTGTGCTGAGAACCCCAGAGCTGGATGCAGTGTTCCAGGTGAGGGTCTCCCCTGAATAGAGTAGAAAGGCAGAATCACCTCCCTTGACCTCCTAGTAACACTGCTTTTGATGCAGTTTCGGACAGAGTTGGCTTTCTGGGCTGCAAGTGCACATTGCCAGGTCATGTCCAGCCTGTCACCCACCATCACCCCAAGTTCTTCTCAGCAGGGCTGCTCTCGATCAGTTCATCCCCCAGCCTGTGTTGATAGCAGGGGTTGCCACAATCCCGGGGCAGCACCTCGCACTTGGTCTTACTAAACCTCATGACATTCCTGTAGGCCTACTTCTTCAGCTTGTCCAGGTCCCTCTGAAGGTTCCCTGCTCACACCTTCCCAGTCTATTTGCGCCTTTCCTTGCTCCTGAAGGACAGTTGGCAAACGTGAAGCACAAATGGCTGCTTCTGTTCCTGACTGGGCACCTGTGTGGCTGAAGCTGAATTGCACAAGGTTATTGCAGTATGAGGTGCTTGTAAAAATCAATGTTCAGGTTTGCAAACTTTTCATGGGTACAGGGTGGCCATGAGAAGAGACAGAGGTTGTGCTCCATGTAACATACTTGTTGTATTAGACACACTGACAGTGGTGTTTAACCTGAAGAAAATATAAATGTTTCCAAGAGCTTTAAAACACTGGCATTTTTCATCTGCCTTTCTTTGGGCAGCAAGACAACTAGCAGCTTGCATTAATAATTATGGATCATTTCATTTTCAAAAGCTAGAAATTGTATAAGCATGCTCTTAAACAAGATCAAGCACCATAAAAAAAAAGAAATATTTTTTCATGTACGTGAAAATTATGGATCACTTTTTTTGCATCCTACTGCAAATACATGCTGTAATGTACATGTTTGTAATTCAGGTCATCTAGATGAGTTTGTACTACTAAATTTGCATTTTTTCTTTTAAAGATAAATGTTGCTAATACATGCAAGAAGTTCTGATCTGTAACACACAGACTAGCATTTACTATTAGCAGCACTCTGCTTATTTGTTTTGCCGTGATACCCATTTGTCTGAAATGTATGTTTATGCTGTGGTTATCACTAACAAGATTAGGATCTGTTCAAATGGCCCGATCTAGGCTTCACAAGGTGAATGAATAACATGAGGTATATCTTAGTATGATACCCTGCAGATTCAGTAGGCTCCACTGTGATACCGGGTCCTGATATAATTTTATCTTATATTAATACAAGGCAGCAGGATGTAGCTGTGGATGAACAAGCTCTTTGCCTCCCCACCAATGACCCATGCAGAAACTGTGGAAAAGCAGCAGCTCCATTTTTCCATCATCAGTCTTGAACTGGAAATATTTCTTCAATATAGCACAGGAAAGCCCAGGACCACAGGAGAGTCAAGAATTACATCTGTAAAGCTGAGGAGATGCTTCCCAGCAGGACCGAAAAGGGAGGATGGATGCTGACAGTGATTGAGATTTCAGACTTACACAGTATTTGATATCATCAGCCTTGCAAAGCTCTCTAGTCACTGGACTGGCACATTCCTATAAGGCTAATCTTCCCATGCACAGAGACACAAGTCGTGATTTAGACATTGCATATTCTGCCAAGCATTGAGACAGCTGGAAGTTCAATGTCCCAAAGTGCAGCACCATGGGGTCCTCCTGGCTGAACCACATCTTTCTGTTTCCTGCACATAGACACAAAATGGCACATGATGTATCAAATCTTCACTAGGCACTGTAGCTGAAATTTGAAAGAGTCTTAAAATTTTTTCTCAACAGCCTGACTAAAACACAGTGATTTTCAGTAAAGATCTAGAGTTATAGATTTATATATCCTTACATTGATTTGATAATTTCATTATGGTTGGTTAATAAATCACTGTATCCAAGTGCTAATAATATTAGTTTGCAACAGACGCTTTTCATTGGTTATGTGACTCTCTTGCAATAGTGTTTTAATTAAACACTCTGGATGTATGCTATAAAAATAGATTGCAGACATCTCTTAAATTCACACAGAGTCATTTGAACTTTTGCTTCAAATTTCAATTAAGTTTCCAAACTCTCAAGATCTTTACCACATCCGATCAGCTGCAGTTGTGATACTGTAGGTTTTCCTGCCACTGTTTAAGTAAGCAATTATACAGAACATAGGTCTTTGAGGACAATCTATTTTTGGATTCCTAATAGCCATATATTCATAGACAACAGAATTAATATTGTTTTCACTTCTATTATACAGAAAGAAAATTATTTAAACTGAGGATTTGAGAAGAAAATGAGTACAGGATTCCATGTGTTACTCTCTGTAACAGAATCTGATGTGATCTTTATGTCTCCTCAACAGTTCAATAGGAGGAATATTTAGAGGAAAAAGAGTGGTTCTGCCCTCCAGTCTTCCCACTGCACCCTTTAAGTTTAAAATTCTCTCAAAATGTAAAAATTAACTTTTCCTTCCTAATTTCTTCAGCCGTTAGACCCCATGAAATGTTGCTGTTTTCGTTTTTCTCTTGTTGAAAACATTGGTAGGCCAGGGTAGCAACAAAGGAAATTTGGAAACAATTTTTAGTCCTACTGCTTGCTCGGAGTTGGTCTAAATACAAACAGTTGCTGAAGTCATTGCTTAATCAGTGGTCACTTTACTTATCCTGCAAGGTGGCACCTATTTTCTGGAGACTGTGTTAAACCAAGGTCCAGAGTTTTCCCAGTTTTAGAGGAAGTAGCCTCCCGCCAGCCCTTCTGCCTCCTCCTCATCTGCCTCCCTTCCCCCTTGCCCTCCACCCCTCCCTGCAATGTAGAAGTGCTCAAGCTCTAACCAATACCCTAACACAAACAAACGTATTTTTTCCTGACAGAAAATGCAGCTATTCTTCACTTATTTTGTTGTTGGAGACTGGAGAGGCAAGAGTCACACTGTTATTTTTCTCTAAGGAGCATCTTATAGATTTAAACACATTTATTTGTGAACATGTACAGTTTCAAAATCTCTGTGTTCTCCCCACATGTTCTATGAAGAATATAATCTAACAACTGGAGACAACATTAGTAAAGTGCAGCAAAGCCTATTACATACAAAGTGAGAAGTCAATACCGTCTTCACAGTCATATTCTGATACGAAGGAAAGAAACTATCTTGTGTGAAAACTCACGTTTGGTTTTCCCCAGGGCTATGAGAAATGAACCATCAAGGATTTAGCCATGCTGGATTAAGATTTTATTGCTCCTAAGCGCCAGCCCAGACTGACTGGCCATATGCCAGGGAATGCAGTTTCTTAGGAAAGAGGGAAATAGCAGTTTCTGGGAGGGGAAGACTGTCTGTACCTCAGGTGCAGTCTGATAACCTTGTTGAATCCCACCCTATCACCAGTTTAAGGCACCATGGGGATGTAAAAAAAAAAATACTCTGTTTTGATGATCATCCAGAAGGAGTAATAATTTCCAGGCAAAAGCAAAATTTCCCACATGCCACCTCTTGTCTGCCAGAAAGTAGAGAGGAAAAGGAAATGTACTTCAAACTGATTTCCTAAGTCACCATCACCCCAGGTGTGAAAGACTCTGCAGGCTTACTCTGGGTTAATAGTGCAAACCAAGTTTAGATGAGGGCTGGCATTTTAACCATCACATCCTGCTCAACCAGACTGATGGTGGGGGTTTTTTCCACTTAGTGTAGTGGAGCCTGGCAGCAACTTGATCACAAAAGAACTTTTTTTCCTTGTGCTGCCATCAAGCAGCAACATTACACAGTACAGAAAGTCTCCCACAAGAATCCATAGGGCTTTGGGTTATATGTTTAAAGATGAAAGTAGTGAAGGCAGTGGTTGGGGAAAAAAAAATAAAAAGGATAGCAATATTGCCATCTAAAACCTTGAACAAGGGGAAGAAGAAGGATACAAGGATACAGGAATGAAGATGACATTTGCTATTGTATACTAATAAAGTAGGAAAAAAATCAGAAAAGCTGAGGAGGAATAATTCAAAGAAAACAATCAGTAAGGAATTTACACTGAAACAAACAAACAAAACAAGTAGACAAATCTGGCAAGGCAAGTTGTTGAATTGCCATCCTGGGAGATATCAGTCTATGTGAGATGACTAAGAATAACTAACTCAATCCAGGCAGATGCAAAGGGATGGAAATGACAAGTCTCGTCAATTCAGTCTGCAATGTCACTCCCATACGTTCTGTCATTTTGGTTTCTTGGAGTGCAAGTCACATTTTATCTCATAGATGACAATCAGATTATTTCCTATCACAAAAACAACCCAATTTGATTCATATAAACAACACCTATGTTAGCTGTCTTCTAGCATCATTTTTTTTCATTACAAGAAACTGTATTTTGGCTGTTTGCAGTTTGTTGGTAAGTCTCCCTTGGCCCTGGGTTGGATCAAGGTTCTGAGATCACCAGCACTGGAGTACACATGTTGTTACATTGAAAGTTAAGTCAGTGCCTACGAGGCACGAGATGCTAATCAAACTCTTTGTACTCCCTTTGGAGTTCGGTGTCCTGCTCCAAGCTCCCCGGCATAAGGCAAACATGAAGCTACTAGAAAGAGTCAGGCAAAGGGACAGAAAAATGATTAAAGCCCAGAAGCATCTCTCATACATAGAGGCTGAAGGAACTGGAACTGTTCAACCTGGAGGGTGAGGAGGAGGCTCAGGGGGATCTTATCCACGTGTATCAATACCTGAGGTGGGGAGCAGAGAAGATGAAACCAGGTTTTTCTCAGTGGTGTTCAGAGTCAGGACAAGAGACAATGGACACAAACTAAAATACATAAATCCCATGTATATATGGCATAAGATTTTTTTTTTTAATATTCTGAGGATTGTCCAGAGAGGCTGTGGAGCCTCCATCCTTGGAGATGTTCAAAACCCAGCATATATGATCCTGAGCCATCTGCTCTCACTGACCATGCTCTGAGCAGGGCACTAGTACCAGATCATAACCTTTCAACCTCAACTATCCTGTGATTGGTATATTCTGTAAATGCAAGGGAAAAAAATGCCGGTCTTAAAATGATGCCATGTAATTAAAATGGTATATCATTTCACTATCCATAGCTCCAGGATATGTTTTTCACTGGACATTTTATCATAGCACTGTTAGAACACTGGCTTGTTGCAGGTTATAACACCATCATACTAATAACTCACATCATAGAAATCTGTAGATTCTTCTATTTTACTACTTCCTGATATATAATAAATATCAAGCTACTTCATGAAAAGCAATAATTGTTGCTGGATTTTCCATCACTGATAACACTTTAAATATATATAAGCTTCAAAGCATAGTCACATTCAGGCTCTTTGACATGACAATTATTAACTGAAGACTGAGTAAAAAAAGACTTTTGCTTGGTGTCTAAAACTTGAGAAATAATGAGATGTTTTCCCTTCACTTGAGAGTAAAATCCTGCCTGGGATGAAGGGGAGTTTTGCTATTCCATTCAGTAGGGCCAGAATCTTGTAAATAATCAGTTCTGATATAAACTTTAAAGTAATGGGCAAATGGTCCACATCAATCAACATAAATTCTGTGGAATGCTTTAATAGATTTCTCCAACTGACAAAAAGCTAAGAATAATTAAATGTACTTTAGCTAAAACTTGCACTGCTAAGCCCTTAAAAATGCTCTAGGATTCCTTATAATTAAGATTCCAGCAGAGCCTCAACGAAAGTATATGCAATGGGGATCCTAACCATCCTTTCTTCCTGCTCCCAGTTAGTACCAGCTGATGACACTGATTACACATGAAATTTCTGAGACTGGCACAAGCTGAAACTGCATCTTCCAATGTTCCCTCCTCCCCATCTAGAGTGATGGAGCAAGTTTTTGGGGTTTCCTGGTGGATGATTAGTTGCAAGAAAACCACGAAGTAGGTACAGTGGGAGCTTTGGCTCTGGAATTCCATCAGCAGCCTGCCAACTCTTCAGCATGTTCTGCTGTCCTGTGGACATCACCAGAAACCAGTTGTTTGGCATGAGATGTGAAGAAGTTTCCACTCAGCTGAGCCCCACTGATTTTTAAAGAGTTTGGATGACTTGTAAGACCATTGCAGGCAAACATCTGGCAGCTCAGGAGAGGGGTGAAGAGATGCAGAGCAGAAACATCCTGGTGAGGTGGATAAGCAGAAGGCTTAAACAAATGAGATTAAAATCCTTTTGAGTTTAGATGACTGAAATGTCTAATTTATACTTACCCACAGTTTGGACTAAAATAAATCTGTTTTCAGGTACCTTTGGCAGTTTTATTTCAGATCCCTTATCTGAAGCAAAGCAGAGTAATGTTCGTACAATTGGAGACACAAGTGAATACAGTGACTTTCTTCAGCATGTACTGTAATGACACTTTAAACCCAGCTTCTTACAAGATGTACTCTTTGATTGTATCCAGTCTGTCATTGGCTTCCAAAATATGTAGAGTTTCTGGGAACACACTGAAGTACAATGACATTATATATATATATAATATATATAAATGGGCCAAAATGCCAGAAAATTAATATCACAGATGGCACAAATTTTAATCCTGTTTAAAGTGTTCAAAACAGTGAATTGTATCTTCTTTTATTGTAGCTAATAACCATTCATAATAATGAAAACTCCAAAAGTTTCTGACATCATCTCATGATATTCTCTTATGCCAGTAGGGCAAAACTTTCTAGTTTTTTTATGGAAGAGAAATCCGTGTGGAAGTCTGAATTTAAAGTAGTTATGATCATTGTCACGAGGGATAGAATATATATGAAGTAAAGGTGCTACCCATCCTAGGTTTAGTAATTTTAAATTTATTTTTAATTTTGAATTATTAATTGTTGCAGTTGTTTATATGCAGGAGAAATTAAGAAAAAAAAATTGCAAACAACAAAAGCCAGTGATCATATTCATAGGCACAGAAACACTCTGTGGAGAGATAATCTTACAGTACAGGGTAAGTAGTAAAGGGGAGAAACTGCAGGAATAAAGATTCTGTTTAGATAATAGGAAAAAATTATGTTCTTTTGCATCTCTGTTTCGAGAGTAATAGAGATATAAGGATTTTCATAATCTGGCTTTTACACTTACAATTGAATTCTGAGTTTTGCCAAGTCATTTGGATTTATAGCTCCCAAGGTCCGAAGAAGCCCAAGTCACATTTATAGGAATTGCAGCCATAGCCAGGGTAACAGAGGAGCTCCTACCATTGCCTGGTGAGACATAAACCAACACACATGTGCCCAAACTCTCTTGCATCTGAACTAAATGTGTGTTTGTATGGAGATAACATATCATATCCAGATATTATACCCAGATGTGTAGGGTAATAATGTTCTACATTAATGACAGGTACTGATATTTATACATATGCATGTGTGTGCACATCTGCAGAGGTGAAGGTGGAAATAAGAGCAGATATTTAAAGGTAAATTGGCACTATTTGCGTTTGGTTTTACTATAAAAATAACTCATCAATGTTGCTGAATTTCAGTTCAAGTCCCAATAAAAAGTACATCCATACCAACAGATTTTTTTAATGTAGAAATCTCTTTAGAAGTTGGAATTCCCCTTTTTGTTGTTGCTAATTTGTTTGGAGGAGGGGATGAAGATTTTCAAATGTAATTATTTAATTGCAGACTTGCAGTTACCCTGCTAAAGACAACACATAATTAAGACAGTAGAATATTGGTAAACAATGACGTTCTTTCAGTTGTAAAATAGGAAAGAGTTATTTTTAGTAAAAATTTTCAGTTGCTTCCAATGATTTTATTGAATACATGCAGTTTAAAAAATGTAACTTTAAAAACTGCAACTTTAAAAACTGCTTATGTTTTTATAAGGTACAGTAAACATAAAGAATATTCTAGCATTAGTCACACACCACACCTATGCAGTGGGGTCGCTGATGCAAATACTTTGGAAATAATAGGGTAGTGATTTCAAAATATGAAGATAAATTTTCTGCAAAACAACCTAGATAATGGGATGTAAAAGAAACCTGTTGTAGTTGGTCTGAAAATCTCTGCAGGAGGTTAACATCTTCTCAGCAAAGTGAACGTATTTTGGCTACAGTCCTCAGATACCATTAGTAAGAGGCGAAGAGAAAACACTGCTCAAGGACTGAAGAGAGTTTAACTCGAGAGGATGCTCTCTGGTCCAGCACAGCACTGCCAAGAGGCACCAAGCCAGAGAGGAGTCTCATCCTGCCACTCACAGCAGTGTCCTGTGTGCGTCTTGGTAGGCTGGAGCTGCAGAGGTACAAGCTCTGTAAGTAGGTGCACAGAGTTCCCGTCAATGCAAATAGAAATTAAACTTGTGGTTATCACCTAGACATGCTCACAAAAATTTGAGTGACAAAATCTATGCTCGTTAAAGGGGTTGCCATCAGAAGCTTTTCCTTTAGTCCCAGGAAATACCTGTCGCTGCTCCCACAGCTGCCGGGGGAGAAGCAGGATCCGTGAGGAATGATGAAGGTTTTGTGCTGACTGCCACAGTGCTCACACCGAACCAAAGATGTGTGTTACCTAATGCTGCTGGGCAGCAATGCCAGAGAAATGTTTTTTCCCCCCTGTTACCATGGTGATGGTTAGACCAGACCACTAATGAGATGTCTGATGGGGCAGGCAATATAATACCATATGTGGTAGGCTGGATGTGGGACAATAATCCTGTATATCAGATATCTACTAGAGCTCTTCTAGCTGACGTGATAAAGGTGGCAAAAGCTGTGTTCTTTTACTTCGAGAATGAATTTGGTTCAAAATTGGATATTTCTCACCCTTTTTGAGATAATACCTGACACTAATGCCATTTGTAGTATTATTATACCCTCCTATCTACTATTTCAAATTTTATATTAGTCCATTAATTATAAAGATCTAGGAAAAATCACTATGATAGGAACATGCTGCACTTAGGTCTGAAAAGAAAACATTAAATATTTCTTAGGGTGTAACTTCTTTTAGCGATCACATCATTTCAATGCTTTAGCTTCTAGCTGGAGCACTTCTAGCTTCCAGCATTTTTAATATGGTTTGCTGGAAAATCAGAGGAGATAAACACATGTGTCTGAATAACCAGATCACCTCACCTGTAGTGGAATAAACAAAGAGAAAGACTTATGTGCTTATTTCACTAGTATATACTCTTGCAAAATAATTGGTATAATACATACAAAAATATTTTGCATGTTATTTTTTTTGGGCTCCAAGTCCAGATTTACTTTTTTTCTTTTGAAGTAGAAGGGCATGGAAACAATATTCTACTTCGAATTTTATAGGTAATCTGATATTTAACAGCCTTCAGAACACAAAATCCTATGTGGGTGGACACAGAGGTATGAAGCTGGGATTTCAGGCAACATAGGGGGGCAGAGGTTTTGAACGCAATAGAGCTGAAGCAGAGAGAGGAATGAAAGCAGGAAAAAAAAAATCACAGCAATTTCTGCTGTTGCAGGTGGTAGGCACTTAAGGACTTTAGTTTGAGAACTCTCCTTGCTGCACATGACTCTACAATCAGACCCACTATAGACTAAGGAATGCTTTGGCAATAGCAGCCATATTTCTCCAAGCAATTTTATATAGGCTGCTTATCATTCACATTTTAAATCTGGTGATGACTTATTTTGAATTGTTCAGTTTGGGTAATTACTCTGCAAAATGCTAAGGCATAATGCTTTGGTTCATTATTTACACCAAATGTCATCAGACAGACCCCAAGAATTATTTGAGCCCAGTTCCACTGGATACATGCAAAATATCTGTGATAACAGTTACTCAATCAGCTACTCAAGCCATTGTTCTCTTGGGAAAAAAAAAAAAAGACAGGAAAGGGAACATATTACTGAAATCTAATCCTGCAGTAATAATAGGTTACCCCAACCACCTGCCTGCTATTAAGTACATATCCTAAATCAATTATATAGCTCATTACACAATCACTGTTCAGGCCATCTAGCTAAAAGCATCTAGATAAACACGCAGGTAAAAAGGAATGCATCTAAACTAGAGATGTGCACTAGAACCTAAGAAAAGGCTAATTAAGAAAACAGTTTGTTCAGTAATGAGATATAAAGCTCTTATTCCTTTTTTTCCTCCCCTTCACTTAGAAGCAAAGTCATCCATAACTCTTAAAAAAAGGCTATAAAAAGGCAATATGGAAAGCAGTTTCTACAGTGAATGATTTTTAGACTCAAGTGTCTGTAATACAAAGACTAGATCACTGTCTCTGTTGAAAGGACGCACTCCGGAGGAGAGATTCTACGTGCATTAGGTTATTAAAAAAAAACAAAACCCCCACAAAATATTGGAGAAATAGTTCTGCATGGGCTGTTTTGTTGTTGTTTTTTTTTTTCCTCTGAATTGTATTAAAAAAATCTGTCCAATTATACTGAATTATTTGATTCTATGTGTTTATTTTCTGTAGAAATTGTTCGCTAGGTGTGAGAATAAGAATAAACTTGGTTTCATAACCATCTCATTCCCTTTAGATGAATTTAAATAGGAATCTGAAATATTAGAGGCAGGCTAATCACAGGCTAATTTTCCAAAGAAATACTCCAAGGATTATACTTCACTATTATTACTAGCTGTTATGTGCATTATAAAATCATCTAAAAGCTTTACTTATGGACTTGGACCTCACCCATTGCTATACATGTTAACTCTGCACCACACTAATAGCTGGAGACAGGTAAGAAGTAGGAATGTTTGTGTTGATTTCAGCAAGTGCTGAATTCTGCATTCCTAACATCAGTACTGTAGCTGTTTCAGTTCTGTTCAATAATGCTGCAGTTAAACATAAATAACAGAAAATGTTAGCCTTTCTCCATTCTTGGTCTGGGGAATACACACTGACTGTTTTATGTTGTAGAAAATGTGTTTGCAAAGCTAAGATCCACCTTGCTGCATTTCAGAGAGAATTTTTGTCAAGTTCAATAAATCAAACTATACAAGCAACAATGTAGAGCTCTGCATTCAGCAATTGTTTGTGCTAGCTGTTACCTTATGTCTGAATTTTCAGTCCAGCTTTTTTTCTTTACCTCTATCAAATTACAAAATTTCTTCCCAACATTTTCTCTTGATGCATTTGTTAAATATGCACACCAGAATTGTACAGGGAAATCCTATTGAGACTGACTGCGGCAGTCTCCAAAAACAGTACTATCTCCCTCTTTCTACTCATTAGTCCCTTGCGTATTCATCCAGGAGCTGTATTCAACCCTTCTGTCACATCCTCTATCAGTAACTGGACTGCTTTTTCCCTTGGACTAGGATAATTTACAAGTCATTCCATTCCTTATACGTGTACCCTCTCCACTTCTACAGGTACCTGCTTCTGTTAGATATAGATTTTCACATTTCTCTGTGTTTAAAACCTCCATTTTTGTTTGAATGGAGTCTGTCTTATCATGTAATACAGAGCCTTCTATGTGATGAATCACACTGCTCGTCCACAAGTCCTTGTGGTATTTACACTTGCCTTTTGGGCAATGTTTATTGCTGACACCTTCACTGATGAAAATGCGCACTGTCAGGTTGGTCTTAATCCTCCTAGGACCCCTATTTCAAGACAAATACCCATTGGCAATGGTTTTCTCTCGTTATTATCCATTTAACATGAATTTTATTAGTGCTCTAGAGTGCTAATGTTCTCATGGTGATAACACACCTATTAAAGTTTATGATGTTGTTGCTATTAACCAAATTTCTAACCTCTAAGAATGGAAATAGGACTTTTCAAAAACTTTTGGTGAAGGACTTCTGCTGTACCGTTATATTTTGATTTTGTTGTCAGCTAGTGCTCCTACCAAGGTCCAACCTTCTCCCTTTAATTTTGGTCGGGTCAGCCAACAGTTCATTAGGCTGTTGCTCTTTTCAAATTCAGGGAATTATTCTGCTTCTCTTTGAATTTCCATAATATATTCAAAGAGCAAAGATCATCTCAAACAGATTGGATTCAATTTATCAAAACTGGCTGATACTTAAGATATCTGTCTCTGGATAGATGTGAATCATGTCTCCGGGGCACTAAAAATTGGAAAGTGTATAGTCTTCCTCTGAAAACAAATCACACAACTCTGTTATTTTGCAAATAAAGGGCAGAAACATTTATTGAACATGTATGGTTTTTTAATAATTTTACTGTTCTTCATTCCTAACATACCTTCAAAAATATTTTTACTTCTCCTGGCATGGATTTTTTCCTGTATTTAACTACATTTCTATCTGTATTGCATTTAGTAAATTCCAAGTAATATCAGTTACCCTCTATTTCCACTTCTGAGTATTTAATAAAGATTTAATTGTTTTTAATGTTATCATTTGCAATTATTATCATTGGATTATCTCCACAATTTTCTTCTTTCTGGGGGAAGTGATAACTTCCTCCTACCAAAACCTGACCCTCTACATTTCCCTGTGCCTAGTTTGTTCGTATTTAAAATTTTCCTCTATAATTTGCTTACAAGACTTCTCAGTAAAAAGGAAAATGGATCTGGGATTACTTAGCTAATGCTTCAATTCAAATGTGTTTTTGATTCTGATTCTCTGGGGTAATCAATAACTCTCAAAGAAGTACAGTGTTACAGAATTCCACTAACCATCACCATTCTTCTGCTCTGTTCTTCTAAGAAAGTAATTGACAATGTTATTTTGACAAGTTTTACAGATCTACATGACTTCAGACTTCATTTTCTTTTTCTCTGCCTCACCTCACTTTAAAAAGAGGAATAAAATAATGATTCATAAGGGATGCTTTAGACTGCCTAGAATATGTACACAGGGATAGCAACTCAGGAGGCTCAGAGGACTGCAGAACAGAAATGCCATTTTTCATTTTTTGAGGACTATAAGTTCTTGAACATACTTGCATTTTCATTATTCTGGCATGCGATTAATAATGAAAGAAACACTTTAAAAAATCTACATCATGAAAATTATGTACTGATCTTGGTTTAACCATGTTTGCACCCTTATAATTGTGGACATTTGGGTGATGAACAACTTGATTCCTGAAAAAACGCTTTTTAAGGAAATTTTTTATTTCTTCAAAACCAATCATCATTTCTTCCAAACATGCCCCCACAGAAGAAATTCATGCTAAGATAAGAGATCTCAGCAGAGTCCAAAAGAGAGATAAACCAATTTTTGATAACCAGAGACAACCATCAAGACTCTGGCGTGCAGTGCAGAACTAAGGAACACACCTGAGTGTCAAAGGTTCCTAAAAATTTGTTACAATATATTCATGTTTAAGAATTTACACAGGCATCCCAGATGTTCTTTACAGCTCAATGGAAGGAAAATGTGCACATGTGTGCTCCTGACTGTGCTGAAAGGCATTCAGGGGGAAGAATATTATTCTGCATTGAACAGGTAATTTAACCCATCAGCGAGAACCCTTCTGGAGCAACTGTATACAGGCAATTGACTGAATGAGAAAGCAACTCATCATTGGGACTAAGCTTTGCACTTTGCACTGTAGCAAGCTCTGTGTGTGGTCATTAATGGAGAGGATGGTGTGCATCCCTTGCATGTGGAAAAACACAAAATATCTTTGAGACGTTGTAAGAAAACATGTTGAATAGGGAATATATCCCCAGAAAAGTGTTCTTCTAGATCCAAGAGATTATTAACCACATTAATGCAGTTCATTGAAGAAAAACAACTGCCTTCTTTAGTAGAACTGGTATATTTTACTCATTGTAATGAAATGTTGGTAATTCTAAGACAGCCCACATAGGAACATGAATGCTGCCTGTCAACTCCAGTCCTTTAGCTGTCTGTGACTATGGAGAAGGTTTGAATCTGGCTTTACCCAGATTGCATTAAAATAATATATTTTTCCTAGTAATTACAACAACATCCTGTTGTCTGCCTGTGTCTTTCGTTTTTTTTTCTTTGCAAGCTACACTCACCCTTCCTATTAAAGAGTCAATTTAATGGTGTTCTGCTCCTGACCATAAAACTTCAATCAACCAGTCATGGAGCTAAACAAAATCCTTCCATTTAAATGCCTGATCATGAAGTTATAATGTTACAGTCTAACCAACTTCCAGTCCTAACAGATAATGTACTTCATGAGTTATGGACTGAAAAACAATCACCCAAAAGAGTTGCCTAATTATACTGAATAAGCACTTAATGAATGGATCTTAATTTCATGTATTTCTTTCTCAGAGAAGGTAGAAAAACTGCCATAACTGGGAATTCTGTCTGCTCCTCAGAGATTTTTCTCTGTTTGTGTGGTGAATAAAAGGCTCTCCTTTTCTCACTGGCTACTTGCACAGACAGTTTTCACACACACACACACACACACACACATCCTCGGGACAGGGAAGAACGTAAAGTGGGAACAGTTGAAAAGTCATGGGTTGGGATAAAGACAGTTTAATAGGTAAAGCAAAAGCCATGCATGCAAGCAAAGCAAAGCAAGTAATTAATTCACCTCTTCCCAGAGGCAGGCAGGTGTTCAGTCACCTCCAGGAAAGCAGGGCTATGTCATACATAATGATGACTTGGGAAGACCAACAGCATCACTCCGAACATCTGCCCCTTCCCTCTTCTTCCCCCAGATCTATATACTGAGCCCAACATTATGTGATCTGGAATGTCCCTTTGGTCAGCTGGAGTCAGCTGTGTCCTCTCCCAGCTCCTCGTGCACAACCAGCCCCCTTACTGGTGGGTTGAGGTGGGAAGCAGAAAAGGCCTTTACTCTGTGTAAGCCCTATTCAATATAATGAAAACATCCCTGGTTTATCAACAATGTTTTCAGCACTCATGAGAGAGACTTTAAGATGACCACCTTAAACTATACACATGATTTTTTTAAGCAGCAAATCCAGGCAATATTACTCCTATACCTAATGCCTTTTTCTCATTTGTTCTCCTGTTCACAAAACAAAAGTAATCACATTCCACAGAAGAGTTTCATATTCAGTTAACGATTGTGAAGCACTTCAGTGGAGAGGAATAAAATTGATCAGAAACAATCAACTGTCTAAGAATTAGAGTTCTCCAATTAAACTTCCAACAAGATTGCAACCTAATGATGAGGTTTCCTTGATAGCATAGTTTTTTGCAAGGTGAAATTGAAGGATTACTAGAAGAACATAAACTTTGAAAAGCGGACTATATTTCTACATATCAGTGTATAATTGTAAGCATGAATGACCATGGAAGATTTTCATAACAGATAATTTCCCCCAAAAAAATCTCTCCCACAGGTAAAAATTTAAACCCTGATATCTTAATATTTGGTTCAGTCTTGACTTTTATCTCTGAATCCTTTTGACTTTTTTGACAAATGCTTGGGTTTTCTCTATATCACATCTCTAGGTTGCTGGGAGACACTGTCTTAATTTACAAGTTCTTTTGTCTAGGTAAAATGTAAGACTGAATGCAGGTGGAGGGAGCAACCAAATACGGGCAATTAGTGATTTCTGGTCCAGATTCTGGAACCAGAAACTCTTCAATTACTGACTTAAATTAAATGCCTGTCGTAGTTACTAAGAGATAAAACTCAGGGGGGACAGTGTTGATCAAGGCTTTTCTTTGGCCATATTCCTTCTGCTGGCAGGAGAGGAACATAGTGCTATAGAGGATGATTTGCTAGGTTCGTAGTTTTTTTCTTCCCTCCCCCCTGCCCCAAGTTATTTTTAAAACTGCTGTTTTTCTTAAAAGTAAGACTAATATACAAATAATTAATATTTAAAACATTTTAGGACTTTGAAATATTATATGTAGATGTCATACTGTAGGACCAAATAAACTCATTTTGCAATGAAAGTCATAGAGCAACTGACATTTAGGTAACTACCTGTCAGATCTGGCATTAATTATTCCTATAAATAAGCTTGACTGTGGAATGGAGATTAAAATTTTGGCCTTTACTCCAAGATGAGCTGTTTGCAATTCCTTTTATAAGGACAAATGAACTTTCATTTCTTACTAGTAATTTACCATGCATGAGATCATTACTATTTTAAATGCTCAAAATATGTTATTGATTGACAATTTTTATCTTTGCACATTATAAAAATATAATTAACTTTGACAGCCAGGGCTTCTGAGAAGTAGTATTTTATCTTGTTTTGTACTGTGCTTTTCTCATTTTCAGTGAGTAAATGATTGAGTCTTAGCTTTAATGTGAACATTATGACAAATCTGGGTTTGCTGTCCATTACAATGTTATCAAAGAACATGTCAGAATTAAAAGAAAGGCATACTATATGGAAACTAGTACAAAATATGCTTCAGTATCTCTGTGCTTATTCATTCCTCAAGCTTGTCATGTACATTGCTGGTTATATTACAAACACATCTATAAGGTGTCATATTTCATTTCCATTTGGTATTCTAATAATCTTTTGGCATCGTAATATGAAAAATCAGAGTGAAAGATAAAATGAATTTTCAGAAATATTGAATATTCAGGGTCTAGAAGGCATTTTAGGTAACAAAAGCAACAATCTCATCAAAGGAATATGTTAACCTGGTCTGCAAATAATATTGATCTGCAAAATAAATTCATAGAATCAAAGAATCATAGAATCAGCCGGG